>CM046366.1:14840876-14865221 GCA_025413025.1 Ficus hispida | reverse complement strand
CACTTTAAATGAGGAATAAGATTGAAGAACTATGAACAGTTAAAAAATGACCCTATAAATTGGTTTTCAAGTTTTAAAAAAAATATTGTAGAAGATATATCAAATGGAGTTTTTTTTTTTCATATAAATGTTTCATATCTAATTGTGCAACCAAACACGTATTCAAATGAACCATTCAAATATAATGGTCCAAATATTGCAAATAGTTGCATCAAAGAGAGGGATCATGTACATGCAAATATTATAATATATATGTAAAGAAAAAAAAAAAAAAAAAGAATTTGAGTTAATATAACTTGATATTCCTCCCCATCCCCAATTGTGGTCTTTATAACAAAAATTTCAAATCTTGACGTTGTGTTCTCCCGAAATCAACATATTTATCATGCGGCAAGCATAAGAGACTTTAAAACTACACATTTCCACCCGTTCTTAAATAAATAAATTTGCATAATCTCATCATTTAATTTGGAGAGTATTAGGTAAGGTTAGGACTGAAAATTTAGGATACCTAATATTTCTCTGCATTGAAACTCGTTCAAATAGGCTAGAAATCCCTTAATATTTTGAAGTAAAATTGTGGGGAATTAATTAATGTGTTGAAGAAGCTCAATTGGAACTAGATTAGAAACGGAGCTTCGTTATGGAAAAGGAAGAGTAGCAACTGATGGCACGGGTGGATTTGAATCCCAGATGAACAACACTACTAGTTGAGCCATGATTTTTTTTTTTTCAAAATTTTTTGGAGGCATGAATTAAACTGAAATTTTGAGTACACTTACAATCAATGTTTAAAAAAAAAAAACAAACAAACGAACTCTCTCAGCATCTTCTTCCACTTTGATTTATTATTTTATGTCTTTATTCCTTCTTTTGAAGTAACTAAACTTGTAATAGAGTTTAATTCACCTTTTAAAGTTTAGAGTTTAATAAATTGTAAATTTACATAGCAATATAGTTGATTTCGGTTTAGTTGGCATTTTAAGTTTGAATTATGAGCATGTTTAGAATTCAAAAATGAGTGTAATAATTGAAATCTTTAACATTTTTATATACAGATATTATAATTATTAAAAATAATTAGGGGAAAAACAGTATTTTAAAAAAAAAAAGATTATTCTAATCTATGTCCCATATATTTTAGTTTCACTCTCACTCTATCTCATAAACTTCAAAAACTCACACTTTACCTCTCTGAACTTTGAATTTTAACTTATTTTAACTATTCTATCAGAATTTAGCTAAAAATAAGTGGAAAAAATAGAGAATTAGTTTGACTAAATACATTTTATTAGGATTTCTGTTAAAATCAAACGGAAAAGTACCACATGACTAAACTCTTTTTTTTTTTTTTTTTAAATTTAAGTAAGGCTTCTTTTGATCATGTATCCATTTTCAAAAATGAAAATTTTCTTATTTTAAATGATAAAATTTTTTCTTTTGAGAATAAGATTATGTTTGGATGTGTAAATTTTTTTTTTAAAACAAATAGTTGTTTGGAATGAGAAAAAATGATGTTGAAAAAAAAAAAATTTTTTCAAAAGGATATTGTACAAAATAGGTTTGAAAATAAGATAGTTTTTCTCAAAATGAGAAAATGATGAAAAAAGTTGAGACAAACAATTTTTTAAAAAAATTTCTAATTTTGAAAATTGGATATGTTATCCAAACATAGAGTAAATTTCTAATAAAAAAAAAAAGATAAAAGTGAGTTAAATTAGAAATTTAGAGGATAAAATTATAAGTTTATAAATTTCAAAACACAGAGTGTAAGTGATCCTGCAGGAAAAAGGGATATAGATGAAAATAATAATAATAATAATCATAATAATAAATAGTCATTTAGTTGCTCTTGAGCCAAAGGCAGCCCTGTCCTACAATTATCATATATCACACATAAAAGGGCAGTTTCGCCATTTTGGTAAAAGTGATTTTTCCAATTCCAATAAACCAACGATACGTTAATTTTTATCAGCAACCCGTTAATCTCTCCTTTATGGTTAATACGGTTCATTGCCTGCCTGCCGCGTATCCTGTGTGTCTCATAATCACTCAATCAGTTTTCCTATGCTGTGGCCATGGAGAATCCTCAATATTAAGCTCCAATTGCCCATTTCTCAATCCTTAATATATATGTATTTATTATGTATATACCTGTTTTATGCTACTGGCATTGTGTGGGTAAGCCAGATTTTCTTCTGTTTTTCGCCAGCTAATTTTCTCGGTTAATCTTTTTCTTTTGCATTAATTTAAAGATTATGTGTGTGTGTGTGTGTGTGTTTTTTTTTTTTTTTTTTTCCATTTCTTGCTGTCGATTTTTTTATTTGGGTTTTACGCATTTGCTGCGATTCATCTTCTTTTCTTGCTCTGTTATGTCTGGAGCCTGTTCGACGAAAGTACTGTGTAGTTAAAATCTGTAATGCTATTTCAGTAGGAAATATAGAATTCTACTCAATTTATTAGGTTTTATTCATTTCATTTCTTTATATTTTGGCAGGCTAAATTTGACTTGATTGACTGGTAAAATAGCCAATAGAGGTGAACTAGTACTGAAAATCTCACAAGTTGTTTTGGGCTCAAAAAAAGTTTAAGAAATTTCTTCTTATTATTGTAAAATGTTTACTAACGATAAAAGGCAAGAAGAGCGAACCGGAAGATATGGAACTCCAAGGCTGCAATATCTTCAGGTGACCGATTCTTCTTCATTTTGTTAGACATCCTTGTTTGTTATGTCTGGTTGTAGTTGTTCTCGTTGTTTTTCACTAAAGTTCGGTCTACTTGTTTCAGGAGTTGTGACTCAATTTCAGAACTCTACTAATCAAGGTGTGTTTTGTTGCATTTATCATGTCTTTATCGGTATTCCATGCCCCTCTAAATAGCTTTACTCTTGCAAGGTGGTAATTGTGGGATTTTATTCCTAGTCGCTACTCAAGATTATTTCCCAGTCTAGTGAGCCAAATAGGCATTTTGATATTGAGTGCTTAATTTGACTGTTCAAATTATATTCGGAGATGGTATGTCTTTAATGGTCTTAATAATTAAGCAGCAATACCGAAATAAATGTTCTTATATGACGAAGAAACTCGTGGTATATTTGTTCTTACATGCATAATGGGACATATATCATGAAGGGACATGGTCGAGTTAATCTGGCAACGGAATCACCTGCACTTACTTTTACTATCTGGAATCCAAAATCTTGTTAGTAAATTTGAAGGATAACTAGTCCCTCTCTTGGTCTTATTATGAGTTCCAGAAATGATTGCTATCTTTTAACTTGTTCCTACAGAAACAAAAGAGAGACTCGGTTGCTAATTTGGGCCAACTTTGCTTATGATCTGTACAGTTATATGTTCTTGCGCCAGGTAAGAATGGCTTGCTTTAGAGTATTTGTGCTAGGAAGCTAAATTCAAATCGTATTTTTGAAGTTTGGCTTCATAATAACTTCAAGACTACAAACAGCTCAATGTTTTGGAACTTTTTGCAGACTGCATCATAGAACCCAATGAGAAGCTTGTGGAGTTTGGAATAGGAGGGGTCTGCAATTCTTGTGCTGGTAGGTTCAAGTTCAACCTTGTAACCCGATGCAGAAATAATATTAGATTATTTATTTACTTTTGATTCAATTAGGGATTTATGTTAATTTATCCCTAAAATCCTTTTTGTCTCCAGTCCTTTGGCTCTATTTCAATTCTCTCTCTAGTAGTTCTCTTTCTCTTCTTAGTTTTGTTCTTCTATCTCTATTCTATCTCTTCTATCTTGGTTCTACAACTGTTTGGTGATCCTGCGCTAAACTTAATTAAGGGGTTTTCTTGTTTTGTCGGTGTCCTTTGCGTTTTTGTGATGTGATGGTGGCTCGCCATCGATTTCTTGGTAGATTGGGTTTATTTAATTGTTATTTGGGTTGATGTTTTGCATGTAGATCCACAAAATGCTGCAATAATCACTCAATGTGGCGGAATCCCTCTTGGTGTTCCAGTGTTTATCAAGCCTGGTAAAAAAAAAAACACTGTAAGTTTGTTATTCTAGTGTGGCAGTGAAAATCCATCTCTTTTATGTGGTTGAAATAGTTAGCTATCCATTTATCATTCTTCACAAAAATTTTAATGCAGCTTTTTCAACTTAACGAATTTAGATGAAAAAGACTAAGATTGTCAATATTTAAAGAATCTAGAGTCTACTTGGCCAAAATTAAAAAAAATGGACCAAACCGTCTCCTTTTGAAAAGTTTAGGGATAATTTTGATTAATTACTCGAAGAAAAAGAAAAAAGCAATGGTATAAAAACAGATCTATCTATTTTTTTCTTTTTTTTCCAACAGAAGACTAAATAGTAGGTCAACATCTTGTGGTCCTACTTTCCAATGGTTTTTGTTTTTATTTTTATATTCTTCTACAAATTTGTTGGAAGGTAAAAGCAAATGGAAAATAAATAATAGTCAATGGTACTAGTAAAGGGAGAATCTTTGGTAGAGTTTTTTTGAGAAAAACTATCCGTAGTGTTTTATCCAATGGTTAATAGTTATTGTTATTTTAAAATCTACGGTTAGAAAATAGTTGTAGTATAGTATGTGAAGTAGTAGATTAACACTGAGTTTCTTAAAAAAAAATTTTAGCTCCTTAAAAAAAAAAAACAACTTTAGCAAAGAAGTTGTAGATTTCCATTGACACCGCCATCTCTCTCTCCTCGCCGTTGTAGATCTCGCCGGTGACCCTTGCAAGAATGATCACGATCTCGTCGGGCATTCTCCAACGTATGATTCGGTGGCTGGAGGACATCCTAACCCAAACTCGCCGCAGAGGCCTTCGCCGGAGAAAACGATGAGCTCAGGGTTGTCGACGACCACAAGAACAGACAACTTGCATTCTAAATCGCAATTTCATCACAATTATGGCGTCGTGTGTAATAACTAATTTTTTTTACGACATTATGATTTCTTGTAAAGAAATTTAAGTTGTACCATGAAGGTATTTATGAAAAAGCCTGATTAGGGTTTTTATTTAATTTTGTGAGTTCTTACGATTTTACAAGACTAAAAAATGATTGCTTAGTCAAGCATGTGACATTTTGGGTAAAAAGGTAGAAAAATTTTATGATTTTATGTTAGTCAAAGTTTGACCGAGAAAAGTCAAAGTTGACCAGAAAAGTCAAAGGTTGACTAGAAAGGTCAAATGTATAACGATACTGTGATATGATAAACAGTATGAGAAATATAATGCGAAAACCGTCTTTACGGACAAGATAGCAAGAATAAGATTTAAAAACCACCATAGAAAAAATCAAGCATATTAATTAGAATATCAAGGGGCCAAATGGCTTTAAGTTTTAAGAAAATTTTTATACAGTCCATTTTTATACAGATAAATTTGGACTGCAGTTCATTGTAAAAAAAAACTGTTATTAATATATAGCAGTATTAGAAATATTTGTGTTAGTATAAAAATAGACTGCATATCAAGTGAAAAGCCAAACAAGGTCTTAAGATTACTTCACCTCACCATGGATTAATGACATCATTTCTTGAATTAAAGAAAATTATGGAAAGAATTTTTGGGTGATTCTAGAGCATTATGGCTGGTCACCTAAGGGGGTTTTTGTGCAAAATATTGTTTCTTCAAGGACTTATGAGCAATATTAAAGAGTTCCAAATCACATATTAATAGGAGGAGGAGGGGTGACTCATTTGGTTCACAAAATTGAGAAATCTAACCAAACTATGCCCAAATTTTCTTCACTTCCTCCTCTAAAAAAACCGAACTCAAGAAAGAAAAAAAAAACGAGAAAACCTAAGAGGAAAAGCTTGTCGGGGTGGTCGGATTTTGGTTGGAACAACAACAAGAGGTTGGAAAATTTTGGGTACCCCATTAGGCAAGGGAGGCCGGTTGTGGTGAAAGGAAAAAGGAGAAGAAAAAGTGAAGAAGGGAAGGTACAAGGGTGACCGGATTTGGTGGAAAACCAAGCAAGGGTGGCTGAAAAATTTTGGAACCCATCTAGCCAAAGAGAGACCAGTTGTGAAGGTGACAAGGAAAAAGGGGAAAAGCTTGAGTCAAGCAAGCCAACTTCTTGAATTGATTAAGGTAAACCCTCTTGGACCCTAAGCCTTTCAATTCAAGCTTCAATTTGGAAATTTAAATGTATTTCAAGTTGGTTTGTAAGAGCTTAAGCTCAATTTAATTTCCATGCCCTAGTTTAGAAATATTAGGGTCGTGCTTGATTTAGGTGCTTAGGTGGTTTAATTTGCCAAGTATTGCATGATTTTATGCTTTGATTTCATGGAAATTAGGGTTTACATGTTTGATGCATGTTATGGTTGTATGTCTCCAAACATGTTTAAGTATGTTGTAGAATGTGAATGCTAAGTTGCTAAGAGGTATGGAATGGTTGGTTCAAACCTAAAACTCGTACAAACTCTAGTTAGTGTTAAATACTAATAGTTTGCATGGTATGATTGATGATGTGTTTAATGGAACTTTATGTTAGAAAAATGTTGCATGACTGATATTAGGCTTCCGGTGCAGCCGGTTGAGGTAGAGTGTGCGAACTAGAACGTAAAATGAATCTAAGCATAAAAACTACCAGTTCGGGTAAAACTGGCCAGTTTTATGGAAAACCAGGATTTGAGGCCCTTAGAGGCCGAATTTGGGAAAACTTAAAACATGAAAATTGTAGAGAAGGTTTTTCCTATGGGGCAACGTGGATGGTTTTCAAAAATAAGGCTCCAACGGCCTCGGTTTGTATAAAAAATCCGAGCCTGACTGTGCCAAGACTTCATGCACGGCCAGGTGGGTTCAACAGGGGAAACGAATAGGTTAGAGTCCGAATTGGTTTTTTGAGTAAAACACAAAAGTTATAGGGTTTTTCAAGATCTGAAACTTTCGTGAAGAAAGCTTTTTCAGATTCGACCTAGGTTTTTAAATAAAATTGGATTTCAAAAACTGTATAGGAAACAGGAAATTCCTGCACAAGATTTTCTAAAACAGTGTAGGAAAAGGACATTTCATCACATACACTGATAAATTGACTGTGGAAAGCTGTTCTAAAGGCAATTTCCAACACTTAATAATTTTACAAATCCTACTCAAGAGTTAAAATTTTCATAAGTTGAACAAAGGAAAGTGAAAATGGATTTTTTTTGGAATCAAAGTTAAGTTATGATCCGAGTAGAGTAAGCTTGAACTCTAGGGTTACTTGCTGTAACCAAGTAAGGTATTATGTGTATTTGTGGAAAGGGGGGATATATAACTAAGGTTATGCATGAATGTTGGTTAAATCACCAACATTTTAATCCTTACCTATGTCCTTTATTATAGTAGGAGGCGGTAGCCTACTATTGTGTCTTGACTTGAAACAGCACAGTATCGGACATAGCGGACGAGGTAAGTACAACTCCGTCTACAGCATAAGTTTTTGTTGTGTCACTTGCCTAAGTATGATGGATGTATGCTATGATGTATGTTAGAATTATGTGATGTTAGGTTATGTTATGATGTATGATATGTCAAGTTTATTACATGTCTATGTTATGATGTATGTAGGTTAAAGTTATGATATGGCTAAGATATGATTATGATTTATGTATGTATGACATCATGAAGCATGTTCACAAATGACAAGAATAAGGTCAAGTAAGACATGAGAATAAGTAAGCATGATGGCAAACAAGCTTGCCTATGTCATACCGACCCGCTTTAGGTCGGGTTGGACTATGGTTTGAGTTGGAAATGGAATGGCCGCCCCAACCACTCTATAGTTGCGCGTCCGGTACGGACACTTATGTTAAGGGGCCCATAATCAAGTTAAGTTATGAAAAAATATTATGAAAGAATGGTAGGAATGAATAAGAAAGTATAATGAAGCATAAATGGTTCATGTATGGTTAAGTCATGTTATGCTATGCTATGTTATGATATGTTATGTTATGTTTTGTATTTGTATGTGTCGCGGGTGTCATAGTTGTACTTGCTGAGCGAAAGCTCACGTCTTACATCTATGTTATAGGTAAGCAACCTACGGGCAATCTTTGAGGCAAGATGGTGGAGCGTGGCAAGGTGAGCTGTGAAACGTGGGAATGATAGCCGCTATGCGTTTTGTCATTTTATGTATATTATTTTATGATCGAACATTTCTAGCTAATACTCGTTTACATGTTCGTACACTCCGTAAAAAAAAAAAATTTCTGTTATTTTCGCTAAGTAAGTACGTTATGTGAGACACGTTAAGTATGTATGTATGTATGGTAACGGCCTGTGTTAGGCGGGTCGTTACATCGTGCGAGGTTATTTTCATCATGGGAGATGATTTACAGTTAAAAATCTAATGACCCGGTTGTGAAAAATATCTTTTTCCTTAGTTTCTTTGGTAGTTTCCTATTCTAAATTCCGTAACTTTTTTTTTTTTTTTATAAGGTTTCTTGGTTCCAAAAAGTATCTCACTTTTTTTCCAATATATATTTATCCAAAGAAGCTTTGAGAAAAATCAGTTTGGACTACTTGGTTCAATAACCAATTTAATTCGTGCACATGGAAACTTGATAAATGGGTATTTTCAGAGTAAGAAAACGAAAGAACGACGAGTGAGAAAGAAGAGAGAGAGAGAGAGTCTTGAGTCTAGAGAGAGAGAGTGTGTGAAAATTGGCAAAAAGGAGGGGGCAAAGAGATTTTAAAAGTGAAGATGGAAGGAAGGAAATGCTGGGGGTTTGGCTGGGAAGATGGAAGACGAGACGAAGATGCAGACATGAGGTTTGGCTGGGTATTTGAGTTTTTTTTGTTACTTTTTGGACGAAGACGAAGACCCGTCAAGTTGCCTTCTCATATATATATATATATATATATTAATTTCTTAGTCTATAATACTATGAGCTAGTATACACTATAGTTACTATAATATCTCAGTCAGATAATTACATCTTAACGGCCTAAAAAAGAATTGTATCGATAGTTACTCTAAAAAAATCTTTATCATAGACTCTCCCACTAGTAAATAGATTTTTGTCAAGAAAAGTAAAAAAGAAACTGAGGAATACTTCTTCAAACACACATCATATTAAGAATCACATATTATCTTTTTTTTTTTCTTTTAAGAATTTAGGATTAGGATTATGTACTATCAACAGTACATATAATATTCGTTCTCTTTTTTTAGTTTTTGTTATCCTCTTATTTTCATTACAATTTAAGCGATGAAGATGTTAAAATGATGTTGAATACATCGACGAACTCACATTATTATTATTTATTCAAAGAAAAATAGAAAAGAAAAAGGTTAGCTTAAAAGAAATAAAATCTCAATACACATCCCCAATTCACTAACCACCATTGAAGATCCATGAGCTAAGGTCCTCATCAATTTATTTTCCTATAAAAAGCTTTTTCTTATTTGTTTTTCCCTTTATGGTTTGTTTTTTCTTTGAGGGTAAGTTATAAAAAAAAATTGTTGTAACTAAGAAAAAATAATAGAGTTTATCAGCTTTAAAATTTTTTTCTACTCACAAAACATCTTATATACCCTATCGGTAGAGCTCATTTTTTAACCGTTAAGATGTAATCAAACAGTTAAAATATTGTTTGTGTATAATAATTATAATACACCTTACTTTATACTAATATAGACTAAAAAATTAAAAAGAATAAAAAAGAAATTACAAAAAAAAAACTCATTTACAGGGTGGCTAGGGGACTCGTCGTTAGCGTTTTGGGGGGGGGCATGTGTCGACGCGAGGTGGGGGGGGGGGGGGCGACGGACTAGGTCAACGTGGGGGGGGGGTTGGGGGGATCTGGTCCCGGGGGGGGGGGGGGAGAGGCGGGTTAGATCTGGGTCGGGGTCAGGGCAAATCTAGTCGAGGGGAGCAGGGGTTCATTTCTGGCATTGTGGGGGGGGGGGGGGGGGATTTGATCGGAAGGGAGCGGGGGTCCGTTGTCGGTGTTAGGGGGGAGGCGCGGCAAATCTGATAACTTCATTTTCAAAACTCAACTCAACTTCAACAAAATAACTTCATTTTCTCTGTCCTTCATATTCAAATTTCATTTGGCAACACTCGAAGCGATATTATCGGTCACCGACTTTTAGTACTTAATAAAGCAAAAAAAAAAAATAATAATAATAATAAACCAGTAGTAGTAATCATAGTGGTTTCGTCTTCTCAAGCAACAACAATATTGGGGTTTCAAGAGTATTGGCATCTACCCACATCACGATTTCACCAAAGGACTCTTGTTTCACTATTCCCAATTGGAGGCCTTCGACCAATAGTAATAATGATGACAGTAGTAAGAAGAATGAGTCGAGAAGCAAAGAGCTCAGGCTCAATGATGCCTTTGAAACCATTGTGTTGGACAAAGGCCAGAAGCCTGATGCTGCCCAAGCCACTCAGCTCCTCTACAATCTCTGCAAAGCCAACAAGCTCCGAAAGGCGGTGAGAGTGATGAAAATGATGGTCAGTTCCGGCATTATACCCGGTGCAGCTTCCTACACTTTCTTGGTGAGTAATCTTTGTAGAAGAGGCAACATTGACCATGCTATGCAATTGGTTGAGAAGATGGATGAGTATGGCTATCTAACCAATACGATGACCTGTTATTCCTACTACGAAGATAAATATAAATTACTATAAATACTCTCGCTCGAGTTCCAGTTCATGAAAACACTCTTACTAAGAAATTGTCAATGCCCACACAATAGTTCTTGGACGTTTTTGTTAAGACTACTGCAACAAGAAGCTTTGAAACAGAGCTAACGCCTCAATAAAAAAAGGTGAAGATCTTTCGAACAAAAATAATATTCTAGCCTCCGAAGGCACGGTAGAAACATGATGGCTCAGCACCGTAATAACAATGAGAGAATCTCCTTCGAAAGACGGAGACATTGACAACTAGCTAGCCCTTTGCTAGAAGAACAAGCTCAACAGTTCCTTTCAGTACTCCAACACCTAAACTCAGGCCACTAAAGACTTCAAAGTTATATTGAATTCAAGGTTAAGGTAGTAGTTGTAGTAGTTCATGCCAAACTCTAAATCTTCAGCTCTAGATTACCAGAATCTGACATGTGAGCGACTTCGATTTCTGTATATTATTCAGTTGAACTAAAATTCTTAAAACAGAGGTAATAAATTCATTAAAACACTTGGATGCATGTAACATATTTCAATATATATATATATATATATATAGATACTTCATCAAGTGGAAAAGATCTCGCAGCAAAAAGCAATCACACTTGAATGGTCTCAGTGGCTTTTACTTCCTCATGAGCAACACTTGGAGGTTTTGCGTCCATCTCAAACTCCAAACCTGAACAATCACAATATATTAACTTATTATCGAGGACGTTAGCACAGGATGCTATGAAGAGTGGGAAAGAAAAAAGGGGTATATTAACTTATTTCATTAATTTAGCAACCAAAATTTTCCTTTCTAGAGATAATAAGAAGAAATATTAACAAACAAGAAAACAGAGAAAATGGTTTTTAAGTACAGCGACAAATGAGCTTAGGGATGAAATTGAAGTTTGAAAGTGACAAATAAAAGAAGAGAGGCACACCTGAAGAAATTAGTACCTTAATTTGAAAAATAAAAGTTCCTTGCAACATTCTAAACTGTGCTTCATCCATAAGCATTTAGTGTGCATCCTCATCCAACATCCAACATTCGTCCCAATTATGTTTTACCAAAGTTCTTGAACTTGACACCACCTTCAATATTTGCCCCGCAACCCCACCCACCCCCCCCCCCCCCCCCCCCCCCACTTTTTTTTTTTTTTTATAATAAAGAGTTCTGGTTGAGACAATTGAATAGTCGGTAAAGCTCTAAGTTCTGGTTATTTGGACAAAACCTCAAGATCAAATAAGTGCAGTTAAGATCTTTGATCGATGTAAACTCTAAATGAAATTTTTATTGAGCTTTTAGTCCAAAACTATTGTGGATAACTTGGTAATGTGATTGCCAGTTAAAGTTAGTAAGGTTACTAGAATAAATACAGTGGTGCATGTGACAAAGGGAGGGAAAAAAGGAAGTGAATCAATTCTAAAAAACAGTAAAAATGTAAGGAAATGAAGAAAATAATAAGGGGAAAATTTGTAAATTACCTATGGAGAGGAAAAGTGACTTCATGTTCTAATTCTCTTAGGAATGGTTCCTAATCCTCTTCGTGATCAGCTTCTCTTCCTCTTGATTTAGACTCTCCATCGTTAACATCATCTTCTACTTTCGCTGATTCAGAGAGGATCCTTGAACTCTCCACACTTTGTTGATTTCAAGCTGTGAAAGGTGGTGGGAGTAACGAAAATGATGGCTGAGGTTGACATAATACCTGATGCATGCAGCTCGATTCCTACATGTTGCCTCTTACCTTGAAGTTGCTTCTAGGCAATATGTTGAAAAACATAATTTGCTTATACAACAGTTTTTTAAAAAGCATAGAGAATACATATATAAAAACAACTACTACTCTCACTTGAGTTACAACTCATAAAATAAAAAATATACACTGATTTTAATGGAAAGCACCACCACACTTGTATTTTACAACAATATAACATAAGCATCAAAACAGAGCTAACAAAGTCTCCAAATTAACTACAAATTAAAGGAAATTCATTTATTAAAAAACACACACACGCACACATACACACACACACGCTCGCACACGCACACACAATGAGCTTACTAACACAAACACACAGACCACTAAAAAGAGCAACTTCAAACCCAAAAGCTTCCCCATCCTCTGTAGCTAAGACTTGATAGACTCTCCAACAACCTGATCCAACACAAAAAGACCCGAGAACCAATTAAAATTTCAAAGAAAACCCCAATCAAAATTTGTTCAAATGCTTTAAAAAACCACCAATATTGGAAATACTTATACAATGAAGGACACGAGTGAAGGTTTCCAAAATCTACTGCAATGCATCAGAGAAATAAATTAGCTTAGAAACATAGAGTTAATTAACAAAATGACTTAAAACACTTATAAATAAGCATTATAAAAGAAGATAAAAGGGCAAAGTTTATAAAATACCTATGATGACGAAAAGTGATTTTCATGTTCTAAATCTCTTAGGGAGTGGTTCACAGTGATCTTCTTCTTGATGATCTGATTCAGAATGGATGGCTTCTCTTCCGCTTGAGTCAGACTCTCCACCACCGTTATAATCATCATCATCTTCTTTTTCTTCTTCATCTCCACTTGATTCAGATACGTAACCAAATCTCTCTGCCTCTTGGCTATATAGGAGATGGACCCCACACTTGTTGATTTTTGCAAGTTTTTGATATTCCTCTTCCAAACTAAAGGAGAAAGAGGCTGTAGCTGTGGAAGTGGTGCACGCAGCAATCTCATTATTAAATCTTCCTTCCCTCGCTTTAATGTACTCACCGAATTCTTTCGAATATTCCTCTCGGAAATCAAATTTAAGGAACTCACCGTATGTGTTATCCACAAACACGAACACGTATTCAGAATTCAAAGAGCCATTAATATTCTTCTCACTAGTTTCCTTGTAAGGAAACTGTGAACATCCATTACTATAATATAACCCATACCAAAATGAAAAAATGAACTTCAAATTTCTTCTTTGCCTCCATGAATCACCATTAGCGAACATGTAAGCGAACTCCACATGAAGCATCGGCCAAATAGGGAATAGCATGAGGTCTTTGAATTCAACAATAAGGCAAAATGCGAGACCCAAATAGCTGTTGTTGTACCATTGATGATCAAGATGAGGAAGGTTTATACATATTGAAGATCCCTCACTCTTATGACTGAACCAGCTCAGAATTTCACTTCCTGGCCAGTAACTTCGATTCATTTCCTGAACGCAACAGGGATGAGAGAGAGACGTTATTATTTAACAATCACACTAAAATCTTAGCTACTACATACTTAATTAAGAATTGAGGAATATGATTAAAATGCAAAATTGGGGGGTATTAGAGAGGCATACCGGAGACATTCTACCAGGTCCATATTTAGAAAATATAGTTGCAAAACGCAAAATTCTAAATAGTGCTTCCTCCATAAGAACTTTGCGTGCATTCTCATCCAACATTTCACAACCCAAAAACACAAAGCTCTCCCAACAATAGTCTCTATAATAGAGATAGTTCCAATTTTGTTTGACCGATGGTATTGAACTTGACACCGTCTTCAAGGAAGTGCAGTACCTCGCATCAAGATATGTTAGAGACAATGGAAGTACTGGTAATGATTCGAGTTTTCGACAGAAACCAATGTCAAGTACATCTAAAGAGCTTAAATTATAGATACTGTCGGGGAGATACTTGAGCTTTTCGCAAAAACTTAGGCTTAATGTTTTAAGCCCAGTTAAATTTTCAATTGAAGGGGGTAGTTCCTCAATCGCTGCAAATTCTAATTTGAGAACAGTAATAAGTTCCATAGGCTCCGAGATTATTGGAAACGTTTCCAACTTCGATGAAAAATTAAGAGAGGGAAACCATTCATCGCAGTTTTCTCCTAATCTACAACAGGTCGTGTCATGCTCAGCTGGTCTAGTGAGCACATTTAATTCTCTTAAATTCTTAGGAAGCTCAGATAACTTGCAAAGAGATGTGCAGCCTCTCAAACTAAGATCTTTAAGCTTGTTAAGATGTCGAACATATGACGGAACTTCAGTCAAATGTACGCAGAAGTTAAAATTCACAATCTCAATATTTGGAGCCTGTGAGAGATCTGGAACTTGATTTAGGTGCTTGGAGCCAGACAGATTGATGCTTTTTAATTTATCTAAATTCTGAAACAAAAGAGTTGTAACAACTATCAGTTAAAATGTACATATTCGTAGTACAAAATGCATAAACAAAACAAAAGATTAATAATAAAATTCTCCATTCTATTTTCGAGTTTTATCCGACTGACTTGTTATTTCTGAAAATTAAAATTCTGAAAAATAAATTAAAATGTCACTAGATTTTCATCTTTCGAATAATACACTGATTATCCAAATAACTTTTACTTTGATTAAAAGAAAAAAGAAGTAAGAAGAAGAAGAATAGAAGCTCCATGTTTTGAATGAGGACATTGAGTGTCGCTTTATTCTTTTTTGGCATTATTATTGGAATTCCAAAAATCTTAACCCCCATTAGTAATTCTCCTATTTTAGGATAAAATCTAGTAATCTACATTAATGATACCTCAATTTTAACCAAGGCAGTTGGCGGGTTCAGAATACGAAAATTAGAGAAATCAAATTTTATTGTATCAATTTTAATTTTTAGAAACAAAAGTTGATTTTGAAAAAAGAATTGAAAGTTATAATGAAGGTTTTTGTTGTAAGCCAACAAATAAACGAAGTTAGTTAGGCATACCGGGGCACCTTCCCAAAGTTTTTCAAGCCGGCTTCCAGGCATGTCTAGTGCAACGAGCATCTCTGCAATAAAATTTGTTGATAGCGATTTCAAAGGGCATGCATACCAATTTATATACTTAAGCTTACAAGGAAAAGCGAGCGGATGATCTTGAGGAAGGCATAATTTGCCACCATTAACTTTGAGTAATCTTAATCTGTACATCTTTGAAAAGGTTGTAGGCAACAAGCTAATCTCTCGGTTACAAGTTGAAGTATCCAAGGATATTCCTTCAATGGTTTCCAATCCCTGACAGTAAGAGCAAAGCATTAATAAGCATATATAGTTTAGGAATAAGATATAAAATCTGTTCATGAAAAGCCTAAACCAATCTAATTAGAATAATATTCTGTAGCATCTAGCTTTGAGGACTTACTCTATCATTCTCGAGTGCTTGATAGATATCTTCGGCATCCGTTAGTCTACTACCTTTTCTGGGATCTTGATTAGTAGAATGTGGCCGAACAATTTGAGAAGCCATCACTTGTAGTAAACTATGCATCTCTACGATGTTCGAAGGCCCAATAGTTATTAGGGCTTTATCAATGAGAACTCCGATTCCGTCAGTTGCATAGAGATCATCTAGTATTTCTTGTACAAGATCTCTTTTCTCCCCATTCAAGAAAAGTGCAATGTCAATAAATATCTCTTTCTGAGTATCATCAAGTGCATCATAGCTAATTCTCAACACCCTCTCAATTTTCTTATCTGGAAACCTTTCAAGCTTATTCAAAGCACTTTCCCACGCTTCTATATCTCTAGATAAAAGGTGGCGGCCCAAAACTACAAGAGCCAATGGAATTCCTCCAGCGTAATGTACCGCCCTTTTTGACAGCTCTATTTTGTTTGCAGTCGGACACTTCTTCTTAAAAGCATGTAGAGAAAAAAGATGAAGAGCTTCGTCATCATTTAGTCCCTTAACCTCATATTTTCGACTAACATTCAAATTCTTAAGAACTTGCTGATCTCTACCTGTTATAATAACTCTACTTTCACGACCAAACCACTCTCCAACCAACTGTTCCCAGTGCTCTGAATCATCAACATCATCAAAGACGACAAGCACCTTTTTACGACGGAGCCTACGCTTTGTAAATGGTTGGAACCTTTCACCATCCATCAACTTAGAAAAAATTCCATCTTTTAAATGAGTTGGACCATGCTTCTTTAATTCCTCTCGAACATTTTCAAGAAAAGCGCAAGCTTCAAAGTGAATCGATAAGCGGTCATATACAGCACGAGCCAGTGTTGTTTTACCTATGCCCCCTGGGCCCCAAATGCCTATAGGACCAAGTTTGTTTAAGGAGCCAATCTGTAACAACTGTTCAACCTCCTTAATTCGTTCAACAATTCCAACCAAACCCCCCAATTTACGGCTTGCCACGGATATGGCATTGAGTTTATTCTTAACATCGTGAACAATTGAGTCAATTAATTGGGACTCAGTCCTGCCAGTATGTACACATATGTACATAATTCAAAGGTAAGTATTAGTATAACCATACATATATAATCCTGAAAAGCTTTCGCTGTTGAGGCAAGTGTACCGTCAATTTTGTCTCTATTTCTATATCAACTAGTCTAAAGTATGTGCTATATCTATACATGAAAAATTCAAAATAATAAGTTAAAAAATAGACCCACTAAAATTAAATAAATAAATAAAAAAAGAAACAACGGACCTAAAAATAAAAATAAAAAAAGAGAGGTATGAGAGAAATAGAAAAAAAAAAAAAGGGATAAAGTACTAAAATGAAAAAAAAATGACCAATATAAAAAAAATGACTAAATTCTCAAAGATATTATAATGAAGTACAACGACAAACATATAAAACATATTTTTGGGAAAAGAGACGGATATGGATGTAATCAGTCATGCATGATATATATATATGTATATATGTGTATTTATTGCTAAAAGTCCTACATGAGATAATTAATATGAGAGAAACTAAACAATACAAATTATAATTACGTACCCAGACTCTTTTAAAGTCCAACCAGATAGATTGCCTATTTTATCCAAAGCTTTTCTCCATTCTTGCAATTTCTTATCATCAAATTTTGTTATGAGTTTAGCAAATGCAGCTGCATAACTTTTTTGTTGTTTACGCACATCCGATGGATCAACCTTGTAAAAAACAGGTATGACTTGTCCTTCCATTTTCTTGCATTGGAGAATGTGCATGAGTTCATCCAAGCACCATCTTGAGGAAGCATAATCTTCTGACAAAATAACTAGACAAAGTTTTGATTCTTCTATTGCTTTCAAAAGTGTGGGTGATATTTCATTTCCCTTCTTTAGATCTTCCTCGTCTATGAAGGCTTTAATTTTCTCTCGACATAAAGCACTATGAATAAAGCTTGTAATATTACTACGGGTATTCTCACCTCTAAAACTAATAAACACGTCATATTTAATCTTCTTCACAGTGTTGTGAGAAGAGGAACCATCAGTAATTGGACTCATACTCGTACTGCCGAGATGACCATCAAAAAGCCACTCCCATAATTCTGTGCATGCACACACAAAAAAAGCGATTAGCATTACTATAAAGGATATTTCGAAAGGAAAAACTTCCTTTGGGAAAGTCAAATTTCGTAAAGATCAATCTTTTGATAAAGATAAAATAGTAGTAAAATAAAGAGTCAAACAACATTTCTCAGATAAAAAACAGGCCAAATGTTTACAACTCTTGAACACATCAAAACATATGATGCTAAAAAAAAAAAAAAAAAAAAAAAAAAAAAAAAAAAAAAAAAAAAAAAAGTGAAGGAGTATGAAGATAAATGTTGAAGAAGAGAATGAGATAAAGGGAGAGAGGAATAGGGAGAAAACCAAATGTAAAATAAAACCCAAATAACACCAACCAAACAAATCATATGTGTGAAGAAAACCACATTATAATAAGCAGCGAAGCCTATTTCTGCTAATTTGTCCTCCTCCATCTTTTCAAAACCCTCAAACCACAAATATGAAAATGACCAGCATAGAGAAAGTAAATCATAAAGGAAAACAAAAACAAAAAAACAAAAACAAAAACAAAAACAAAAACAAAAAAAGTAAAAAAACAAAAAAAAAAAAAAAAAACAAAAAAACAAAACAAAACAATACAAATTAGAAATACATGCTCATGATCTTCACAGGAAGATTTGCAATCTTTAACAAGCTCTCTCTACGTTAAGAAACGAGAAAAACTAGCAGAATTTCTTTTATAAGTAAAGAGAGAAGAAATGGTCCATAAACTTTTAAACAAACTCTCTCTCTCTCTCTTTCTCTAGAGAACCAAGCATCTTTTCTGTTAAAAAAAAATGAAACTAAAGAGATGATAATTAAAGAGTATAAAGAACAAAAGATGTAAAGAAGAATAGAAATAACAATAAATATGTAAGTGTACTGTTTGTTAATACAATAAATAAAAACTTCCCTAAAAAAATAAATAAAAAGATAATAAGTCATGTGATCATTTAATGGACCATAATCTGTAAGTTCTCTGTTAGAAAAAAGATTAGTACTGATTATAAGGCATTGCTTTCTTGGATTAGGCTTTGTATATAAGCTTTAGAATGGAAAATCGGAGAATGAGAATCACTTATTAAGACATAACAATAACATAGTTAAATTTCATTAAAAGAAAAAAGAAAAAAGAAAGTCAGTGATACTCTTTTTTTTCTCCTCCCACACACTCGTCATATTCCCTAATTATTTTGAAACCTATAACAATACCATAAGTGCATGGAACTATGCTAAATTTTTCTTTGCTACCAAAAACTTTGCCTTCCTTTTACCATGATTTTTTTTTTTTCATTTTGTTTTTTGTTTTTAGGTCCAGAAGGAAGACTAAAGTTCACTTTTGTATCATGACAGTAAAAGTTGATTTTGGTTGAATCTAAAGATGGGATTTCCTTACGGAAAGCAACAAACCCCTTTCATCTGATAACATTAAAATAGAGAGAAAGAAAAAGGTTAACGAAAAATAAGCCACAGCAAGTTTCAAAGATATCAACTTTTGTGGAGGCTTAACATTTAGGGGAAAGTACCTAAATAACACAACCTTAAAGACCATTGAACTAACATGACACAAAAAAGTAATAATTGGATTAATATGACATAAAGTTAAACTAAAGTTAACTAAATTTTCTATCACGTTGGTCAAGATACGGGAGTTTGTATTATGTTGGTCAATGGATGAAAAAAATGTATTTATTTGGATAATTTTCTCAGTATTTTTTAATTGAATGAGAAATTTGTTAGTTTTGAATTTTATGATTTTGGGGTTTTTTTGTTTTGTTTTTTGTTTTTTGTTTTTGTTTTATGATTTTTGTTTTGTTTTGTTTTGTTTTGTTTTTTTTTTTTGGGTAAGATGGGGTTGATTTTGGAAAATGGTGGAATGAAGAAAAAAAAAAGTTGTCAGGAAGATGAAAGATAAAAGAGTAACATCCGTTTACCAGTTCTGTTGGAGGTTTTGTCCACTTAGATCATGTGTACAAATTTTATTGGTTAAACAGATAATCAAGAACAAGATCAGTTTTATGGATTAGTACCATAAACAAAAAATTTTAAAATACTTCAAACGAAGTCAATCTTTTTTTAACTAATAACTTTTTTCCTTCTGAAAGCAGCACAAATGTATTGTATTCTAATATAGTTAACAAACACAAAATAAAAATATGCCATGCACCCAATACAAATGTATTGTTTTTCTAGTGTAACTTCCGAATTTATCCCCCTCCACAAACAGGAAAAAAAAAAAAGAAAAAAGAACTATATTACTCCATTTTTAAGTGCAAAAAAAAAATAGTTAATAGGAACCCAAATTAGAAAATAGTAGCGAGCTCTTTACTGGACTGCCGCATATTTAAGTCTTGGATTGACTTTTGCCACAGAAGAAAAAAAAAAACAAAAGAAAATTATTGTTGCTACATAATATTTATTTATTTATCTTGAAATAATAATTAGATCCTTAAATTATCAATCAACAATATCGTAATACCAGTCGGTATTCACCATCATACTGACCAGCTGATGGTCATTGATAACCACCGTGAACTTTGACCATTAACCACCACCGCCAACTAGTTTCCAACTAATTACCCACAGGTAACCAACTTGGCCTGGCCGGTTACCGTTATCGGTAACTACCTCTGTAACCAGCTAGTTCACTTTTGTAAGGGCTAAAACATATGAAGTAATCAGCTTAAACGAATAAGCTCAAGATCGAGAGAGAGAGAGAGAGAGAGAATACCTAAGATCAACCAGTAATATCAACGTTGGCGTGAGCAAGTTTGTTTGAAGCTGCGAGTCACCGGCAACTGGGAAGAGAAAAAAAAGAGCTGAAAAAGAAATAGTGGTATAATTAGCACACTCGCCAAAGATCTTTCTTTTTATAACAAAGGTAATTGGTATTAGTACTCCTCTTTTTCTTTTTCCTTATAAGTTGACTTAACGGATCAACACTTTTCGGCCCTGCTTTTCTAAGGTTTCTTCTATCTTTCTTATCTTCTACGAAATTTCCTGGAAGTTAGAAGGAAATGAAAAATGAAAGAGAGGGGGAAAAAAAGAAAAGACACAAAACAACAAAACCAAAAAATGAAAATGAAAAATAGAACGAAGAAGAAGAAGAGACACAAAACAACAAAACAAGAAAATAAAATGAAACAAGAAATAAGAAAAAAAAAGTTTCATTCTCTTTTTTTTTTTTTTTTTTCCTTTCTTTCTTTTACGTGGGAATTCTAACTCTATACTTTATAAAAGAGTCGGACATGAAATTACGATTAAATTATGTATGCAAATACTTTCATTTTTTTTATTGGCCTTTCCCTCTTCATTTTTTTAATGGTTTTCCCCGTTTCGTTTTATCCTTTTAAAGTTTAAATTCATTCCTTTCCCTAAAAAAAAACGAAAAGAAAATTAGGGGATTATGTCCTCAAATAATTGGGGATTTTGCTGTCTGTATTTTTTTATGTCTTTTCATCTTAATGATTTATATAAATATACTCATTTCATGATTTGTTGAAAATTTTAAATTCTAATAAAAACACTTATTAAAAAAAACACACACACACACGATTTTTTGACAAATTTTATCCGTTTGACAAAGATTGTTGTTGCCATAGAACATTAGAAGCCCATGTGAATGTTCACGAATGAACAAGTTGAAAATCTCACCGCTTGAAATCTCGTTCATTTTGTCTTAAGATATATATTTTTTAATTTCCTCCAAAAATCTTACATTTATGGAAAACACAACAGCAAAAGTTTGATGGAATCCCCTAAAACAAGGGTGAGGATCCCTACATAAAATAAAGATGCATTACACGCCTTTTGTTTTCAATCATCGGGTGCGTCTTAATCTTAATCTTAAGTTTTTAGGATAATATAAAAGAGCCAATCTTCTTTTCATCTCCACTACACCTTCAGCCACGTGTGTCGTGTAAGCTCCATTATTTTTTTGGTTTTTTATTTTTCTTCTTTTCTTGCCTGATGGACGTTATACACTTCACAGGCTAATGCTTACTTTCTTTTTTTCTTTTTAATTGTTTTTCCTCTCAATGTCATAATAATTCTTTCCTTTATTATAGTTTTTACTATTTCTTCTTCATTCTTTCAAAAGTTTTTTTTTTCATTCTCATTTACATTGACATGATTCTTTTTGATAATTACTTTTTTTATAGGGGAAACTTCTTTAAATTTACTAAGGAGATATAAAAATACTAAACATAAGAAACCTCGTATTGCATGAGACAAAACCCTTCAATAAAAATAGATTCATCAGTAAAATCTGATGACCCTCAAAGGTAAAAATGAATGTTTGAGACCCGATAACGGGAATATACCTCGGTGTACTAAAATCGAACACATGTAAGGCTTTTTTTGGTAAAACTTTGAACATCAATGGTTTTTCCCGATCCATCAAGGGCCAAGACTCAATAGCACAAGGGTCACCACTAATTCTGCATAGAAGTAACACTAGCGAGACCAAAATACCATCAACACTCAGATCTAACAGATTGTTGTGGATTTTCTAACACAAGTGTATATTATCATTTACAAGTAATAAAGTAATGAGTAGAGTATCATTCCCATAAGAACTGCTGTTTAGCAATTATCAAATTATATTAACTCTAATATTATTTGAATAATAGAAAAGAACAAATTAAAAATTAACTAAACCAATAAGAAAAAGCCTAGGATTACAATCTTCACTCAACACTTCATTTGAATCTCTCTATTCTTCACTAGATAAATTAATCAATTTGAATTGTTAACCGAGAGTCTTAAGCTATCTAAAAGCCTCTTTCAATGGTCAGATAGAAATACCCCCCCCTTAACTAACTCACTATATATATTCATGTGAGAATTAGATTAAGAAAGATTCATTAAGTATAGGCTCTCTTAATGGTTACACATGTTACATAGGTATATTTTCTATCCTACATAAACTCAACGTTCCGCACATAGATCATATATCATTCTATCTAAGCTGAACACAAAATTCCCTTTTCCAAGTTCATTAGGTTTACCAAATCATTTAATTAGTATCCAATTAATTAGAAGTATTAAGCACATAAAAGAACAATAATCCGATATCAATTAATAAAATCAAGAGTGCTGTAAATAAATTCAAACTACGTGTTGAGTTCAAATTGCAATCCCAGAAAAAGAAAACCAATTCATAAATAAATAAAAAATTCCACAAAATAAAGGTTCTAACATTCTTAAATTACAAAAATAAAAAGATAAGAAAATAGGAAGAAAAACCGAAGTAATTTCTTAACCTTTTTTTTTCCACAAAATAGCTAGAACTCATAATTTCTTTCAAGAATGTCCCCAAGTAATAATTTTTTCTTTTTTTTTTTAACAATTGCACAATTGTTAGTTTTTGGATCATCTTTGACTTCCAAGGAATCAAGTGATATTAATAGTGACAAATAACAAAAAACACTGCTTACGATATCATATTGTTATTTAATTGGCACCGCGTACAACCTTGTCTTGACTTGAAAAGATGACTCATTCTTTCCCATTTTATTAGCAATTTCATCCTCTTTCTTTCTTTCTTTTTTTCTTTTAATCTACAAATTGTTGAAAAAAAATAATTGAATGCTTTTTTTTTTTGGGCTCCTTTCTGACCTCATTGATCCACTTTGGCCAACTAATTAGTTAAAAACTTTCACGTTAATTGAAAATTCCAAGTTGCCTACCATTTGTTTTGTTCTTTTCAAGGACATCCTTCGATTTCTCTGAAGCTTGTTAGATTAGGGAAAATTTACATGTTTACCCCTACTAGAGAAGAATGGTAGATTTTAATTTGTTTGAGATATTTCATTTTAATATGAATACTAAGAAATCAAAATTTAGAGTGAAATCGAAAGTTTCATCAAAATATATACACGTTGTAATGACAAAAATTTCACGGAGTAAATAAGGGACAACCGTTGTAAAACTTTTTTTTTTTTTTTTTTTGGAACCGTTGTAAAACATTTTGATAAAAGGGGGAAAAAAGAACTATAGTAAGTTAGCATAAATTTAATATCGCTTCACCTCCCTCCGCCCTTGTTGGGGAAAGATCTCTAAGAAGATTAAACCATATCTGACATGTTTGTTCCTAGGAGCTTGGCAAAAATTCTCAAGAATTTAAATTTACAATTTCCATCTTAAACAATTATCTTTAGAAAACGAACTCAAATCCTCTTTTTAAATTCTCTGTCTAACTTTTATCAATTATATATATGTTTTGACACGTGACGGCTACTTAACAATTTCCTCCATAAATCTAACTCATGAAATTCTCTATCTTTCTCATTTTCCCTAATTTTTATTATACTCGGACACATATCTTTCTTTTATTTTCTCGGACTTGTATTTGTTTTATAATACTCATGTATACAACAGGTTGGGTGGCCTTCTTCGGCCATCCAGATAGACCAAACTTTTTTTTTTATTTAGTAAAATGGTGTTTGTCATTTTTTCGAGCTTTGG
>CM046366.1:14806889-14840776 GCA_025413025.1 Ficus hispida | reverse complement strand
CTCAAGGCTCAGGTCGTGAATTAACAAAGGATGATAGCTAGGATTATAGATTTCCCCTTAGTTGCAAATCTGTCTACAAATGTTATAGAAAATGCTGCAGCAAAGTTATCCAGTCAACTGAAATTCTACACTATCCTCTTCCGAAAGATGTTGTGCTTCTAGTTCTTCAAACCAAATTTAACATATCCCTATGCATCTCAGTTTTCCAAACATAACATTAAGCATCAATTTTAATATGTTGTATGAGAAAACAATATATTCCTATATCGTTTGTTCATATTATTCAAGTTTAATCTAACCAAAATTAACCTTCCCAGAATTAATTTTCGTTTGAGTAATCTACCAATCGATGGCCAGTCAATCCGCAGAATTTAAGCAATGCAACACACTTGAATAACCCAAATAAACTTCACTGAACAATTAACTCAAAATTTAGATTTTCATTGCAACCTTGGATCCATCTATAATCTTAGCTACAAAAAAAATTAGTTCATGTTCGAAATACAGAAACCATACATATAGATTTCCATCCACATATTCATCATTCCAAAAACAAGAACGAAAGATTAAAAAAGGATCAGAAAGAACTGAAGGAAAAAAAATGGAAAGATCTTCGGCAGAAATGAAATTTCTTTCTTTCGCCGAGAGTCCCCAGCCGTGCAGCTGAATCTATCTCCTGTTCTCTGAGTCTCCAGTTCTCTCTCTTTCTTCTCTGCTGGTGTATGTCGGCGTCTCTGTTTCACCCCCCAGAGCGGCTGCCTCTTGCTCCTCGTTTTTTTTCTTTTTATTCCAAAGACCCACCAAATTGCCCTAGCTCCACGTGCCTTTGGTTTCACTCAATTTAGTAACTTTTCCCCCACAGCTGTCGTGCACCATTAAAATGAATAAATGAATCTTTGCCAGCTGTAAAGTAGGATTGGGTCCACATGCTTTATTCCAATTCGGCATTAGATCACTTTGCTGCATCATTGCTGTAGCATTGCTTGCAGCAAAGTTACGATTTTCAGCTATAAACCATGGTAAGTCTTCTAATCCACTGGGTCTTCACTCCATTGACAGCGCCGGTCCACTGAAACAAAAACAAAAAATCAGAAATACGAAGCAAAACTAAAATTAGCTAATTATTTTAACCTATTCTTTAACTAAAACATGCTAACTAATATTATATAAATTCTTAAAACTAAGGCATATTATCTTGAAATAACAATAATTAATAAGCTTAAAAGTATGTTAAATAACTCTATTTCATAGAGTTATCAATGTCAGACACCTCTTGGGCGATACCATCCACCACATTGGCCTCTTTCTTCTTGTTTCTTTTCGGCAGTCTACAATCAGCCGACTTGTGACCCATTTTGTCATAATTGAAACACTTTCCTTGGAATTTCTGTTTTTTAAAAACTCCACCTTTAGGTCCAAGTTTAGACCCCGTGTTGTTGAACTTCTTGTTCTTCGAGCTTTGACCATGCTCCATCATGTTAGCCTTGGTGGAATTGGCAACAGCATTGTTGGTGAGCTTCTTCTCCGAGCCCTTATTATCCTCTTCAATGCGAAGTCTCACAATGAGGTCTTCCACACTCATTTCCTTTCTCTTGTGCTTCAAATAGTTCTTGAAATCTTTCCACGCAGGGGGTAGCTTCTCTATAATTGATGCTACCTGAAAAGACTTACTAATAACCATTCCTTCAGCATGAATTCCGTAAATAATTAATTATAGCTCTTGAACTTGACTGATGATGGTCTTGGAATCCACCATCTTAAAGTTCATGAACTGTCCCACCAAGAACTTTTTAGCACCGGCATCTTCTGACTTGTACTTGTGATCCAAGGACTCCCACAGTTCCTTGGCCGATCCCTTCACGCTATACACACTATAGAGTGAATTAGTCATGCCATTCAGAATATAATTCCGACACAGGAAATCAGAATGCTTTCAAGCATCGAAAGCAAGCTGCACTTGAGCATCTACCTCATCCTCCCTAACATGAGGAGGATCCTCTTTCAAGAATCTCGCAAGATTCAGAGTGGTAAGATAAAATAACATCTTTTATTGCCAAGTCTTAAAATTCAAACCTGTGAATTTATCCGGTTTCTCATTGTGGTTAACAGGAACCGAGACAGCCAAAGGTTGAGTTGAAGACGAGGCTACCCGAGGTGATGGTTCCGATGCCACAGAAGGATTCTCAGTTGGCACAATGTTCATGTTTTCAGCCATTTCTGAAAACAAATCAAGTATTAGTATCAAAATAAATACTAATATATCAAATAAATATTATAATGCCAAGCAATAATAAAAGTTATAAATCTTTATAACTAATTTGTATTATAACAATATATGTAATATATATGGACTAACGTTAAAAAAAAACGTTTATAATAACCTTAATAATATATATACATAAATACATTCACAACTAAATAACCGGCAACAGACGTTTTAATTCCATGTTTAAATTAAAACATAAATGCACCCAAAATAAATGCAAATCACAAAAACAAAAAATTAGTGAAATTACAGTTTCCAACCGATTGAACTAATCAACATATATATATATATATATATATATATATATATATATATACAGAAACTGAAAAACAAAAATACAGGAAAACATTAGCAATTCTTTGGTTTTCCTAATAATTAGATTAAACAAAATATTTAAGGGAATGCCATCTGCAGGAATGAAAACGTTAGCAATTCCTTGTTTCGGAAATTGAACTACCGTAGCAACCAAAAAAAAATCCTTCAAGTCCGATCAACCTGTTCGTCGTCTATGATACGGATCTATTTTAAGATTGTTAGAAAACATATATAGAGGAAGCATACACAACGAACAAATAAATTGAACTTGATTATAAAGAAAATGATTACAATGAAATTCAACATTAACCCGAAAGGAGGAAAGCAAACGAAAGTAAAATGTCGAGGCACGTGAACCACGCTTTCCTTAAAATAGATTCGTCCCCTCCGGTAAGTGCTGGAGGTTCGAATGGACGTCTATTTCTCAGGATGCAACGACGAACAAACGGTAGTCTAGCACGATCGATGAAAACCGCTTCCAGCGAACTTGAAACGAAGTCTTTCCTCTATCACCAAAACCTCAAAACCGAACTCGACCACTACAAGGAAGAACGAAAGAAAAGAAAAGAACAGAAAGACAACTAGTGCTCTAATGCTCTCGGATTTTGTCTCTAGCGTATTTCTCATGCATGAGGGGGCCTCCTTTTATAGGCTCAAGCCCTTGGGTGTTTCAAAAACCGAATTTAATAAGGTGTAAATTCGGTTTTATTGCTGCCCTTAAATCTTGGAATGTGAATGTTGGAATATGAACAATTTCCGGATTGATTGACTCTCGGAATCATGTGTTGGGAAAAAAAAATCCAAAACAAAGCCCGCGCAAGGCCAAGCTTGACGGGCCAGCATTCGCATCGCCCACGTCGTGCGAGCGCACATATTGGGCCCTTAACCCACCGGGGCTGTGATTTGCACCCCCACCCTGCACGTGAGAGAGCATCTTGGGTTCACAATCTTACCCAAGTCCAAAAGTGCAAATCCTTATAAAGTCCATCTTCTTTTCATGCTTAATCAATGTGGGACTTCCACATTTATAAGCCAATCTCCAACAAACTTCTTATTCCATTGGGCACACTTTGAGTATCAATTTCTCATTCACCCGAATACCATTTTGAGCGTATGAATATATGATTTCGATCTCCTTGCGATGGAGAACGCAAATCCACCAAAACCCGTTAATTCCATTAAGTGGTTCCCACTCAAATTTGGACCTCAAAATGGTTAAAAAAAACCATTTTTCCAACAATAAGCTTATACTTTACCTCTACAACACTTGTGGGATTAAAATTGCTATTTATTAACAACATATTCACTGTTGTTTCTCTATCTGTTCATTCACTTTCACTTCTCACATAAATATATATAGTGGAAAATATCACATCCTATTCTTGATTCGTGTTACTTTGTTTTACTTTTTTTCTCAACGCCCATATAACCATTCTACTTATAAACTCAATCTCATCAGGCACACCAATCTTCAATTGAAGGCTGTAACCACAATAAGAGAGAAGAAAAATGATTCACATCATGAAAGAAAAGTTTCATGATACATCATGAAACTAAAAGGTAACTTGTATAGGGGTAAAAAAGTAGGGACAAAGTAATCATTTTAATTTTCTAGAATCTACAAAATTTTGACACTTGACAATTCATAATATTCAAAACAAAACTTTTGATGATGTGTATCATTACTCATGCAGCTAATTCCTACATATACTCCCTCTTTGCTTGAGGCTGCTTCTAGGCCACATACTGAAATACGTAATCTGCTTCGTATAAAGCTCATTAAACAACTATTACTCAGTATTTAGTTTGATTGCAATACCGCTCTCCACGTATTTTTATTTCACGGCAATAGAAAATAAGCATCGAAACAAAGCGAAGATATGCTCCAAAAGAACCACAAAACGAATTGCTTAAAGTAAATAAAAAATAAAAAAAATAAAAACTAAAACAGCAAACTGAAGAAACACAATCAAAAGAGTCAATTAAAGTCGAAAATCTTATATATGAACACAAAACTAATGATTAGTTTCCTAACACAAAGACATTGACCACTAGAAGAGCAAAACCTTCCTCATCTTTGGCAGCCAAACTTGCGGGACTCTAAAGACTTGATAGGCTCTTGGCCTAGCCAAAAGTAGAGGCTTGATCAACACAAATGGCTTTTTTAACACAATCCAAAAGCCTGATCCAATACAAAAAGGGTATACTAATTATAATTTCGAAGAAAACCAATCAAAAATTTTTTGAATGCTTTTTTTTTTTTTTTTTTTGGGCTAACAAGTGAAAGTTGTTCTCTTAATAAGTGCGAGAATATGTTACTTAAAAGAAGATAAGGGAAAGTTTTATAAATTACTTATGATGACAAAAAGTGATTTTCATGGTCGTCTAAATCTCTTAGCTAGGGAGTGGTTCGTCAGTCTTCTTCTTGATCATCTGATTCAGAACGAATGGCTTCTCTTCCGCTTGAGTCGGACTCTCCACCACCGTCATCTTCTTCCTGATCTGACTCAAAAGAATAAACGGCTTCATGTTCTGCACTGACTCAACTTGTCATACGTAACCAAATCTCTCTGCCTCTTGGCACTATAGGAGGTGCACTCCACACTTTTTGATTTTTTCAAAATTTTTCATCCAAACCAAAGAAGAAAGAGGTTGTAGCAGTAGAAGTGAACACCGTAGTCCCATTTGTATCATCAGGTCTTCCTTCCTCTGCTTTTATGTAATCACCAAATTCTCCTCGTTTGTGGAAATCAATTGTAGCAGTACGCGGGAACTTATTCCCATGTGAATCAAATTGTCCATTGTTCGACGTAAGAAGTACCAAAAGTGTTGTCCATAAACTCATACACGTTTTTAGAATTCAAGGAGCCATCAATATTCTCATCAGTGGTTTCCTTGTAATCTAAACTACAGCACCCACCGCCATAACGATGAAAATATTTATATGAAACAAAGAAATCCAAATATCTTCTTTGCCTCCATGAATGACCATTAGGGAACATGTAAATAGATTCCCAATGAAGCCTGGAGTCTAAATATATTAGCTTGGAAAGGTCATGGAATTCAAGAATAAGGCAATAGGCAAGACCCAAGTAACTGCTGCTATTAATTGTTATACCAACAATCAAGATGAGGAAGGTTTATGCATATTGAAGATTCATCACTCTTATGACTGAACCACCTCGGAATTTCACTTCCTGGCCAGTAACTTCGATTAAATCCCTGTACGCAACATGGAGAAGAGAGAGACATTACTATTTTAACAATCCGACCAAAATCTTAGCAACTACATAATTAAGCAACGAAGAAAATTAATTTATTAAAATGCAAAATTTAGGGGAAAAAATTTTTGGAGAGGCATACCTGATAAAATTTACAATCAGCAGCTCCATTTTTAGGAAATAAAGTTGCAAAACGCAAAATTCTAAATAATGCTTCATCCATAAGAACTCTGCGTGCATTCTAATCCAACATTTCACAATCCAAAAACATTAATTCCTCCAATTGATAGCCTCTATTATAGAGATCATCCCAATTTTATTCGCCCAATGGTATTGAACTTGACACCATCTTCAGTCAAGTGCAGAACCTCGCATCAAGCACTAATAGAGACGAAGGAAGTACTGGTAATGTTTCAAGTTTTTGACAAAAACCAATGTGGAGTTCTTGTAAAGAGCTTAAACTATGGATACTGTCAGGGAGAAACTGGAGGTTTTGGAAAAACCTTGGGCTTAATTTTTTAAGCCCAGTTAAATTTTTAATGGAAAGTGGTAGCTCCTAAGTCATTGCAAATTCTAATTGGAGATGCTTTAAAAGTTCCACAGGCTCTGAGATTCTTGGAAACCTTTCCAACTTTGACAAAAAATTACGAGAGGGAAACCATGATCCGCAATTGGACGTGTCATGCTGAAATGGTCTGGTGAGCACTTCTAAAGTTGTTAAACTCTTGGGAAGCCCTGATAACTTGGAAAGAGATGGGCAACCTAACAAAGAAATATTTTTAAGCTCTGTAAGATGTTGAAAATATGATGGAACTTCAGTCAAACAGGCACCGTAAAATTAGTTGATAGCGACTTCAAAGGATAAGCATCCGAACCGAGATACCTGAGCGTATCAGGAAAGGCAGGAGGACCTTGAGGAAATAACTTGCTACAACTGATTCTGAGTAATCTTAATCTGCGCATCTTTGAAAAGGTTGTAGGCAACAAGCTAATCTCTCGGTTACAATTTGAAGTATCCAAGGATATTCCTTCAATGGTTTCCAATCCCTAACAGTTAAGAGCATAGCATTAATGAGCATATATAGCTTAGGAATAAAATATAAAATCTGCTCATGAAAAGACTGAACTAATCTAGTTAGAATAATATTCTGTAGTATCTAGCTTTAAGTACTTACTCTATCATTCTTAAGTGCTTGATAGATATCCTTGGCATTCCATAGCTTACTACATTTTCTGGGATATTGATTCGTAGAGTGGGGACGAACTATTACAAAAGTCATCATTTGTAGTAAATTATGCATCTCTACGGCGTTCCACTGCCCAATAGTTATCAATGCCGTAACAATGAGAACTTCGATTCCTGCTGTGGAATAGAGGCCACAGCTATTTAGTATTTCTTCTACAAAACCTCTATTCTTCCTTTTAAGACGCATGCAACGTCGAGAAATATATCTTTCTCCACTTCCTCTAGTGCATCATTGTTGATGGTGTAATTGTCTCCGCACTGGATACCACCTATTCACCGGGGTACAAGGTGCACGAGAACCAGTAGGCTCTTTTGTCTGGTCAATGGAGAAGATCCGACCACCCAATGAGATCCGACCAAACTAGAGAAGTCCCTTCCCAGGTTACCGCGCTAACCTACTAGCACCTCTACTAGCTGCTACACCCTGAATTACCTCTCCAATGAGAACTTCGAGCAAATCACCATCGGGCTCCAATTTACTGGCCTGAGCAACACTTCCCCGACCACGAGAAGATCCTTTTCGGGATGGCTGGCCCAGGCTGCCCTTACCACGTCATCATGCACCAGCTGACAACCGTATTGTGACAGGGTATGTCACACCCACTACTATGCACCACCTGACACCTGACATTCGGTACCTGTCACTGTACCTGCTCCGGTGCCACCCTTCACCATCTGACCGAACTGACACAATACTGGCTGCCTGCACCAGTACTGATGGCCTGTACTCGTGTCTCCCCATCACACAAATGGTAAGGCACATGGCATCCGTTTAGTGGAAGTCAAGTATCAAGTATTTGTAACAAAACAAACCAAGTTAAAATCTGGTCGAGCCACATCCTAATGAAGGCTATGGACGAAGGTAACCTCTGATCCGAAGACCCCGTGCGGTATAAAGCTACCAGATCACTTCATCAAAGTCCTTGTCGGTAATCCTCGGGCCCCACTCCCTGGGGGAGGAACCACCAGACTACAGACTAGAAGTTGAAGCGGTTGGCACTCCCCAGGGGGCCTCAGATCAGCTAGTTGAAGTGACAGCCCCATCAGCTACGACCACTGTCCGAGCACTATAATGGACAATAAGATCAGGTGTAGGGACCACAACAGTCACTGTCTCCTCCTCTGATCAGCATGGTCAAGACCGGTCATGTAGAAAGTTTCATGTTATTGATGAACCATACCGGTTGTACTTGGCCAAACTTTCATTTGCCAGTAACCAGTTCTAGTTCCGCTCGAGGTCTGTCTTCTCCCAGAGCTTCTCAAACCTCTCCCAGTTTAAGAACTCCGTGTAAGGTCTTCGAGTCCAAACGTAACCCCCTTCTAAAGTTAAGGGAGACACGCTCCCCGAACAGCACCTGACCGTAGTCGCTCCAACCAAACAACCACTAACATGTCGCGTAGAACCACAAATGCTTGTAGTTCTTGTCCGAGTTTAGGTAACCTACGATGAATGTCCCCTAGTAGCCTTAAAAGTAGTATGACCCAGTTGAGGGAGCTATCTTCATCCGATAGACGTTGTGGAACGCACTAAATGGAAGCTCCTCGCAGAAATATTTCACCCAAAGAACGAAGCAACTAATCAGTATCTTGTAAGTGTTGGCGTTCTACTGCATAGGGGCTACATTGAGTTTCCAGAGCACCCGCCTCAAAAAGGGGTGGAAGGGCAGGCGGAGGCCAGCTCGAAAGAATTTCACCGACAACATAATGTGGTTGGGTGGAGGACGAGAAGGCAGGTCGTCCAGACTAGGCATGACCAAGTCGATGTCGTTTGGGATCTTAATTCTTCCCACATCGACTCTAAATTCTCTAGGATAATCGTTGAAGTGAAGTAGTCCACCGTGTACACTAAACGGCCTCTAGCCTAGTCAACTAACTCTATGTCCGCCATCCGATAGACCGGGATGCCATTGATCCGAACTGGACAACTCCGACCGTGCCGGCGAGTGTGGATGGGTTCACCCTAAGGTGCTTTTAAACCCTTTATTTTTTTTTTTCATTTCTAGATAATGAAATTATATGAGTGTTTATTCGATTTTGGATTTGAATTTTTTTTTTTTTTTTTAATTTTGGATGTTGGGCAAAGAATGATTAGATAGGCCATAGACAGATAGATTGTTGTTTCGATTTCTATCTGCAAGTTTTATATATGGGTTCTGATTTCTATTCGCAAAATTTATACATGGGTTGTCAAAGAACTACATTTGTTTTAACGTTTTTATGGTTTATCTTGGCTGATTTTTTATTTTTTTATTTTGGACTGATTGTATGACATTAGGTTTAGTTTATTATTTTTTTAGTGATTCAATGTTGCTGGAATCTTGTGAGTTTTTACTTTTTTTTTTTTTTTTTTTTTTTTTTTTTTTTGCAATGTTGTCGAAAAAAAAAATTTAAAAACATTTAAAAACTTACAGTACTGTGGATGCCCACTGCCTTTTTCGCAAATACTCATGATTCTCAAGATCAATAATCCCTCGTAACACCAAAGTCTTGCAAGATCGTCAATAAATTTCGGATTTCAGATGATGAATCTCTCCCAAATACCCATTCTCTCTGAACAAAGATCTAAAGTGAAATCTTTATAGCCCCAAATCTTGAGGGCATTACCGCAATTTTAATATCATATGAGACTCACGTGACTCGAATCTATGAGAAAACAAATAGCAATTAGGGATTATCCTTTCATATATAGTTACGTTTTTAGTAATTCATGACTATTTCAGTTATTAAAAAAAAAAGATTCAAGGACCAAACTCGCACAAATTTAAAAGTTCAGGAATTAAATTAGTAATTTATCATTTTCTATATAGCATGTAAATATATGAGTGAGAAAATGAATACTAATAGTATGTTTTAAAATATTTTGATTAATGCAACAAAAAAAAAATATTTGGATAAACAGTTATAAATAACAAATTTTAAATTTCTAAGATTGATTTGGAACAATATGATCTTTCATATAATTCATCCACTACCAGTCTAAAAGTTAATATCATTTGCTACCTTATAAAAATTTCAAACCCATTTAACTGGAAAAAGGATTATTGTGAGTGGATCTATAATTTGAGTGCTAAATAATGATCTTTCTTGAGATTTTAAATATGCAAGTTAATTTTTACTGCCAAATCAAGATTCAAATTTCATTTGGCTACGCTTGAAAGTCATATAACTTTCCGACTTTTCTTTAAAGTAAAAAACAAAAAATAATAATAATAATAATTTTTTAAAAAAATAATTAAAAAAAGAAAAAAAAAACATAACAACAACAAACAAACCAATCAAGTAATTTGCATCATCTCCACTTAGGGGTATGGGACCGGGGCCAACGGACCGATTAAAATATTAAATATTGCTTTTAGCACTGGAGAGAGCAGGGGGTTGGAATTACAAGAGAGCCCCTCTGAAACGCACTGAAAATACACTTTATTAACTGGAAATCCACTTTTTCTCTTCTAATCTTTATTTAATTTCTCATACTTGGCCCAAAATGTACTCTCGTTTCTTTATTCTTGGTTTGTTTTTTGAAACTTCAGCCATTGATTTGTTTGCTGACACCCAAATCCTCTGCGGATTGACTTAGAACTTCTATTCGTACTAAAAATTTAGGAATACCTAATATTTGCTCTGCACTGAAACTCGTTCAACTAGGCTAGAAATCCCTTAATATTTTGAGGGAAAATTGTGGGAGAATTAATTAATGAGTTGAAGAAGCTCAATTGGAACTAGATTAGAAACGGAGCTTCGTCATGGGAGAAGGAAGAATAGCATCAACTGATGGCAAGGATTTTGCTGAATTTACTACATTGTTAACAGTGGTTGAGCCACGATTTTTTATTTTTATTATTTTTTTAATATCTTTTGGAGGAATGAATTAAACTGAAATTTTGAGTAAACTTACAATCAATGTAAAGGAAAAAAAAAAAAAAAGCACTTTCAACGTCTCCTTTTACTTTGATTTATGGCCTTTTTCTTCTTTTAAAGTAACTTAAGTTGTAATAGAGTTTAATTCACCTTTTAAAGTTTAGAGTTTAACAAATTGTAAAATTTACATAGCAATTTGGTTGATTTAGGTTTAGTTGGTATTGTAAGTTTGAATTATGTTTAGAATTCAAAACTTAGGGTAATTATTGAAATCTTTAACATTTATATATATAGAAATTAGAATTATTAAAAAAAATTAGAAGAAAACCTAAAAAAAATAAATAAAGATTATTCTCGTCTATATCTTATATATTTTAGTTTCTCTTTCACTTTGTCTCATGAACTTTAAAAACTCTTTTTTTACTTATCTGAACTTTGAATTTAACTCTACTTTACCCTTTTCTATTCAAAATTTCAATTAAAAACGGATGGAAAGATAGTGGAATTAATCTTACTAAATACATTATATTAGGATTTTTGTTAAAAATAAAAAGAAAAATACCAAATGACTACACTTAATTCATTTTTTTCTGTCTTTGTTTTAATTGAAATTTTGATAAAAAGGTTAAAGTAGGTTATATTCAAAATTCAGGGGATTAAATAGGAGTTTTTAAATTTTAAAAGACAGAATGTGGGCCATCCTAAAGAAAAATGGGGTTTAGATGAAAATAACAATAATAATAATAATAATAAAATAATTTCTTGAGCCAAAGGTAGCCCTGTCCTACAATTATCATTTGTCACTCATAAAAGGGTAGTTTCGTCATTTTGGTGAAAGTGGTTTGTTTTTCCAATTCCAATAATAAACCATTGATTTTTCAAATAAAAATAATAATCATAATAATAACAAACCAATGATGAGTTAATTTTTTGTAACAACTATTTTTGAGCAGAAGCCGTTAATTTCCTTTTTGGTAAATACGGTTCCTTGCCTGCTCTTTTGGGCATATCCTCTGTCTCATAATCAATTACTCAATCAGTTTTTCTATGCTGTGGCCATGGAGAATCCTCAATATTATGCCCCAATTCCCCATTTCTGCAAGGTATTTCTCAATCCTGAATATATATATGTATATGTTTTATTGTACAATCGTTGTGTGGGTAAGTCCAGATTTTCTCCCGTTTTTTGCCATTTTAATTTTCTCGGTTAATTTTTTCTTTTGCATTAAGTTTCGGATTTATTCTGTGTTTTTTTTTAGTTCTTCCTGTCGATTTTTCTATTGGGCTTTGCGCATTTGCTACGTTTCTTCTTCTTTTCTGGCTTTGTTATGTCTGTAAACTGTTCGACGAAAGTACTGTGGAGTTAAATTCAGTATTGCTATTTGCTTACGAGATAGAGAATTCTATTTAATTTTTTTGATTTTATTCATTTCATTTCTTTGTATTTTGGCAGGCTAAATTTGTCTTGATTGACTGGTAAAATAGCCGATAGAGGTGAACTAGTGCTGAAAATCCCACACGGTGTTCTGGGCTCAAAAAAGTAAAGAAGTTTATTCTTAATACTATAAAATGTTTACCAATGATAAAAGGCAAGAAGAGCGCACCGGAAGATGTGGAACTCCAAGGCTGCACTATCTTCAGGTGACCGATTCTTCCTTCATTTTGTTAGACATCCTTGTTTGTTATGTCTGGTTGTAGTTGTTCTTGGTGTTTTTCACCGAAGTTCAGTTTACTTTGTTTCAGGAATTGGTGACTCAATTTCAGAACTCTACTAATGAAGGTGAGTTTTGTTGCGTTTATCATGTTTTTATCGGTATTCCATGCCCCTCTAAATAGCTTTACTCTTGCAAGGTGGTAATTATGGGACTTGATTCCTCGTCACTATCAAGATTATTTCCCAATCGAGCGAGCCAAATAGGCTTTTCAATATTGAATGCACAATTTTGACTGTTCAAATTATATTCAGAGATGGTACGTATTTAACAGTCTTAATAATTAAGCAGCAATACCTAAATAAATGTTCTTATATGATTAGGAAACTCATGGTATATTTGTTCTTACGTGCATTGTGGGGAAATATATCACGAATGGATATGGTCGAGTTAATCTGGCAACGGAATCACCTGCACTTACTATCTGAAATCCAAAATCTTGTTAGTAAATTTGGAAGGATAATTTCCCAGAAATGATAGCTATCTTTTGACTTGTTCCTACAGAAACAAAAGAGAGACTCGTAGCTAATTTGGCCAACTTTGCTTATGATCTGTACAGTTATACATTCTTGCGCCAGGTAAGAACGCTTGCTTTAGAGTATTTGTGCTAGGAAGGTAAATTCAAATCGTACTTATGAAGTTTGGCTTCATAATAACTTCTAGACTACAAACAGCTCAATGTTTTGGAACTTTTCGTAGACTGCATCACAGAACCCAATGAGAAGCTTGTGGAGTTCGGAATAGGAGGGTCTGCAACGTTGTAACCCAATGCAGAATAATATTAGATTATTTATTTACTTTTGATTCAATTAGGGATTTATGTTAATTTATCCCTAGAATCCTTTTTGTCTTCTGTCCTTTGGCTCTATTTCAATTCTCTTTCTGTGGTTCTCTTTCTCTTCTTAGTTCTGTTCTTCTATCTCTATTCTATCTCTTCTATCTTGGTTCTACAACCGCTTGGTGATCCTGCACTAATCTTAATTCAGGGGTTTTCTTTTTTCGTCAGTGTCCTTTGCTTTTTTGTGATGTAATGGTGGCTCGCCATCGGTTTCTTGGTAGATTGTTTGTTTATTTATTGTTTTTTGGGTTGACGTTTTTGCATGTAGATCCACAAAATGCTGCAATAATCACTCAATGTGGCAGAATCCCTCTTGTTGTTCAGTGTTTATCAAGCCCGGTAGAAAAACACTGTAAGTTTGTTATTCTAGTGTGGCGGTGAAATCCATCTCTTTTATGTGGTTGGAATAGTTAGCTTTCCATTTATCTTCTTTACAAAAATTTTAATGCAGCCTTTTCAACTTGTGCAATGCTTTTGCTCAAGTAATTACTACTGTTATATATCAATTCTAATTATTTTATTATAGTTTCTAGATCTTGTTTTTGTGGTATCTGAACTTTATAAATTCAACATCAAGTACTGATTTCATAACCGTTTAGGTGAATTACGCACTCGGGGTACTTTATTATCTCTGCAACAAGTATAACAGGAAAGAGATTTTAAACCAGCTGCGGCAGAAGCAGTGAGTGTCAGCTTCAGTAATTTGGCCAAGGCTTTTATGGAAAAACATGGAATTGAATAAAACTAACCAATAAAATACCCTCTTAAATTTAGATCACATATATTGGACATGACTCATTCTGTTAGAAACTTAACGAATTAGGATGAAAAGGACTAAGATTGCCAATATTTAGAGGATTTAAGGTCTTCTTGGCCAAAATTTAAAAAATGGACCAAACCGTCACCTTTTAAAGAGTTTAGGGATAATTTTGACCAATTACTCAGAGAAAACAGAAAAAGCAATGGTGTGAAACAGATCTATCTTTTTTTTTTTTCTTTTTTTCCGGAGGGAAGACTAAATAGTAGGCCAACATCTTGTGGTCCTACATTCTAGAGGTTTTTGTTTTTATTTTTATGTTCTTCTACGAAATTTGTTGGAAGGTACAAGGAAATGAAAAATAAATAATAGCAAGTGGTTCTAGTTAACGGAGAATCTATGGTAGAGTCTGTTTGAGAATAACACTGGTAGTGTCTTATTCAATGGTAAATAGTTATTGTTGTTTTAAAATCTACGGTCATAAAATAGTTGTAGTATAGTATGTGAAGTAGTAGATTTACACTCATGAGTTTCTGAAAAAAAGAAAAACTTTAGCAAAGAAGTTGTAGATTTCCATTGACGCCGCCATCTCTCTCTCCTTGCCGTTGTAGATCTCGCCAGTGACCCTTGCGGGAATGATCACGATCTCATCGGGGCACTCTCCAATGTGCGATTCGGTGGCCGAAGGATATCCTAACCCAGACTTGCCGCAGAAGCCATCGTTGGAGAAAACAACGAGCTCAGGGTGTCGATGACCACAAGAACAGACGACCTACATTCTAAATCGCAATTTCGTCATAATTATGGCATCGTGCGAGGTCATTTTCATCATAGGAGTTGATTTACAGTTAAAAATCGAACGACCTAGTTGTGAAAAATCTCTTTTTCCTTAGTTTCTTTGTTAGTTTCCTATTGTAAAATCCATAACTTTTTTTTTCACTTTTTTTCCAATATATGTTTATCCAAAGAAGCTTTTGAGAAAAATCAGTTTGGACTACTTGGTTCAATTAATTCATGCACATGGAAACTTGAAAAATGGGTATTTTCATAGTGAGAAAACGAAAGAACAACGAGAAAGAAAGAATAGAGAGAGAGAGTCTTGAGTCTAGAGAGTGTGTGTGAAAATTGGCAAGAGGAGGGGGCAAAGAGATTTTAAAAGTGAAGATGGAAGGATGGAAAATGCTGGGGGTTTGGCTGGGAAGATGGAAGACGAGACGAAGTTGCAGACGTGAGGTTTCACTGGGTATTTGGGTTTTTTGTGACCTTTTGGACGAAGACGAAGACCCATCAAGCTGCCTTCTCAGATTTTTTTATTTTTATTTTTTTAATTTAGTAGTCTATAATACTATAAGCTAGAATACACTATAATTATCATATATTTCAGTCAAATAATTACATCCTTACCACATACTCTCTCATTAGTAAATAGCATTTTTGTCATTAAAGGTAAAAAAGAAACTGAGTACTTTTTCAAGCACACGTCATATTAAAAATCACACACACACACACACATATATATATATATATATATTAAGGATTTAGGATTAGGATTATGTACTATCAATAATACATTCAACAGTACATATAATACTCGTACTCTTTTCTTATTTTTTGCCATGCTCTTATTTTCATTACAATTTAAGTGATGAAGATGTTAAAATGATTGAATACATGTACTAACTCACAATATTACTATTTATTCAAAGAAAAATAGAAAAGAAAAAGGTTAGCTTAAAAGAAATAAAGTCTCAATACACACTCCCAATCCACCAACCACCATTAAAGATCCATGAGCCAAGGACCTCATAAATTTATTTTCCTATAAAAAGTTTTTTCTTATTTGTTTTTCCCTCTATGGTTTGTTTTTTCTTTGAGGGTAAGTTATAAAAAAATTGTTGTAACTAAGAAAAAATAATAGAGTTTATCAGCTTTAAAACTCTTTTCTACTCACAAAACATTTATGTACTATATCGGTAAAGCTCATATTTTAACTATTAAGATGTAATCGATTGAAAGACTGAAATATTACTTGTATATAATAATTATAATGCATCTTACCTTATAATAATATAGACTAAAAAAATTAAAAAATAAAATGAAAAAGAAAAAACAAACGTTTACAAGGGGGTTGGGGGGCTTGTCGTTGGCGTCGCCGGGGGGGAGGGAGGGGGGGACTAGGTCGATGCCGACATGACGGGTGGTAGGCGGGGCAGATTTGGGTTGGGGAGGAGGGCAAATATGGTCGGGGGGAACTGGGGTTCGTTGCTGGTGCCAGGGGGGGCAGATCTAGTGGAAAGGGAGTGGGGGTCCATTGCCAACGTTGGCGGGGGCGGGGGGGGGGAGGCACGACAGATTTGGCTCGAGGGGAGGGGGGTCCGTTGCTAGCGTTGGTAGGGAAGTCACCTGCGTTGGGGAAGAAGGTTGGTCTGTTTTAAAATTTTTTTAAAATTTTTTTATTTATTAATCTATACTAATATGAGGTAAGGTGCATTATAATTATTATACACAAACAATATTTCAGCTGTTCGATTATATCTAAATGGTTTAAAAATGAACTCTATTGATAAAGTATATAAAAGGGACTCTATCGTAGCCATTCCCAACAATAAAACTCCAAATTGTTATTGTTTAGATTTTCGTATGTATAAATTTATTAGAGCTCTTTTAAGGGAAAAAAAGAAAAAGGAAATATACAGAAAACTTTACTTCTTTCTCTTTATGCCTTAATTTTCTAAAGCGCACCTTTTTCTTTGGTTTGTTGAAACCTAAATCCTGATTTTAATTAGTTTGTTTATAAATCAAATACTGATGCATGCAGCTAATTCTTCTTGCTTGAGGTTGCTTCTAGGCCAGATACTGAAAAATTAACATGAATTGGTTGTACAATATTTTACCTAAAATTAATTTGGGCACGTGCGTACGTGTTGAGTCGTGATGAAAATTTTTATAGCCTTTAATATGAAAAAATAGTTTCTAGAGATTATAAAAAAATCCAGATTAATAAACAAAATTGAAGAGTTAAACTTCATAATACAATCATAAAATACACAATAATAACAAAATCAAATATTCTAATAAATAAGTTGATAACACACAAATAATTTATTTTTATTTTTTTTTCAAAACATATAGAGTTGCATTTTGTTATCTCAAAAAATGTTTTAATCCCATTATTGAGACTATACAAAATAAAACATTGCAATAAGAAAAAAATGATTGGAAAAAGAAAACTAAAAATATTTTGAAAATAGGATAATGAAGTAAAAGGTAAATAAAAGAAGAGTCAATATGAATATTTTATACACATTTTAATTTATATATAGAGTCATATACTTGCATTCATATGCAAACTAAGTTTAAAAAAAAGCAAAATAGTTTATTTTTATAAACATTTTTAACTGTAGAACAATATGATAGTGGCAATATTTATACATACTTGTTTAAAGTTTTGCAGCAAGAATAAGTATAGATAAAATGCTAATACATTCCTAAACTTGAGTTCTCACATAGCAAGTTGTAATAGGCGTTATACTAAGCAATATTGGATATATGCCTATTTCTTGCATAATGAGCTCCTAAAACTACAGTATGACGGATGATCATTCCAAAAGCAGACAAAAGTAGGAAATTTCTAAACAAGAAAACTCGATCCAAACACAAATTTAACATGAACATGCTCGAAAATAATGGCAAAATAATATCAAAGAAAAAATGAAATAATTCTATTAATTTTATTTTGAAACCTGAAGGCATCATTAGCTCACAATAAAAAAGAACTCTTTTTCCTATTATTTGAATAAAACTTTCTAAAGCAAAAGATGAAATCCAATATTTTAAAACAATATATATATATATCCGTGTGCGTGTATGAAATACAAAGAAAATGTTCTCTCTCTCTCTTTTGATGATAAAGCAATTCCAATCTCCAATCTCTTACTTTATCTACTATTTTATAAATGTAGGAATATATTTTGTTTTCAAAAGGTGAGAAAACAAAAAGAAAAATGAAAAAGAAAAGTCTTTCACTAATGACAGGTTCCACACCAAAGAAAAGGGAAAAAAAAGTAGGAAAAAAAGAAAGAGAGAGAGAGAAAACATATTCTCAATATTTTTATGAGACCCATCAAAGTATCTAAAGTGGATTTTTATCCACTCTTTTATATATGTAGGATAGGAAAGAATGGTGAAGAAGATGATGTATTTCAATGCCTTCCAAAAAAAAAAAAAGATTGGATGTGTAGATACCACAAAAATAAATAAATAAATAAAGGGCTCCTTTCATAAAATTAAAAAAAAATGAAAAGAAAAAAGAGGGAAAATGTATTCGTTTGAGTCCTTTTGTTGAGTTATTCCTTTGTGTTGATGAGTGAGATTTGGTCAAATAAATATACTGATTTCAACATTCAATTTTTACTGTTTGGAAGTTGTTTTCTTTTTTATTTTATCTATATATTTTAGAAATTTATATAAAATAAAGGGAGAGACTGTGGTAGAGTCTCTCCCAAATGACTCTACCGGTAAAGCTCCTTTTTTTAACCGTTAGATTTAATCGAACGGTTGACATATTAGGGGTGTATCATTGTTATCATAGCCCTTACCTCATATAAACTTTTTCACCCCAAGTATTCTCTGTTGTCGGCAATATACGCCTGCGACCCACCTCCGGCCGGCCAGCCGGCCGCCGACGACCCCCTTTCTCTCTCTTCCCTTTTTTCTATCTACTCTTCTCTCTCTCTTCCCTTCTCTCTTTCCCTTTCTCTCTCTTCTCCTCTCCTGCGGCGACCCAACTTCTGCGACCCACCACCGGCCCCACCCCCAGTCGGCCGCCGGCGACCCCCTCTCTCTCTCTTCCCCTTTCTCTATCTTTTCTTCTCTCTCTCTCTTCCCCCGCGGCCCTCCCCCCACCCGAGGCCCCTTCCCTCGGCCTCCCCCCACCCCGTCGGCACCTCCCCCGGCACCCCTCGACCACCCCACCGGCCCCCTCTTTCTCTTTCCCTTTCTCTCTCTTTTCCTCTCTTCTCTCTCTCTTTTCTCAGCCCCCCCACCCCAGGCCACCCGAATCCCCCCATCCCACCCCCACCCTACCAGTCGCAGGTGGGGGTGGGATGGGGGGACGCCGATAGGCCGAGGGTGGGGGGGCCGAGGGCTGGGAAGAGAGAAAGAGAGAGAAGAGAGGAAAAGAGAGATAAAGGGGAAGAGAAAGAGGGGGCCGGTGGGGTCGTCAGGGGGGTGCCAGGGGGTCGTCGGGGGAGGTGCCGGGGGGGGGGGGTGGGGGAAGGCTGGGGGAGGGGGCCTCGGGTGGCGGGAGGGCTGCCACAGAGAGGGGAAGATAGAGAAAGGGGAAGAGAGAGAGAAGAGAATAGAGAGAAAGGGGAAGAGAGAAAGAGGGGGTCACCGGCGGCCAAATGGCCTGGAGTAGGGCCAGTGGTGGGTTGTCGGTGTTGGGTCACCACGGGAGAGGAGAAGAAAGAGAAAGGGGTCACCGACGGCAGGCCGATAGACCGGGGCTGGGCCGGAGGTGGGTCGCCGGTGTCGGGGGCGGCGTTCGTCGCCGGTGGCGAGAAGTCACCGGTGACGGAGAATACTTGGGGTGGGAAAGTTTATATGAGGTAAGATCTATGATAATAATAGTACACCTTTGATATGTCAACCGTTCGATTAAATCTAACAGTTAAAAAAAGTGCTCTACCGGTAGAGTCATTTGGGAGAGACTCTACCACAGTCTCTCCCTAAAATAAATATTAATACAAAAAATTCTTTTTTTTCCTCTCCTCTCTCACACGCACTCTCTCTCCTCTTACTTTTCCCTCGAGCAAAAGAAAAAAAAATCCAAAAAAAACCCCATCCTACTCACCTCTCTCTCTCTCCCCCTCTCTTCCAACTGTGTCAGCCGAACAAAGACCCAAACCCCAAACAACTCCCCCCCCCCCCCCCCCCCCCCCCCCCCCCCCCCCCCCACCCACACACACACTCTCTCTCTCCCTTCCCCATGTGTCAGCTGCACAGCAGTTCAGAAAGCAAGTTTCAAAATCCAAGTCTCTATCTCTCTCTCCCGTTCCTTCTCCTCCCCGTGTCAGCTGTACAGTAGCCAAAAACAAAAACAACACCCAAAAATGGTGCATGTTTTTCTACGAAAAATGAACAGTAGACTTGATATCTACTCTTTTATATATTTAGGATATAGATAAAATATATCGATAAATATATCTATTATCTTATATCCAATATCTTTATAAGATGACACTTATAATTTTTATACAAATCAACTGTAGCAGTACGAGGGAACTTGTTCGTATGTGAATCAATTTGTCCATTGCTCGACCCAAGGAACTCACCGTGATTGTTCTCTACAAACATGCACACGTGCTCAGAATTCATGGCACCATCAATATTCTCCTCAGTGGTTTTGTCGTAAACAACCTAACTGTTGTCAAAAATTTTTCATCTACTTTTGTTTTCTTCTCAAAGTTGGGAGGTTTCAAAAGTGATAGGGATCCATTTCAACTTCTATTCCTTCTCAATTTTCTCTCTACCAACAAGCTAAATTATAGAATTTTCTTCTTCAAAATCCCTCCTCTAATTTCTTTCATCTCCTTTTCCATTCTACCAAACAAAGGCTAAAAATCCAAAACTTTGTTACTCCTAATTTAAATGAGATGATTTTTTTTTTAATTTTATATAATTTTAAGATAAACGAAATCATGTCCATATCGATTTTTGTTCTTCTAAATACATTTTCATTTTTTTAAAAAACTCTTAATTCTAAACTCACAATTCCAACACTCAATTTAACTTCAATAAAATAACTTCATTTTCTCTGCCCTTCATATTCAAATTTCATTTGCTAATGCTCGAGGTGATATTATCGATCACCATCTTTTCGTACTTTTTTTAAGCAAAAAAAAAAAAAAAAAAGAACAAACAAACCAGTAGTAGTAATCATAGTGGCTTCTTCTCCTCAAGCAACAACAATATTGGGGTTTCAAGAGTATTGGTATCTACCCACATCACGATTTCACGAAAAGACACTGTTTTCACTCTCCCCAATAGTAATAACAGGGACAGTAGTAAGAAGAATGAGCAGAGAAGCAAAGAGCTCAGGCTCAGTGATGCCTTTCTCCACTTTGAAGCCATGGTGTTGGACAAAGGCCAGAAGCCTGATGCTGCCCAAGCCACTCAGCTCCTCCACGATCTCTGCAAGGCTAACAAGCTCCGAAAGGCGGTGAGAGTGATGGAAATGATGGTCAGTTCCGGCGTTATACCCGATGCAGCTTCCTAGCTACACTTTCTTGGTGAGTAATCTTTGTAGAAGAGGCAACAATGGCCATGCTATGCAATTGGTTGAAAAGATGGATGAGTATGGCTATCTAACCAATACGATGACCTGTAATTCCTACTACGAGGATAAATATAAATTACCATTAATACTCTCGCTCGAGTTCTAGTTCAAGAAAACACACTTACTAAGATATTGTCAATGCCCACACAATAGTTCCTAGAAGTTTTTATTAAGACTACTGCAACAACAAGCTTTGAAACAGAGCTAACACCACAATCAAAAAAGGTGAAGATCTTTTGAACAAAAAAAATATTCTAGCCTCCCAAGACACGGTATAAACATGATGGCTCAGCACCGTAATAACAATTAGAGAATCTCCTTCGAAAGACGGAGACATTGACGACTAGCTGGCCCTTTGCTAGAAGAACAAGCTCAACAGTTCCTTTCAGTACTCCAACACCTAAACTCAGGCCACTAAAGACTTCAAAGTTCTATTGAATTCAAGGTTAAGGTAGTAGTTGCCGTAGTTGATGCCAAACTCTAATCTTCAGCTCCAAATTACCAAAATCTGACAATTAATAAATTCATTAAAATACTTGGATGCATGTAACATATTTCAATATATATATATATATATATATAGATATAGATACTTCATCAAGTGGAAAAGATCTCGCAGCAAAAACAGCATTGAGGTACTAGGTACGTGGATCCGAATGAATGGTCTCAGTGGCTTTTACTTCCTCATCAGCAACACTTGGAGGTTTTGCTTCCATATCAAACTCGAAACCTGAACAATCACAATATAGCAATTAGCAAAAGTTGTTAGCGAGGACGTCAGCACAGGACGCTATGAAGAGTGGGAAAGAAAAAAGGGGTATATTAACTTATTTCATTAATTTAGAAACCAAAATTTTCCTTTCTAGAGATAATAAGAAGAAATATTAACAAACAAGAGAACAGAGAAAATGGTTTTTAAGTACAGCGACAAATGAGCTTAGGGATGAAATTGAAGATTGAAAGTGACAAGCAAAAGGAGAGAGGCTCACCTGAAGAAATTAGTACCTTAATTTGAAAAATAAAAGTTCCTTACAACTGCATGCAACATTCTAAACTGTGCTTCATCCATAAGAATTTAGTGTGCATCCTCATCCAACATTTGACAACCGTACGTATTAAAGAGATCGTCCCGATTCTGTTTTGCCAAAGTTCTTGAACTTGACACTACCTTCGATACTTGCCTCTTTCTTTCTTTTTTTTTTTTTTTTCTTTTTTTTTTTCAAGAGTTGTGGTTGAGGTTGGTAAAGCTCTAAGTTCTGGTTTTTTGGACAAAACCTCAAGATCAAATAAGCACAGTTAAGATCATTGATCGATGTAAACTCTAAACGAAATTCTTATTGAGCTTTTAGTTCAAAAGTATTGTGGATAACATGGTAATTAATGTGATGGCCAGTTAAATTTACTAAGGTTACTAGAATAAATGCAGTGGTGCATGCAAAAAGGGGAGGGAAAAAAGGAAGTGAATCAATTCTAAAAAACAGTAAAAATGTAAGGAAATGAAGAAAATAATAAGGGGAAAATTTGTAAATTACCTATGGAGAGGAAAAGTGACATCATGTTCTAATTCTCGTAGGGAATGGTTCCTCATCCTCTGCATGATCAGCTTCTCTTCCTCTTAATTCCATCGTTAACATCATCTTCTACTTTCGCTGATTCAGAGAGAATCCTTGAACTCAGCACTTCGTTGACTTCAAGCTGTGAAAGGCGGTGGGAGTGACGGAAATGATGGTCGAGGTTGACATAATACCTGATCCATGCAGCTTAATTCCTACATGTTCCCTCTTATCTTGAAGCCGCTTCTAGGCAATATGCTGAAAAACATAATTTGCTTGTACAAAATTTAAAAAAAAAAAAGCATAGAAAATACATATATATAAACAACTACTACTCACACTTGAGTTACAACTCATGAAAAAAAAATATACACTGATTTTTATGGAAAGCACTACCACAATTGTATTTTACAACAATATATAATAAGCATCAAAACAGAGCTAACTTTGAGGAAATTCATTTATTAAAAAAAAAAAAAAAAACACACAAACACACACACACACACACACACAATGAGCTTACTAACACAAACACACAGACCACTAAAAAGAGCTACTTCAAACCCAAAAGCTTTCCCATCCTCTGTAGCTAAGACTTGATCGACTCTCCCAACAACCTGATCCAACACAAAAAGACCCGAGAACGAATTAAAATTTCAAAGAAAATCCCAATCAAAACTTGTTCAAATGCTTTAAAAAACCACCAATATCGGAAATACAACGAAGGACACGAGTGAAGGTTTCCAAAATATATATGTGTGTGTGTGTGTAAATTTTTTTTTCTTTTATATATATGGATGTTAAACTGTAAAAAACATAAAAATAATAAATAAGAAAAATATAGCTATAAATTTTTTAACAAACTATTTTATTTTCTTAATTTATAATTTTATTAAAATTTTAGTGGAATCATGTAAGCAATTAATAAGAAAATAATAGAAAATAGAGAAAACGTTTTAGCAGAGGTAAATTAGAGGAAAAATTACAGGGTTTAAATGAGAAAACATTAGTCAAGTGACTTGGAAGAAAAAGACATTTAAGTAATATTAATATTTATAAGGGTCGTATTTGGCAAAAAAAAAAAAAAAAAAAAAAAACGACTTCATGAAAAACATTTTTAAGTAGCAGACTGTAGAGGCGAGAAAATATTTTCAAAAGGATATATTTAAGAAAACATATTTTCAATTAGGCACATATAAAAAATAAAACATTTTTTTTGAAATAAAAAATAACAAAAAAAGACATACAATACATACTTCATCAATCAAACTATTTTTTTTTTTTTGTCTAACAGTATATATTTATAGGTAAATATAGTATTATTGAGAAAATAAGATTTTATTGAATACAATATATAAATGGTGATTTGTTTTTTTTTTTTGGGGAATTGCATATGAATGAGAAATTTATTTTTACGTAAGGTATGTTTCAGAAAATTTTAAAAAATATAAGAATTTAGGGGGGCAAAGAAGAAAAATGAAGGTAGAGCTTGTTCAATAAAAAAATGATTTCGGTCAATCAAGTAAATCAGATAGAAAATTAAATTAAGTGCACATATAAAAACGAAAAAAATTTTAGAGTACTTTCGTAGGAAAATTTTTTATTAGAGCTATAAAAAAAGTATATACGAATAACATTCTTGATAATATATATATATATATATATATAATAAAGGATTGTTGAAGAAAAGAACATTTAAGTAGGGACTATATATAAAATTTTTGTTTCACTAGGAATAAATTAGAATAAAAAAAGAATTTTGATGATGTGTAAATAATTAACAATATAAGTATGCATTTGGTGTTAAAATTTGGATTGTAGTATTTGGGTTTGAGTTGAATTGTGTATTTGGTGAGACGTTTGAATTGTTATAGTTAAAAAGTAGAAAAAAAAAACTTGAAATGTGTTCGACAAAAAAAAAATCATTATAGGGCTTGTTTCGTTCATCTCAAAATACTATATAATTTAAAAAAAAATCATCTCATTTAAGCTTGTTTATATAAAATTATGGAATTTTAAAGTTTAATTTACAAACTATGCTAATAGTAAAATTAATGTTGATATTAAAAAAAAAGGACAAAATCTTAAGTGTAATTTACAATTCAAATATTGGTGCGAAACATCCCCTAAGAATTTTATGGGGGAAGATAAAGGTGAAAAAGTAAAATAAAAAAAACAAAAAAGCACTAAAAGGTAACGCAAGCAAAAGTAATAAAATAAAATAAAATAATAAGGAGAGCAGAGAGCAGAGACTAGAGGGTAGTAATAGAAATAGAGTCAATTAACAAAATGACTTAAACACTTATAAATAAGCATTATAAAAGAAGATAAAAGGGAAAAGTTTATAAATTACCTATGATGAAGAAAAGTGATTTTCATGTTCTAAATCTCTTAGGGAGTGATTCACAGTGACCTTCTTCTTGATCTTCTGATTCAGAATGGATGGCTTCTCTTCCGCTTGAGTCAGACTCTCCACCACCGTTATCATCATCATCATCATCATCTTCTTCTTCTTCTTCTTCTTCTTCTTCTTCTTCTTCTTCCCCACTTGATTCAGATACGGAACCAAATCTCTCTGCCTCTTGCCTATATAGGAGGTGGACCCCACACTTGTTGATCTTTACAAGTTTCTCATATTCCCCGTCCAAACTAAAGGAGAAAGAGGATGTAGTAGTGGAACTGGTGCACGCAGCAATCTCATTTTTAAATCTTCCTTCCTCTGCTTTAATGTACTCACCGGATTCTTCCAAATATTCCTTCTGGAAATCAAATGTAAGGAACTCACCGTATGTGTTATCCATAAACACGAACATGTATTCAGAATTCAAAGAGCCATTAATATTCTTCTCACTAGTTTCCTTGTAAGGAATGTGGTGACATTCATTTTGACAATAATTCACATAATTATATGAAAAAGTGAAGCTCAGATTTCTTCTTTGCCTCCATGAATCACCATTAGGGAACGTGTAAGTGGACTCCACATGAAGGGTCGACCAAAGAGGGGATAGCATGAGGTCTTTGAATTCAACAATAAGGCAAAAGGCGAGACCCAAATAGCTGCTGTTGTACCATTGATGATCAGGATGAGGAAGGTTTATACATATTGAAGATCCCTGACTCTTATGACTGAACCACCTCGGAATTTCACTTCCTGGCCAGTAACTTATATGCACGCCCTGAATGCAACACGGATGAGAGAGAGACGTTATTATTTAACAATCACACCAAAATCTTAGCTACTACATACTTAATTAAGCAATGAGGAATATTATTAAAATGCAAAATTTGGGGGGTATTGGAGAGGCATACCAGAGACATTCTACCAGCAGGTCCATATTTAGAAAATATAGTTGCAAAACGCAAAATTCTAAACAGTGCTTCCTCCATAAGAACTTTTCGTGCATTCTCATCCAACATTTCACAACCCAAAAACACAAAGTTCTCCCAATTATAGTTTCTATTATAGAGATCGTCCCAATTTTGTTTGACCGATGGCATTGAACTTGACACCGTCTTCAAGGAAGTGCAGAACCTCGCATCAAGACTTAATAGAGACAATGGAAGTACTGGTAATGATTCGAGTTTTCGACAAAAACAAATCTCGAGTGTTTTTAAAGAGCTTAAACTATTGATACTGTCGGGGAGAAACTTGAGCTTTCCACAAAATTTTAGGCTTAAATAATGAAGCCCAGTTAAATTTTCAATTGAAGGGGGTAGTTCCTCAATCGCTGCAAATTCTAATGTGAGAACAGTAATAAGTTCCATAGGCTCCGAGATTATTGGAAACGTTTCCAACTTCGACGAAAAATTAAGAGAGGGAAACCATTCATTGCAATTTTCTCCTAATTTACAAGAGGTCGTATTATGCTCAGTTGGTCTGGTGAGCACAACTAATCGTCTTAAATTCTTAGGAAGCTCTGATAACTTGCAAAGAGATGTGGAGCCTACCAACTGGAGATCTTTAAGCTTGTTAAAATGTCGAACATATGATGGAACTTCAGTCAAATATACACAGTAGTTAAATTCCATAATCTCAATATTTTGAGCTTTTGAGAGATCTGGAACTTGAGTTAGGTGCTTGGAGCTAGACAGATTGATACTTTTTAATTTATATAAATTCTGAAACAAAAGAGACATAACAACTATCAGTTAAAATGTACATATTTGCAGTTAAAAATGCATAAACAAAACAAAAGATTAATAATAAAAATCTCCATTCTCTTTTCGAGTTTTGCCCGAATGACTTGTTATTTCCGAAAATTAAAATTCTGAAAAATAAATTAAAATGTGACTAGATTTTCCTCTTTCGAACAATACACTGGTTATCCAAACAACTTTTATTTTGATTAAAAGAAAAAAAGAAGTAAGAAGAAGAAGAATAGAAGCTCCATGTTTGGAATGAGGACATTGAGTGTCGCTTAATTCTTGTTTGGCATTATTATTGGAATTCCAAAAATCTTAACCCCCATTAGTAATTCTCTTATTTTAGGGTAAAATCTAGTAATCTACATTCATGATACCTCAATTTTAACTAAGGCAGTTGGCAGGTTCGGATCGGAATATGAAAATTAGAGAAATCAAATTTTATTATATCAATTTTAATTTTTAGAAACAAAAGTTGATTTTGAAAAGCGAATTGAAAGTTATAAAGAAGGTTTTTGTTGTAAACTAACAAATAAACGAAGTTAATTAGGCATACCGGGGCGCCTTCCCAAAGTTTTTCAAGCCGGCTTCCACGCATGTCAAGTGCAACAAGCATCTCTGCAATAAAATTTGTTGATAGTGATTTGAAAGGGCATGCATACCAATTGATATACTTAAGCTTACAAGGAAAAGCGAGAGGTTGATCTTGAGGAAGGCACAATTTTCCACCATTAACTTTGAGTAACCTTAATCTGCGCATCTTTGAAAAGGTTGTAGGCAGCAAGCTAATCTCTCGGTTACAAGTTGAAGTATCCAAGCATAGTCCTTCAACGGTTTCCAATCCCTGACAGTAAGAGCAAAGCATTAATAAGCATATATAGTTTAGGAATAAGATATAATATCTGCTCTTGAAAAGCCTACACTAATCTAATTAGAATAATATTCTGTAGCATCTAGCTTTGAGGACTTACTGTATCATTCTCAAGTGCTTGATTGATATCTTCGGCATCCGTTAGCCTACTACCTTTTCTGGGATCTTGATTAGTAGAATGTGGCCGAACAATTTGAGAAGCCATCACTTGTAGTAAACTATGCATCTTTACGGTGTTCGAAGGCCCAATAGTTATTAGGGCTTTATCGATGAGAACTCCGATTCCGTCAGTTGCATAGAGATCATCTAGTATTTCTTGTACAAGATCTCTGTTCTCCCCATTCAAGAAAAGTGCAATGTCAATAAATATCTCTTTCTGAGTATCATCAAGTGCATCATAGCTAATTCTCAACACCCTATCAATTTTCTTATCTGGAAACCTTTCAAGCTTATCTGAAAATTCCTCATTTTACATCCTAAAAGATGAGATTTTTTAAACATCTAGATACCAAAGTGAATAAAGATTTAAAAATAGCATATTAGGATGATACTTTCCCTACTTTTTGAGGCTGAAAAATTCATATTATTTACGGCCTGTTTGGAGTAACATCTGAAAATAATGTTTTGGAGGTTGAGTTGGAAATATATATTTGGAGAGAAAACTTTTGATAAAGTTTTGTGATATAGAAAATCATGGAAAAAATTTGAAATGTGTTGAAAAAAATATATACAAAATGAATCTTGTCTTGTTCGTCTCGTTGTTACGAGTATTTTGATATAAAAATCATTTTATTCTGATTTGAAATGAAAAAGTTGTGGATTTATAAAATTTAAGTTTTTTATAAATGGAAGAAAGATAAAGTTTTGTGTACAGTTAGAAATTTGGAAGAAAGATAAAGTTTTGTGTACAGTTAGATAAAAGGTGGCGGCCCAAAACTACAAGAGCCAATGGAATTCCTCCAGCATAACGTACCACCCTTTTTGACAACTCTTTTTTGATTGCGGTCGGAGACTTCTTCTTAAAAGCATGTAGAGAAAAGAGAATAAGAGCTTCATCATCATTTAGTCCCTTGACCTCATATAGTCGACGAACATTCAAATTCTTAAGAACTTGCTGATCTCTACCTGTTATAATAACTCTACTTTCACGACCAAACCACTCTCCAACCAACTGTTCCCAGTGCGCTGAATCATCAACATCATCAAAGACGACAAGCACCTTTTTACGACGGAGCCTACGCTTTGTAAATGGTTGGAACCTTTCACCATCCATCAACTTAGAAAAAATTTCATCTTTTAAATGAGTTGGACCATGCTTCTTTAATTCCTCTCGAACATTTTCGAGAAAAGCGCAAGCTTCAAAGTGAATCGATAAGCGGTCGTATACAGCACGAGCCAGTGTTGTTTTACCTATGCCCCCTGGGCCCCAAATGCCTATAGGACCAAGTTTGTTTAAGGAGCCAATCTGTAACAACGGTTCAACCTCCTTAATTCGGTAAACAATTCCAACCAAACCCCTCAATTTACGGCTTGCCACGGACATAGCGTTGAGTTTATTCTTAACATCGTGAACAATTGAGTCAATTAATTGGGACTCAGTCCTGCCAGTATGTACACATATGTACATAATTCAAAGGTAACTATTAGTATAACCATATATATATATAATCACATATGTACATTATTCAAAGTTAACTACTAGTACAACCATATATATGTAATCCTGAAAATCTTTCGCCGTTTAGGCAAGTGTACCGTCAATTTTGTCTCTATTTCTATATCAACTAGTCTAAAGTATGTGCTATGCACATTTTAGATGTATTTGAAGAATTTTATCTATACATGAAAAATTCAAAATAATAAGTTAAAAAGTTAGACCCACAAAATTTAAATTAAAAAAAAAAAAGAAACAATGGACCTAAAAATAAAAAAGAGAGGCATGAAAGAAATACAAAAAAAAAAAAAAAAAAAGGGATAAAGTACTAAAATGAAAAAAAAATGACCAATACAAAAAAATGACTAAATTGTCAAAAATACTATAATGAAGTACAACTACAAACATATAAAACCTATTTTTAGAAAAGGGACGGATATGGATTAAATTGTCAAAAACACTATAATGAAGTACAACTACAAACATATAAAACCTATTTTTAGAAAAGGGACGGATATGGATGTAATCAATCATGCATGATATATGTATATATATATGTATATATATATTGCTAAAAGTCATGCATGAGATAATTAATATCAGAGCAAATAAAACAATACAAATTATGATTACGTACCCAGACTCTTTTGAAGTCCAACCAGATAGATTGCCTATTTTGTCCAAAGCTTGTCTCCATTCTTGTAATTTCATATTGTCAAATTGTGTTATGAGTTTATTAAATGCACCTGCATAACTTTTTTGTTGTTTACGCACATCCGATGGATCAACCTTGTAAAAAATAGGTATAACTTGTCCTTCCATTTTCTTGCATTGGAGAATGTGCATGAGTTCATCCAAGCACCATCTTGAGGAAGCATAATCTTCTGACAAAATAACCAGACAAAGCTTTGATTCTTCTATTGCTTTCAAAAGTGTGGGTGATATTTCATTTCCCTTCTTCAGATCTTCCTCGTCTATGAAGGTTTTGATTTTCTCTCGACATAAAGCACTATGAATAAGGCTTGTAATATTACTACGGGTATCCTCACCTCTAAAACTGATAAACACGTCATATTTAATCTTCTTCACAGTGCTATGAGAAGAGAAAACATCAGCAACTGGACTCATACTCGTACCACCAAAATGACCATCAAAAAGCCACTTCCATAATTCTACGCACGCACACAAAAAAAAAAAAAAAAAAAAAAAAAGCGATTAGCATTACTAAAAAGGATATTTCAAAAGGAAAATCTTTCTTTGGGAAAGTCATATTTCGTTAGGATAAATCTTTCGACAAAGATAAAATAGTAGTAAAACAAAGAGTCATACAACATTTCTCAAATAAAAACAGGTCAAATGTTTACGACTCATGAACACAGCAAAACATATGATGCTAAAAAGAAAAGAAAAGAAAAGAAAAAAAAGACAAAAACGAATAAAGGAGTATGAAGATAAATGTGGAAGAAGAGAATGAGATAAAGGGAGGGGAGAGATGAATAGGGAGACTCACTTGGAAACTAAATGTAAAATAAAAGCCAAATAACACCAACCAAACTAATCATATGTCTGAAGAAAACCACATTATAATAAGCAGCGAAACCTATTTCTGCTTGGCTTTCATCTGCTAATTTGTTTTTCTCCATCCTTTCAATACCCTCAAAACACAAATATGATAATGACCGGCCAGCATAGAGAAAGTAAATTATAAAGGAAAACAAAACAAAAACAAAACAAAAACAAAAACAAAAAACAAAACAAAACAAATTAGACATACATGCTCATGATCTTCCCAGGAAGATTTGCAATCTTTGAACAAGCTCTCTCTGCGTTAAGGAGACGAGAAAAACTAGACGAATTTCTTTTACAAGTGAAGAAAGAAGAAATGGTCCATAAACTTTTAAACAAACTATCTCTGACTCTCTCTTTCTCTAGAGTACCAAGCATCTTTTCTGTTAAAAAAAATGAAACTAAAGAGATGATAATTAAAGAGTATAAAGAACAAAAGATGTAAAGAAGAATAGAAACAACAATAAATATGTTAGTGTACTGTTTGCTAATACAATAAATAAAAACTTCCCTAAAAAAATAAATAAAAAGATAATAAGTCATGTGATCATTTAATGGACCATAATCTGTGTAAGTTCTCTGTTAGAAAAAAAACTAGTACTGATTATAAGGCATTGCTTTCTTGGATTAGGCTTTGTATATAAGCTTTGTATATAAGCTTTCTTGTATATTATCGATCAATAATATCGTAATTCCAGTCGGTATTCACCATCATACTGACCAGTCGATGGTCATCGATAACCACTGTGAACTTGACCAGTAACCACCACCGCCGATTAGTTTCCAACTAATTACCGACAGGTAACCGACTTTGCCTGGCCGGTTACCGTTATCGGTAACCACCTCTGTGACCAGCTAGTTCACTTTTCTAAGGACTAAACCATGAACTAATCAGCTTAAACAAATAAGCTCAAGATCGAGAGAGAGAGAGAGAGAATACCTAAGATCAACCGGTAATATCAACGTTGGCCCTGAGCAAGTTTGTTTGAAGCTACGAGTCACCGGCAACTGGGAAGAGAGAAAAAAGAGCAGAAAAAGAAATAGTGGAATAATTAGCACACTCGGCAACGATCTTTCTTTTTATAACAAAGTTAATTGGTATTAGTACTCCTCTTTTTCTTTTTCTTTTTCCTTATTTTACTAAACGGGTCAACATCTTTCTGCCCTGATAAAGATGAAATTTCCTGGAAGTTTGAAGGAAATGAAAAATGAAAAAGAGAGGGGGAAAAAAGAAGAAGAAGAAGACACAAAACAACAAAACAAGAAAATACAAATTAAAAAAGAAATAAGAAAAAAAAGTTCCATTCTTTTTTTTTTTTTTACGTGGGAATTTCAACTATATATACCTTATAAAAAAATCAGACGTGAAATTACGACTAAATTATATACACACCTACTTTTCATTTTTTTATTGGCCTTTCCCTCTTTATTTTTTTTTAATGGTTTTCCTGTTTCATTTTATCCTTTTTAAAGTTTAAATTCGTTTCTTTCACTTAAAAAAGAAAAAAAAAAGAAAAAAATAAACTAAGGGATTCTGTCCCCAAATAATTGGGGATTTTGCTGTCTGTTTTTTTAAATCTTTCCATCTTAATGATTTATGTAAATATACTCATTTCATGATTTGTTGGAAATTTTAAATTCTTCTAAAAAAAAAACTCATGATTTTTTGACTTCCAAGAACAACGAAAGACCAAGACCCCCTAAACTAATCTTAATCTCTCATATTTATTGACTTGTTCCAAAAAAGCAGAGCTTTTGAATAAAAAATTACAAGAAAGGGAAACTTCTGCGAACGAGGTTGCAACCCTCACTTTTCTACCCCTGCTTTGCTGAGCTTCAGCGCTACAGCCCTAAATTCCAGGGCTGCAGCCTTGGCTCTTTTCGGCCCTGCTTTTCTAAGGTTTCTTCTATCTTTCTTATCTTCTACGAAATTTCCTGGAAGTTAGAAGGAAATGAAAAATGAAGAGAGGGGGAAAAAAAGAAGAAGAAGATGAAGAAGACACAAAACAACAAAACAAGAAGATGAAAATGAAAAATAGAAGGAAGAAGAAGAAGAGACACAAAACAACAAAACAAGAAAAGACAAATGAAAAAAGAAAAAAGAAATAAAAAAGTTTCATTCTCTTTTTTTTTATATGCATTTCAACTCCATAAAGTTAGACGTGAAATTACGATTAAATTATTTTTATTTTTATTTTATTAGCCTTTTCCTCTTCATTTTTTTTAATGGTTTTCCCATTTCAATTTATCATTTTAAAGTTTAAATTTGTTTCTTTCACTTAAAAGAAAGAAAAAATATTAAAAAAAATTAAGCGATTTTGTCCCCAAATAATTGGGGATTTTGCTGTCTGTATTTTTTAAATCTTTTCATCTGAATGATTTATGTAAATTTACTCATTTCATGATTTGTTAGAAATTTTAAATTCGAATAAAAACATTTGCTAAAAAAAAAAAAAAAAAAAACACGTGCGATGTTTTGACAGATTTTATCCGATTGACAAAGATTGTTGTTGCCACAGAAGATTAGAAGCCCACGTGAATGTTCAAG
>CM046366.1:14781414-14806789 GCA_025413025.1 Ficus hispida | reverse complement strand
TCATCCGACCAAGCCACTCTCCATGGGGAGCACCTGTCCTGTTCGTTAAAAAGAAGGACGGATCGTTGCGCATGTGCATCGACTACAGAGAATTGAACAAGCTGACGATCAAAAACAATACCCACTGCCCAGGATCGACGATTTGTTCGACCAGCTTAGAGGAGCAGAAGTGTTCTCCAAAGTGGACTTGCGATCAGGTTATCACCAACTTCGAATCAAGGAGTCGGATGTGTTCAAGACAGCTTTCAGGACGCGCTATGGGCATTATGAGTTTTTAGTAATGCCATTCGGATTGACAAACGCCCCAGCTGCATTCATGGATCTCATGAACCGAATTTTCAAGGAATACTTGGACAAATTTGTCATAGTTTTCATCGACGACATTTTGATCTACTCAAGATCCAAAGAGGAGCACGAGCAGCACCTCAGACTGGTAATGGAAATGTTAAGGCGACATCAGTTATATGCCAAATTCACGAAGTGTGAATTTTGGCTGGATAAGGTTCACTTTTTGGGGCATGTAGTATCAAAAGAGGGAGTTTCCGTAGATCCAGCAAAGATTGAAGCGGTTAGCTCATGGCCGACCCCCAGAAACGTTACCGAGATAAGAAGCTTCCTAGGGCTCGCTGGATACTATCGACGCTTCGTAGAGGGATTCTCCAGGATAGCAGCACCCCTCACGACCCTCACCAGGAAGGACAAAAAGTACGAATGGACTCCAAAGTGCGAGGAAAATTTCCAGAAGCTGAAGAGAAAGTTGACTTGTGCCCCGGTGCTCATCATTCCTAATGTTGATGCAGGAAATTTCGTAATCTACAGTGACGCTTCTAAGATTGGATTAGGAGCCGTTCTGATGCAGGACGGAAAGGTGGTAGCTTATGCATCAAGACAGCTGAAAATCATGAACAGAATTATCCTACGCACGATTTGGAGCTAGCAGCTGTGGTCTTCGCACTTAAGATATGGAGACATTATCTGTATGGAAACAAATGCGAGATCTACACAGATCACCAGAGCCCCAAGTATATTTTTACTCAGAAGGAGCTGAATATGAGGCAAAGAAGATGGCTAGAGTTAGTAAAGGATTATGACTGCGAAATCCTTTACCACCCTGGAAAGGCCAACAGGGTAGCCGATGCGCTGAGTAGGAGATCAGTAGGCACACTAATGTCCATTGAAGCACTTCCCAAGCCATTGCAGAAAGAGATCAGTAATTATCAACTGGAAATAATCACCGGAGATTGGATTCACTGACTCTTCACTCAGATTTGCTGGACAGAATCAAGGCGCATCAGGGAGAAGATTCTTCGTTGAGAAAGGCGCGGCTTGCTGATCAGGACAACAAAGATTTTACGACTTCTGCAGACGGAATAATCCAGTTCAAGAGACGGATTTGGGTTCCAAAAGTGAAGGATTTAAAGGAAGAAATCCTAAAAGAAGCACACCAGACGCCATACTCTGTACATCCCGGAGCTACCAAGATGTACAAGGACCTCAAGGAGACGTACTGGTGGCCCAACATGAAGAATGACGTGGCAGAATTCGTATCAACTTGCTTAACTTGTCAGAAAGTTAAGGCAGAGCACCGACATCCCGGAGGCGAACTACAGAAAATTGAACTCCCAGAATGGAAATGGGAGCAGATTACGATGGATTTCGTAGTAGGATTGCCAAGGACGACAAGTGGGAATGATACGATTTGGGTCATTGTCGACAGATTGACCAAATCAGCCCATTTTATCGCCATCAAAGCCACCTTTTCAGTAGAAAAATTGGCCGAACTCTACGTAAATCAAGTTGTCAAGTTACACGGAGTGCCAAGATCGATCATATCCGACCGTGATGGACGTTTTACTTCGCGTTTCTGGACCAGTGTTCATATGGCAATGGGGTCGAGATTGAAGTTCAGTACTGCATTTCACCCTCAAACCGATGGTCAATCGGAGAGAACTATCCAGACACTTGAAGATATGCTACGATCGTGTGTCTTGGACTTCAAAGGAAATTGGGATCAGAAGCTTCCATTGATCGAATTCTCGTACAACAACAGCTATCACTCTTCGATTGACATGGCACCGTTCGAAGCGTTGTATGGGAGAAAGTGCAGATCGCCAATTAATTGGCAAGAAGTCGGCCAGAAGCAGCTACAAAAGACAGACTTCATCAGAAAGACCTCCGAGGATATCCAGAAAATCAAACGAAGGCTCGACATTGCTTTCAGTCGACAGAAAGTTACGCTGATAAGCGTCGCAGACCTTTGGAATTTCAAGTTGGGGACGCAGTCTTCATAAAGATTGCTCCGATGAAGGGAGTAATGAGGTTCGGTAAGAAAGGAAAGTTGAGCCCGCGCTACACAGGACCGTTCGAGATCCTGGAAAGGGTTGGAAAGGTCGCGTACAGACTTGCTTTACCGCCAGAGCTATCAGCAGTGCACGACGTTTTCCACGTTTCAATGCTCAAAAAGTATATCTCCGACCCTTCCCACATACTTCATCAGGAACCGGTAGAGGTTCAGACCGATATGACATACGAGGAGAAACCTGTCAGAATCCTCGATAGGGAAGATAAGGTCCTGAGGAACCGAACGATTCCTATGGTCAAGGTTTTGTGGAAGAATCATGCCGTTGAAGAAGCGACATGGGAAGTCGAGAACGACATGAAAGAAACTACCCCGAATTGTTCTGATTTTCGAGGACGAAAATTTTTAAGGGGGGTAGATTGTAACACCCGAATTTCTTCGATTCATATTTTATAGAAATTTCGTGTAAGATGTTTACCGTAATCGGTATTTCATGAGGAAGTTCGTTTTAGAACTTAAATTGTTTAATGAGTTCTTAAGATTTATTAAGACTCAAAAACAAATTGTATGAACTCGCAATAGACCTTTATGAGTGAAGGAGGTCGTATTTGCACATTTTCAAGACAAGTTGACGTTGACCAATAAGTCGGTTAGACCGAAACGGTCGAAAACGTCAAACAAGAATATTTTTTTTTAAGATCACAGTATAAGTGAAATTACTGCTAAAAACTCATTTCGTAATCAAGATGAGTTTTAATAAGAATTGAAATCACCTTAGAAAAATCAAGCATGCTAAGCTAGAGTTCAGGGCGAAAGGATTCGGAAATTTATGAGAAAAGATTTTCCGATCGAGTTTTTCACGGATCGAAAATTTTAATGCAATGTAAATTTCAATACTGGGTATTTAAGTAACTCAGTATTAAAATTTATTGCAATGTGTTGAAATTACACAATTTTTTCAAAAAGATTGAACCAAACAAGCCTTTAAGCTTAATTACATCACAATTAAGCTAAGTAAGACTTAACCCTCCACACACATGGACCAATGAGCTTGTGACACCTCATCTATGAGTTGTCAACCACTCCCCATTTCCTCCCCATAGCAGCCGGCCACCCAAGCCCTTGTGAGCAATAGCTTGCAAAAATTGGAGGACCAATTGCAAGTTTTGAACCAAATTTTCTTGGAAAAGAAAGCCTATGATTTCCCCTAGCTAGAGACACTATTTGTAGGATTTCAAACCCCAAAGTTCAGCAGCTCTTAACCCCTTTCTCAGCCATATCATTCGGCACTTTCACTCCAAAAATTCCGAGAGAAAGAGAGAGAGAGAGAGAGAGAGAGAGAGCTAAGAAACCAAGAGAAAATCAAGCCAAAAAGTTGTGAAGAACCCCCCCCCCCCCTAAAGCTTCGGTTTTTATGAGTTCAAAGGTAAGATTTTTGGGCATTTTTCTTCTCTTTTCTAAGGTTGGTTGGGGGAGGAAGTTAACAAAATTTTTGTGACCATTGTTGAGGTCCAAACCGTGCACCATTGGAGGCTAATTTTCGATTAGGATCAAGCTAGGGACACCCGGATTTTTTTGAGGTAAAATCCGAATCTTGCTCTAGTTCTTGGTTCAAATTTTTGATTCATTTTCTCAAGGGTTTTACTATGTATTTCAAGCACAAAATTTGTAAGAGCTTGAGCTCATAATTTTCGGTTTTGGCCCTAAATAGCTTAGGTTATATTTTTATGCTTGATTTAGGTTTTTGAGGTGATTATTTTGCATGTTTGGTTGGAGTAATGCTCTATGATTTTTGTGTGCTAGAGATGCATGCTAGGGTTTATATTTAAGGGTTTCATGCCTCTATTGTGTTTATCAAATTTCTAGATGCATGTTCTAGGGTTTGTATGATGTTTGGTTGAGTTTTGTTGTATGTATGTTTTCTCTCAAAACCGTGGACCAAAGGGAGGTCTCGGCCTTGAGTTGAATCCGAAGCACGGGATTTAAAATTTTATGTGTATCAGGGACGTTAGAAGACGTGCATGTGTTATTAGGTCCCGCATTGGGCGGTCGAGCTAGAGCAACGTATAGGGACGTAAAATTTGGACTAACACCAAATCTGCTCTCGGGTCCAACACCCGGCAGCTCGGAAAAGTAGGATTTACAGGTCCTTAGAGGCCGAATGGGTAAAAACTTAAAACACGAAAGTTGTTCGTTAGGGTATTTCCTAGGGGGAAGCGCGGACAGATTTTAAAAATAAGGCTTCAATGGCCTTTGTTTTGAAGAAAAACCGAGAACTGGTCAGGGTGACCAGGTTCCAGCGATTCCCATATGTTCAAACAAAAACTGGTATTACTGAGCCAGAATCAGAAAATGTTCAAAACATGAAAGTTTTAGATCTTTTTGTTAGCTATAACTTTCGTGAAGAAATCATTTCCAAATTCGTTTTATATTTTAAGTTATGAATTTTCAAACAAAATCCGTGCAGTGAGCAAAATCTCATGAACGGGGATTTTGTAGATCAATGACTAGGAAAACGTTTTTCTAACTTGCAATTCATTTTCAAACCCGAAAACCGTTCCAAAGGCAGTTTTCGATCCCCTAATGTTTTATAGAAATGTTTTCAAGTGTTTTGTAATTTTCAAGACAAGTTTGGGTGCTATTCACCAAACTTACGTAAATAAACAAGAAAAATGACATCTTAAACAAGTTCAAGGTTTTCAAGATTAAAATGAAAAAGATACTACGTTAGTAGCCGAAAAATTATTTCGAGTTACTAGGGCCTTGCCCAAGCCCAGAATTAACTATACGGATTGAGGTTTAAGTTAAGATTATGATCCTCTACATGAACCCTTAATTAACATTTTCGTTGTGGGTTACGCTGTGTGACCCCTTCGCTTGTGTTAGAAGAGGGTCTTATAACCGAAAAATATTTATGTTGGTTTAATCCGACATTAAGCGATCTTGAATAGAGACCTCACGTGTAAACGTCCATGGGCAGGAGGTGATCTGCGAGCGTGCTCGGGAAAGGAAAGTCGATCACGCGAACAACAAAGATAAAGTAAGTACAACGCCGCCTACAGCATAGGCTAAAGTTGTATGTTTTCTTAACATGTTTGCTTTACACTGCTTAAGTGTTATTTGATGATTTGCTCGATGGTTGCAATATGTTTACTGTACGATGAATGTTTAAGTATTGTTATCATGCTTACATGAAAAAGGTACGACTGTTTATGCATTGATAAAACATGAGATTAGGAGACATCATATAAGTATGCTCACTAATCTATCAAGTGAAAAGATGTCAAGAAAGACTTACAAACAGAATGTTTGAGAAAAGGCCACAAGAGCTAGTGTTGTGCCCCCTGATGACGATCGGGTCGAAAGCTTAGGTAAGTTTCTTAAGCTGCGCGCCGGGTACATACACATCAAGTTAACGGGCCCACAAGTAAAAATCAACAAGATAAAGTGTGATACAAGAAAGCAAGCATAATTGGACATAAACGGTTCATGCATTTCACGACAGAATTTCATGTTTAAGATGAAGAAATCGATGTTATGATGCTATGCTATGTTTTCATGTATAAGATGAAGAAATCAATGATATGATGCCATGATATGCTTTCATGTTTATGATGATACGATGCTATGTTTATGATTTCATGAAAAAGGTCATGTATGTTTCGTGTATTTGGTTTGCGGTATAGGAGTTGTACTTGTTGAGCTTTCGCTCATTGTTTGAAGTTTATGCTGTAGGTAAACAGCCTGTCTTGAATTGACTGCATGGTGGCGGGTAAAGTCGGTGGCTGTGAAATGATGAACGGGTTGGGATTCACAACTCAAAAGGATTTAATTAATATATCTATTTTGAGAAAACAAACAGTTATTTTATTTGTGTATGAGTGTATGTAAATATTTTCTAAGTATAATGCTTCCGCTATTAAAAAAAAAAAAAAAAATCCCCACTATTTTCATGATGAAAAATGGGATAAAACAAGTTTAAGATCAAGTAAGTTAAGTAAGTCAAGTAGTGACGGCCTGTGCAAGGCGGGTCGTCACATTAGTAGAGGCTGGTACAACACTTATAAAACTTATCTTTTCACTTTCATTAACATCAAGTGAGCATGCAATATTGATTATGACTCATAAACATAATATAGAGGCATCTTTGATGCAACGGAAAGGAAGAACTAAGGAATGGTTTCATCAAACCAAAACCAAAGCCAAATCCATGGCTGAAATGAAAGAGGCACACCTCACTTTGATCTATTTCAATTTCCAAAACTCCATACCTTCTCAGTACAACGGAGGGCTGTTTAGCCACTAAGAAACGACAATGTAAACAACAAATATAAATGCAAAACGACAACTTAACGACCGTTCCAAAACTATAGACATTAAAGGACAATACCAAATTACCCAAACGACATGTCGTTTTCCCTACATCAATCATCATCATCTTCTAACATGAGTAAGGCGTCAAAACATATGCACACTGAAGTGCATCTAGCAAATATGTTAGTATCACATAAATTAGAATCATCACTTTCATGTTTAAATCTTAAGCATAGTACTCGCAACTTATGCACATCAAACGTTCACATCGACAAATAATTTTCATGTTATAGGTGAGATTTGTACTTATCTGAATTCTGCATAAGACGTTTATCCTCAACAAATCCTCAACCTCATTAATGTCAATCTTGTGTCCTAGTTAAATTGACACCTGACAATTAAAATGGAGTTTTATCATACTTGTAGTTAGACCACACATTCTTTTTAATTTTCTTTTTAAATTTGAACTCTATAATAATTAGTCATGATACACTAATTAGTCTTTATCTATCAATCCCCTTTGATTTTTCCATTAACAACGATAATTAAATTCTAAATTAATGATCAACTCCCCCACCCCCCCCCCCCCCCCCCCCCCCCCCCCCCCCCCCCCCCCGGTTTTTATTTTATTTAAAAACTTAGTTCACTTCATTTAATCATTTTTTTAACCTGTTCATAATTCTTCAATCTTATTCCTCATTTAAAGTGATTCAAAGATTAGCATAACGTCACGCTCCTATTACATTTAAACTTAAAAGTCATAGGTCGACTATAAAAGTCACGACTCGAATTTAGAGTCAAGGAAAGACTAGAGGAACAATAACTTTTCTCCTATATTAAAATATCAAAATGTTAAACCATGTAACAACTTGAAAACTGAACATTCTTATGAACATCAGCTTATAAGAAGCCATCTTATTAATCAATGTAGAATGGAAAGGAATCTCCATTATCACCACTCCCATATCATATGCAAAAAGGCATATTAAAAATAAGAAACTTATCGATATGAAAAGTATACACCATAAAATATTTTACTTCATAGATTATTTCTACTCAAAGATAGGCATGTTAACTCGTATAACTACTTATAAATTCAATCACCAATTATGGTCGGATTTAATAAAAAATCCGACAGCATAATAACTTATTTTTTCTTAATATCCGAAAATTAAAACCTGCAATCCAACAATTTATAAAAAGTTTCGGCACGCCAATTATAAGATGTGCCATTCAGACCAATCATATGATATCAAAACGATAAATATTTTGTTTTATTTCAACTTTACTTTATTAAATTGAATATCAAATACAACAAAATTTAAATACCGATATTCAATCAGACCCATATGAATATTAATGAAATCAATCAAAAAATTAATCTCAGGAGTCAAGGTAGTTGAGATTACTACCAACATCATTCAAAGACGTCTGGGTGGGTAGAACAATTCCCGGTTGGCATTCAAAAGCCATTTGATTTTGAACGCGAAACTTTGAATCTCCAATCTCAACTTTCGGAACTCGGTCTCTAAAATCCAATGTCGCTAGTGTGTCCGGGACGTCGAAAATAGGCTGGGAATGTGATCTTCTAAAACTTGCTGACGGGGTCAAGCTGTAAACCGGCATTGACTGGCGTTGACCATATATAGCGGCAAAAAGGGTGGAGATGGGTACCATCTAAAAGGCCTCGACGAGACGAACCCATTTCCGGTGCTGATTTCTTTGAACGGTGTTCAGCTTTTTTTTTTTTTTTTTTTCTTTTTGAAATGTAAGAAAACTTGAAGATGACGGTGAATCTGAAAAAAAAAAAAAAAAAGTTTGGTCATCTATTATCTATTAGATTGGATGACCAAAGAGGGTCACTCAGCCTCATCATGTACATGGGTATTAATAAAACAAACACTAGTATGAGAAAACAAAAGAAAGATATGCGTCGGAGTATATTAAAAATGAGGGGAAAAAATGAGAAAGATAGTGAATTAATTTCATGAATTAGATTTATGAAGGAAATTGTTAAGTAACCGATCACGTATCAAAACATATATAATTGGTACAAAGTAAGACAGAGAATTTAAAGAGAGGATTTGAGTTTGTTTTGTGAAGATAATTGTTTAAGATGTAAATTGTAAATTTAAATTCATTAGAATTATTGCCAAGCTCCAAGGAACAAACATGTCAGATATGGTCCAATCTTCTTAGAGATCTTTCCCCAATAAGGGCGAAGGGAGGTGAAGCGATATTAAATTTATACTAACTTACTATAGTTTTTTCTTTTCCCTCTTTTATCAAAATGTTTTACAACGGTTCCAAAAAAAAAAAATGTTTTACAACGGTTATCCCTTATTTACTCCCGTGAAATTTTTGTCATTACAACGTTTACATATTTTGATTTCTTAGTATTCATATTAAAATGAAATATCTCAAACAAATTAAAATCTACCATTCTTCTCTAGTAGGGGTAAACATGTAAATTTTTCCTAATCTAACAAGCTTCAGAGAAATCGAAGGATGTCCCTGAAAAGAACAAAACAAATGGTAGGCAACTTGGAATTTTCAATTAACGCGAAAGTTTTTAACTAATTAGTTGGCCAAAGAGGATCAATGAGGTCAGAAAGTAGCCCCAAAAAAAAAAAAAGCATTCAATTAATTTTTTTTTCAACAATTTGTAGATTAAAAGAAAAAAGAAAAGAGAAAGAGGATGAACATTGCTAATAAAATGGGAAAGAATGAGTCATCTTTTCAAGTCAAGACAAGGTTGCAACGCGGTGCCAATTAAATAACAATATGATATCGTAAGCAGTGTTTTTTGTTATTTGTCACTATTAATATCACTTGATATTCCTTGGAAGTCAAAGATGATCCAAAAACTAACAATTGTGTAATTGTTAAAAAAAAAAAAAAAGCAAAAATTATTACTTGGGGACATTCTTGAAAGAAATTATGAGTTCTAGCTATTTTGTGGGGGAAAAAAAAAAGGTTAAGAAACTGTTAATAACCTACAAATTTAGTGCTCGTAGTGGAAAGAATTCTAAAATAAGAAAATATTAAGGTTTTTTCTCATAGTACTTTTTGTTGTTTTGTCTGTTTGTTTTTTGTTCTATTTTTCCTATTTATCATATGGCTTTTTATGATTTTGGTTTTGTAAACCTTTTTTTTTTTTTTTTTTTACTTTTAATAAATTTTTGCTTATTTTATTGAAGAAAAAACTTGATTCTTGATACTAGGTGTATCTTAAGAAAAATGATTTATAACATCAGTGATGTTTAATATCATATTAATAAAAAAGTGGGTCTGATGTTCTCTAATATTGTTCGTATCTTAAGGCTCAAGTAGCATTATAGTATTGCCAATTTAGTTGAGATGTTTGAGCTTTAACTAACATAGTTACTTGTTCTCTTCGTTAATAAAAAATAGTAGTAAATAATTGTTGGCTATTCATTTTTCATTTCCTCCTACCTTCCAGGAAAATTCGTAGAAGATTAAAAGGATACTTCTCAGGAAATTAAGCAGGATGGCTCAATTAATTAAAGATCTTGACCTACTGTTTATTAGTCTTCTCATAAAATTAAAATAAAAGAAGAGAGAGGGAAGTTGTAAAACCACGCTTTCTTAACTATTTTATTCTATTTTGTTGAATGAGAGTTTTTAATTAATCGAAGAGTAGCATTAGAAAATTGCAACCAATTATTATTGTTATTATTTATTTTCAACATTCATGGAAAAGAAAAAGTGGAAGAATCCTAAAATATGCAATTTGGACTCATTTTTCAAGTAATGTTAAACACTAAATAATTGTAGGAATTTAGCGCTAAATAGTCTTTTATTTTTAGAAGTTTTTTAACAAGTGATTAAAGTTCTTAAAAATTAGTTAAAAAACTGTTTTTTTTCCCGAAAATGATAAATCAATTTTCTTAAATAATCAATTGGTGATTGACCACGTAATATTATTAATTTGGTTAATAATTAATTAACTATAATGGAAATAATCAATTATTATACTTAATAACTGATTAATAATTGTTAGTTAATGATTGACCAAAGCTCGAAAAAATGACAAACAACCATTTTACTAAATAAAAAAAAAAGTTTGGTTATCTGATGGCCGAAGAAGGCCACCCAACCTGATTATATACATGAGTATTAATAAAACAAATACAAGTCCGAGAAAATAAAAGAAAGATATGTGTCCGAGTATATTAAAAATTAGGGGGGAAAATGAGAAAGATAGAGAATTTCATGAGTTAGATTTATGGAGGAAATTGTTAAGTAGCCGATCACGTGTCAAAACATATATAATTGATACAAAGTTAGACAGAGAATTTAAAAAGAGGATTTGAGTTCGTTTTCTAAAGATAATTGTTTAAGATGGAAATTGTAAATTTAAATTCTTGAGAATTTTTGCCGAGCTCCTAGGAACAAACATGTCAGATATGGTTTAATCTTCTTAGAGATCTTTCCCCAACAAGGGCGGAGGGAGGTGAAGCGATATTAAATTTATGCTAACTTACTATAGTTCTTTTTTCCCCCTTTTATCAAAATGTTTTACAACGGTTCCAAAAAAAAAAAAAAAAAGTTTTACAACGGTTGTCCCTTATTTACTCCCGTGAAATTTTTGTCATTACAACGTGTACATATTTTGATGAAACTTTCGATTTCACTCTAAATTTTGATTTCTTAGTATTCATATTAAAATGAAATATCTCAAACAAATTAAAATCTACCATTCTTCTCTAGTAGGGGTAAACATGTAAATTTTCCCTAATCTAACAAGCTTCAGAGAAATCGAAGAATGTCCTTGAAAAGAACAAAACAAATGGTAGGCAACTTGGAATTTTCAATTAACGTGAAAGTTTTTAACTAATTAGTTGGCCAAAGTGGATCAATGAGGTCAGAAAGGAGGCCAAAAAAAAAAAAAAAAGCATTCAATTATTTGTTTTTCAACAATTTGTAGATTAAAAGAAAAAAAGAAAGAAAGAAAGAGGATGAACATTGCTAATAAAATGGGAAAGAATGAGTCATCTTTTCAAGTCAAGACAAGGTTGCTACGCGGTGCCAATTAAATAACAATATGATATCGTAAGCAGTGTTTTTTGTTATTTGTCACTATTAATATCACTTGATTCCTTGGAAGTCAAAGATGATCCAAAAACTAACAATTGTGTAGTTGTTAAAAAAAAAAAAAGAAGCAAAAATTATTACTTGGGGACATTCTTGAAAGAAATTATGAGTTCTAGCTATTTTGTGGAAAAAAAAGGTTAAGAAATTACTTCAGGTTTTTCTTCCTATTTTCTTATATTTTTATTTTTGTAATTTAAGAATGTTAGAATCTTTATTTTGTGGAATTTTTTATTTATTTATGAATTGGTTTTCTTTTTCTGGGATTGCAATTTGAACTCAACACGTAGTTTGAATTTATTTACAGCACTCTTGATTTTATTAATTGATATCGAATTATTTGTTCTTTTCTGTACTTAATGCTTCTAATTAATTGAATACTAATTAGATTGATTTGGTAACCCTAATGAACTTGGAAAAGGGAATTTTGTGTTCAGCTTTAGATAGAATGACATATGATCTATGTACGAAAGCCTTGAGTTTATGTAGGATAGGAATATACCTATGTAACATGTGTAACCATTAAGAGAGCCTATACTTAATGAATCTTTCTTAATCTAATTCTCACAGGAATATATATATAGTTAGTTAGTTAAGGGGGTATTTCTATCTGACTATTGAAAGAGGCTTTTAGATAGTTTAGGACTCTCGGTTAACAATTCAAATTGATTAATTTATCTAGAGAAAAGTAGAGAGATTCAAATGAAGTGTTGAGTGAAGATTGTAATCCTAGGCTTTTTCTTATAGGTTTAGTTAATTTTTAATTTGTTCTTTTCGATTATTTAAATAATATTAGAGTTAATATAATTTTGATAATTGCTAAATAGCAGTTCTCGTAGGAACGATACTTTACTCATTACTTTATTACTTGTAAACGATAACGTACACTTGCGTTAGAAAATCCGCAACAATATGTTAGATCTGAGTGTTAACAGTATTTTAGTCTCGCTAGAGTTACTTCTATGTGGAATTAGTAGTGACCCTTGTGCTACTGAGTCTTAACCCTTGATGGATCGGGAAAAACCATTGATGTTCAGAGTTTTGTCAAAAAGAGCCTTACATGTGTTCGATTTTAGTATACTAAGGTATATTCCTATTATCAGGTCTCAAATATTCATTTTCCTTTGAGGTCATCAGATTTTACTGATGAATGTTTTTTTTTTAAGGGTTTTGTCTCATGCAATATGAGGTTTCTTATGTTTAGTATTTTTATATCTCCTTAGTAAATTTAAAGAAGTTTCCCCTATAAAAAAAAGCAATTATCAAAAGGAATCATGTCAATGCAAATGAGAATGAAAAAAAAATCTTTGAAAGAACGAAGAAGAAATAGTAAAAACTATAATAAAGGAAAGAATTATGATGACATTGAGAAGAAAAACAATTAAAAAAAAAAAAAAAAAGAAAGTAAGCATTAGCCTGTGAAGTGTATAACGTCCATCAGGCAAGAAAAGAAGAAAAATAAAAAACCAAAAAAATAATGAAGCTTACACGACACACGTGGCTGAAGGTGTAGTGGTGATGAAAAGAAGATTGGCTCTTTTATATATCTTAAAAACTTAAGATTAAGATTAAGACGCACCCTTGATGACTGAAAACAAAAGGCGTGTAATGCATCTTTATTTTATGTAGGGATCCTCACCCTTGTTTTAGGGGATTCCATCAAACTTTTGCTGTTGTGATTTCCAGAAATGTAAAATTTTTGGAGGAAATTAAAAAAGATATATATCTTAAGACAAAATGAACGAGATTTCAAGTGTTGAGATTTTCAACTTGTTCATTCTTGAACATTCACATGGGCTTCTAATGTTCTATGGCAACAACAATCTTTGTCAATCGGATAAAATTTGTCAAAAAATCGTGTGTGTGCATGGTTTTTTTAGTAAGTGTTTTTATTAGAATTTAAAACTTCCAACAAATCATGAAATGAGTATATTTATATAAATCATTAAGATGAAAAGATATAAAAAATACAGACAGCAAAATCCCCAATTATTTACGGACATAATCCCTTAATTTTCTTTTCGTTTTTTTAGGGAAAGAAACGAATTTAAACTTTAAAAGGATAAAACGAAATGGGGAAAACCATTTAAAAAATGAAGAGGGAAAGGCCAATAAAAAAAATGAAAAGTATTTGCATACATAATTTGATTGTAATTTCACGTCTAACTCTTTTATAAGGTATAGAGTTGGAATTCCCACGTAAAAGAAAAGAAAAAAAAAAATGAATGAAATTTTTTTTTTCTTTTTTCATTTATATTTTCTTGTTTTGTTGTTTTGTGTCTCTTCTTCTTCTTCGTTCTATTTTTCATTTTCATTTTCATTTTTTTTGTTTTGTTGTTTTGTGTCTTTTTCTTGTTTTCCCCCTCTCTCTTTCATTTTTCACTTCCTTCTAACTTCCAGGAAATTTCGTAGAAGATAAGAAAGATAGAAGAAACCTTAGAAAAGCAGGGCCCAAAGGTGTTGACCCCTTTAGTCATTTTATAAGGAAAAAGAAAAAGAAAAAGAAAAAGAGGAGTACTAATACCAATTACCTTTGTTATAAAAAGAAATATCTTTGGCGAGTGTGCTAATTATACCACTATTTCTTTTTCTGCTGGTGATTCGCAGCTTCAAACAAACTTGCTCAGGCCAACGTTGATATTACTGGTTGATCTTAGGTATTCTCTCTCTCTCTCTCTCTCTCTCTCTCTCTCTCTCTCTCTCTCTCTCTCTCTCTCTCGATCTTGAGCTTATTTGTTTAAGCTGATTAGTTCATGTTTTAGTCCTTACAAAGTGAACTAGCTGGTTACAGAGGTAGTTACCAATAACGGTAACCGGCCAGGCAAAGTTGGTTACCTGTCGGTAATTAGTTGGAAACTAGTTGGCGGTGGTGGTTACTGGTCAAAGTTCACGGTGGTTATCAATGACCATCGGCTGGTCAGTATGATGGTGAATACCGACTGGTATTACGATATTATTGATTGATAATTTAAGGATATAATTATTATTTCAAGATAAATAAATAAATATTATGTAACAACAATAGTTTTCTTTTGTTTTTTTTTTTCCGTCTGTGGCAAAAGTCAATCCAAGACTTAAATCTGCGGCAGTCCAGTAAAGAGCTCGTTACTTTTTTCTAATTTGGGTTCTTATTAAATATTTTTTTTTGCACTTAAAAATGGAGTAATATAGTTTTTTTTTTTTTTTTTGTTTGGGGAGGGGGATAAATTCGGAAGTTACACTAGAAAAAACAATACATTTGTATTGGGTGTCATGGCATATTTTTATTTTGTGTTTGCAACTATATTAGAATACAATACATTTGTGCTGCTTTCAGAAGGAAAAAAAATTATTAGTTAAAAAAAGATTGACTTCGTTTGAAGTATTTTAAAATTTTTTGTTTATGGTACTAATCCATAAAACTGATCTTGTTCTTGATGGAGATCATCTGCCATGATTCTCCGTCTAATTATCTGTTTAACCAATAAAATTTGTACACATGATCTAAGCGGACAAAACCTCCAACAGAACTGGTAAACGGATGTTACTCTTTTATCTTTCATCTTCCTGACAACTTTTTTTTTCTTCATTCAACCATTTTCCAAAATCAAACCCATCTTACCAAAAAAAAAAAAAAACCAAAACAAAACAAAATTAATAAAACAAAACAAAAACAAAAACAAAAAACAAAAACAAAAAAAAAACCCAAAATCATAAAATTCAAAACTAACAAATTTCTCATTCAATTAAAAAATACTGAGAAAATTATCAAATAAACACATTTTTTTTATCTATTGACTAATTTAGTACAAACTCCTATATCTTGACCAACGTGATAGAAAATTTAGTTAACTTTAGTTTAATTTTGTATCATATTGATCTAATTGTTATTTTTTTTGTCATGTTAGTTCAATGGTCTTTAAGGTTGTGTTATTTAGGTACTTTCCTCTAAATGTTAAGCCTCCACAAAAGTTGATATCTTTAAAACTTACTGTGGTTTATTTTTCGTTAACTTTTTTCTTTCTCTCTATTTTAATGTTATCAGATGAAAGGGGTTTGTTGCTTTCCATAAAGAAATCCCATCTTTAGATTCAACCAAAATCAACTTTTACTCTCATGATACAAAAGTGAACTTTAGACTTCCTTCTGGACCTAAAACAAAAACAAAAAACAAAAACAAAAAACAAAATGAAAAAAAAATCATGGTAAAAGGAAGGCAAAATTTTTGGTAGCAAAGAAAAATTTAGCATAGTTCCATGCACTTATGGTATTGTTATAGGTTTCAAAATAATAAGGGAATATGACGAGTGTGTGGGAGGAGAAAAAAAAGAGTATCACTGACTTTCTTTTTTCTTTTTTCTTTTAATGAAATTTAACTATGTTATGTTATGTCTTATAATAAGTGATTCTCATTCTCCGATTTTCCATTCTAAAGCTTATGTACAAAGCCTAATCCAAGAAAGCAATGCCATATAATCAGTACTAGTCTTTTTTTAACAGAGAACTTACACAGATTATGGTCCATTAAATGATCACATGACTTATTATCTTTTTATTTATTTTTTTAGGGAAGTTTTTATTTATTGTATTAACAAACAGTACACTTACATATTTATTGTTATTTCTATTCTTCTTTACATCTTTTGTTCTTTATACTCTTTAATTATCATCTCTTTAGTTTCATTTTTTTTTAACAGAAAAGATGCTTGTTCTCTAGAGAAAGAGAGAGAGAGAGAGAGAGACAGAGAGTTTGTTTAAAAGTTTATGGACCATTTCTTCTCTCTTTACTTATAAAAGAAATTCTGCTAGTTTTTCTCGTTTCTTAACGTAGAGAGAGCTTGTTCAAAGATTGCAAATCTTCCTGGAAGATCATGGACATGTATTTCTAATTTGTTTTGTTTTGTTTTGTTTTGTTTTTTTGTTTTTTGTTTTGTTTTTGTTTTTGTTATGTTTTTTTACTTTTTTGTTTTTTTATTTTTGTTTTTGTTTTTGTTTTTGTTTTTTGTTTTCCTTTACGATTACTTTCTCTATGCTGGTCATTTTCATATTTGTGGTTTGAGGGTTTTGAAAGTAGCAGAAATAGGCTTCGCTGCTTATTATAATGTGGTTTTCTTCACACATATGATTTGTTTGGTTGGTGTTATTTGGATTTTATTTTACATTTGGTTTTCTCCCTATTCCTCTCTCCCTTTATCTCATTCTCTTCTTCAACATTTCATCTTCATACTCCTTCACTCGTTTTTTTTTTTTTTAGCATCATATGTTTTGATGTGTTCAAGAGTCGTAAACATTTGGCCTGTTTTTATCTGAGAAATGTCGTTTGACTCTTTGTTTTACTACTATTTTATCTTTGTCGAAAGATTTATCCTTACGAAATTTGACTTTCCCAAAAGAAGTTTTTCCTTTCGAAATATCCTTTATAGTAATGCTAATCGCTTTTTTTGTGTGTGCATGCGCAGAATTATGGGAGTGGCTTTTTGATGGTCATTTGGCGGTATGAGTATGAGTCCAATTGTTGATGGTTCCTCTTCTCACAGCACTGTGAAGAAGATTAAATATGACGTGTTTATCAGTTTTAGAGGTGAGGATACCCGTAGTAATATTACAAGCCTTATTCATAGTGCTTTATGTCGAGAGAAAATCAAAGCCTTCATAGACGAGGAAGATCTAAAGAAGGGAAATGAAATATCACCCACACTTTTAAAAGCAATAGAAGAATCAAAGCTTTGTCTAGTTATTTTGTCAGAAGATTATGCTTCCTCAAGATGGTGCTTGGATGAACTCATGCACATTCTCCAATGCAAGAAAACGGAAGGACAAGTTATACCTGTTTTTTACAAGATTGATCCATCGGATGTGCGTAAACAACAAAAAAGTTATGCAGGTGCATTTGCTAAACTCATAACACAATTTGACGATAAGAAATTGCAAGAATGGAGAAAAGCTTTGGATAAAATAGGCAATCTATCTGGTTGGACTTCAAAAGAGTCCGGGTACGTAATCATAATTTGTATTGTTTTAGTTGCTCTCATATTAATTATCTCATGCATGACTTTTAACAATATATACACATATATACATATATATATATATATATATATCATGCATGGCTGATTACATCCATATCCGTCCCTTTTTCCAAAAATAGGTTTTTATATGTTTGTAGTTGTACTTCATTATAGTATTTTTGAGAATTTAGTCATTTTTTTGTATTGGTCATTTTTTTTTATTTTAGTACTTTATCCTTTTTTTTTTTTTTGTATTTCTTTCATGCCTCTCTTTTTTTATTTTTATTTTTAGGTCCGTTGTTTCTTTTTTTTATTTGTTTAAATTTTGTGGGTCTATTTTTTTAACTTATTATTTTGTATTTTTCATGTATAGATGTAGCACATACTTTAGACTAGTTGATATAGAAATAGAGACAAAATTGACGGTACACTTGCCTCAACAGCGAAAGCTTTTCAGGATTATATATATATGGTTATACTAATACTTACCTTTGAATTGTGTACATATGTGTACATACTGGCAGGACTGAGTCCCAATTAATTGACGCAATTGTTCACGATGTTAAGAATAAACTCAACGCCATATCCGTGGCAAGCCGTAAATTGAGGGGTTTGGTTGGAATTGATGAACGAATTGAGGAGGTTGAACATTTGTTACAGATTGGCTCCTTAAACAAACTTGGTCCTATAGGCATTTGGGGCCCAGGGGCATAGGTAAAACAACACTGGCTCGTGCTGTATACGACCGCTTATCGATTCACTTTGAAGCTTGTGCTTTTCTCGAAAATATTCGAGACGAATTAAAGAAGCATGGTCCAACTCATTTAAAAGATGAAATTTTTTCTAAGTTGATGGATGGTGAAAGGTTCCAACCATTTACAAAGCGTAGGCTCCGTCGTAAAAAGGTGCTTGTCATCTTTGATGATGTTGATGATTCAGAGCACTGGGAACAGTTGGTTGGAGAATGGTTTGGTCGTGAAAGTAGAGTTATTATAACAGGTAGAGATCAGCAAGTTCTTAAGAATTTGAATGTTAGTCGAATATATGAGGTTAAGGGACTAAATGATCATGAAGCTCTTGTTCTCTTTTCTCTACATGCTTTTAAGAAGAAGTCTCCGACTGCAGACAAAAAAGAGTTGTCAAAAAGGGCGGTACATTATGGTGGAGGAATTCCATTGGCTCTTAAAGTTTTGGGCCGCCACCTTTTATCTAGAGATGTAGAAGTGTGGGAAAGTGCTTTGAATAAGCTTGACAGGTTTCCAGATAAGAAAATTGAGAGGGTGTTGAGAATTAGCTATGAAGCACTCGATGATACTCAGAAAGAGATATTTATTGACATTGCACTTTTCTTGAATGGGAAGAAAAGAGATGTTGTACAAGAAATACTAGATGATCTCTATGCAACTGACGGAATCGGAGTTCTCATTGATAAAGCCCTAATAACTATTGGGCCTTGGAACGACGTAGAGATGCATAATTTACTACAAGTGATGGCTTCTCAAATTGTTCGGCCACATCCTACAAATCAAGATCCCAGAAAAGGTACTAGGCTAACGGATGCCGAAGATATCTATCAAGTACTTGAGAATGATAGAGTAAGTCCTCAAAGCTAGATGCTACAGAATATTATTCTAATTAGATTAGTTTAGGCTTTTCATGAACAGATTTTATATCATATTCCTAAACTATATACGCTTATTAATGCTTTACTCTTACCGTCAGGGATTGGAAACCATTGAAGGAATATCCTTGGATACTTCAACTTGTAACCGAGAGATTAGCTTGTTGCCTACAACCTTTTCAAAGATGCGCAGATTAAGATTACTCAAAGTTAATGGTAGCAAATTATGCCTTCCTCAAGATTGTCCTCTCGCTTTACCTTGTAAGCTTAAGTATCTCAGTTGGAATGCATGTCCTTTGAAATCGCTATCAACAAATTTTATTGCAAAGACGCTTGTTGCACTAGACATGCGTGGAAGCCGGCTTGAAAAACTTTGGGAAGGTGCCCCGGTATGCCTAACTGACTTCGTTTATTTGTTGGTTTACAACAAAAGCCTTCATTATAACTTTCAATTCTTTTTTCAAAATCCACTTTTGTTTCTAAAAATTAAAATTAATACAATAAAATTTGATTTCGCTAATTTTCATATTCCGAACCCGCCAACTGCCTTGATTAAAATTGAGGTATCATGAATGTAGATTACTAGATTTTATCCTAAAATAAGAGAATTACTAATGGGTGTTAAGATTTTTGGAATTCCAATAATAATGCGAAACAAGAATACACTCAATGTCCTCATTCAAAACATGGAGCTTCTATTCTTCTTCTTACTTCTTTTTTCTTTTAATCAAAATAAAAATTGTTTGGATAATCAATGTATTGTTCAAAAGAGGAAAATCTAATCACATTTTAATTTATTTTTCAAAATTTTAATTTTCATAAATAACAAGTCATTCAGGCAAAACTCGAAAATAGAAGAGAGATTTTTATTATTAATCTTTTATTTTGTTTATGCCTTTTGTACCGCGAATATGTACATTTTTACTTATAGTTGTTATGTCTCTTTTGTTTCAGAATTTAGATAAACTAAAAAGTGTCAATCTGTCTGGCTCCATGTATCTAACTCAAGTTCCAGATCTCTCACAGGCTCCAAATATTGAGATTATGAATTTTAACTTCTGCGTACATTTGACTGAAGTTCCATCATATGTTCGACATCTTAACAAGCTTAAAGATCTTAGTTTGAGAGGCTGCATATCTCTTTGCAAGTTATCAGAGCTTCCTAAGAATTTAAGAGAGTTAAATGTGCTCACCAGATCACCTGAGCATATCATGGGTTGTTATAGATTAGATGAAGGCTGTGATGAATGGTTTCCCTCTCTTAATTTTTCATCGAAGTTGGAAACGTTTCCAATAATCTCGGAGCCTATGGAATTTATTACTGTTCTCAGATTAGAATTTGCAGCGATTGAGGAACTACCCACTTCAATTGAAAATCTAACTGGGCTTAAATCATTAAGCCTAAGGTTTTGCGAAAAGCTCAAGTATCTCCCTGACAGTATCTATAGTTTAAGCTCTTTAGATGCACTCGACATTGTTTTTTGTCGAAAACTCGAATCATTACCAGTACTTCCATTGTCTCTATCAAGTCTTGATGCAAGGTGCTGCACTTCCTTGAAGACGGTGTCAAGTTCAATACCATCGGTCAAACAAAATTGGGACAACAATCTCTATTATAGAAACAATTATTGGGAGAGCTTTCAGTTTTCGCTTTGTGAAATGTTGGATGAGAATGCACGCAAAGTTCTTATGGAGGAAGCACTGTTCAGAATTTTGCGTTTTGCAACGTTATTTTCTAAATATGGACGTGGTAGATTGTTGCCGGTATGCCTCTCCATTCTCCCCCCCCCCCCCCTCGCCGCTCAAATTTTGCATTTTAATCATATTCCTCATTGCATAATTAAGTATGTAGTAGCTAAGATTTTGGTATGATTGTTAAATAATAACGTCTCTCTCTCATCCGTGTTGCGTTCAGGAATTTAATCGAATTTACTGGCCAGGAAGTGAAATTCCGAGGTGGTTCGGTCATAAGAGTAAGGGATCTTCAATATGTATAAACCTTCCTCATCCTGTTCATCAATGGTACAACAGCAGCTATTTGGGTCTCGCCTTTTGCCTTATTGTTGAATTCAAAGACCTCAGGCTATTCGGTTCTTGGTGGACGATTCATGTGGAGTGCACTTACATGTTCCCTAATGGTGATTCATGGAGGCAAAGAAGATATCTGAACATCTGTACTCCATACGGTTATTTGGAATCTTTTGATGATGGATGTTACCTCATTATTTACGAGGAAACTAGTGAGAAGAATATTAATGGCTCTTTGAATTTTGAACACGTGTTCGTGTTTATGGATAACGCATACGGTGAGTTCCTTACATTTTCGGATGGAGCATTCGGTGAGTACATTAAAGCAGAGGAAGGAAGATTTAATTATGAGATTGCTGCGTGCACCACTTCCTCTGCTACAGCCTCTTTCTCCTTTAGTTTGGACAAGAAAGATCAGAAACTTGCAAATATCAACAAGTGTGGGGTCCACCTCCTATATAGCCAAGAGGCAGAGAGATTTGGTTACGTATGTAAATCAAGCGGTGATAATTATAACGGTGGTGGAGAGTCTGACTCAAGCGGAAGAGAAGCCATCCATTCTGAATCAGATGATCAAGAAGAAGATCACTGAACCACTCCCTAAGAGATTTAGAACATGAAAATCACTTTTCGTCCTCATAGGTAATTTATATACTTTTCCCTTTTATCTTCTTTCATAATGTTTATTTATAAGTGTTTGTTTTGTTAATTGACTCTATATTTCTTTACTACCCTCTAGTCTCTAGTCTCCTCTTTATTTTATTTTATTTCTTCTTTTTTTTTTTTTTGCTACGATTACTTTTGCTTGTTTTACCTTTTAGTGCTTTTTTATTTTACTTTTTCACCTTTATTTTCCCATAAAATTCTTAGGGGATGTTTGGCACCAATATTTGAATCATAAATTACAATTAAAGTTTTTCTTTTTCTGAAGATTCAATCTCAATTTACTATTCACACAGTTTATAACTTAAACTTTAAAAGTCCATAATTTTATATAAACAAGTTCAAATGAGATGATATTATTATTATTATATTTTTGTAAATTACATAGTATTTCGAGATAAATTAAATAAGTTCGATATTGATTTTTCTTTTCCAAACACATTTCAAGTTTTTTCACTTTTTAACTCTAACAATTCAAATGTCTCACCATACGCATAATTCAACTCAAACCCAAATACTACAATCCAAATTTAACACCAAAGGCATGCTTATATTGTTAATTATTTATACATCATCAAATTTTTTTTAATTTTAATTTATTCCTATTGAAACAAAAATTTTACATATATGTCCCCACTTAAATGTTCTTTTCTTCGACAATCCTTTATTATATATATATATATATATATATATATTATCAAGAATGTTATTCGTATATACTTTTTTTATACCTCTAATAAAACTTTTCCTACGAAAGTACTCTAAAATTTTTTTCGTTTTTATATGTGCACTTAATTTAATTTTCTATCTGATTTACTTGATTGACCGAAATCATTTTTTATTAAACAAGCTCTAACTTCTTTTTTCTTCTTTGTCCCCACTAAATTCTTATATTTTTTAAAATTATCTCAAACATACCTTACGTAAAATAAATTTCTCATCCATATGCAATTCCCAAAAAAAAAAAAATCACCATTTATTGTATTCAATAAAATCTTATTTTCTCAATATACTGTATTTACCTATAAATATATACTGTTAGACCAACAAAAAAATAGTTTGATGGAAGTATGTAGTTTTGTATGTCATTTTTTTTTTCCAAAGAAAGAGTTTTATTTTTATATGTGCCTAATTGAAAATATATTTTAGCTGTGTGTGTGTGTGTGTGTGTGTTGTGTATGTATGTATCTTCTTCAATTTAAGCTAATTTATTTCTCTGATGCATTGCAGTAGATTTTGGAAAGCTTCACTCGTGTCCTTCATTTATTTCCGATATTGGTGGTTTTTTTAAAGCATTTGAACAAATTTTGATTGGGGTTTTCTTTGAAATTTTAATTGGTTCTCGGGCTTTTTGGGTCGGATCAGGTTGTTGGAGAGTCTATCAAGTCTTAGCACAGAGGATGGGGAAGCTTTTGGGTTTGAAGTTGCTCTTTTTAGTGGTCGGTGTTTTTGTTTTAGTAAGCTCATTGCGTGTGTGTGTGTGTGTGTGTGTGTGTGTTTTTTAAATAAATGAATTTCCTTTAATTTGTAGTTAATTTGGAGACTTTGTTAGCTGTGTTTTGATTCTTGTTACATATTGTTGTAAAATACTAGTGTGGTGGTGCTTTCCATAAGAATCAGTGCATATTTTTTTTTCATGAGTCGTAACTCAAGTGAGAGCGTAGTTGTTTTTATATATGTATTCTCTATGCATTTAAAAAAAATATCGTATAAGCAAATTATGTTTTTCAGCATATTGCCTAGAAGCGGCTTCAAGGTAAGAGGGAACATGTAGGAATTAAGCTACATGCATCAGGTATTATGTCAACCTCGACCATCATTTCCGTCTGTAATATCCGAAATTTTGATGACTCTAGATTTCCTTAGAAACAAGGAAAACCTAAGTCTGGATCAAGATTGGAATGGAATAACAGTATAAGTTTGAGTTCTCATTTAACTAGTAACGAGACTCAACAATAGACTACTTAGCCAAGTATAAGGCGTTTTAAGGAAAATGGCGTGATGAAATTTCATAATTTCATGTTGGTCAAAGTTTGACCAAGAAAGTCAAAATTAACCAAAAAGTCAATGGATTGACTAAGAACAGTCAAATGTATGACTGTACAGTAATAGGAAAAGCAGTATTGGAAATATAATGCTAAAATTGTCTTTTCGGACAAGATAGCTAGGATAAGCTATGAGATCACCCTAGAAAATCAAGCACACTAAGTTGGATATCAAGGGTCAGATGGCTTTAAGAAATAAGAAAAAATTTTATACAGTCCGTTTTTACACAGATGAATTTTGGACTGTAGTACAGTATAAAAATATTGTGTTTAAGCAAACACAGTATTAGAAATATCTGTGTAGTAGAAAAATGGACTGAATATTGAGGAAAAGCCAACAGGGCTTTATATGGATGACATCATCCTACCCTTAATTTATGACATCATAATTGGATTAAATAAGCTTGGAAAGAAAGCAAGGAAGGCTCTAGAAGAGATGACATGGCCGGCCACCTCAGGGGCAAAAATGCCAAAATTTTATCTTTAGGGTTAAAGTGAAAATTTTAGAAAATTGATGATGTAAGCAAAGTGATGTCATCAAGATGATTTCATCAAGGTGAGATAAGCTTGGCTTGATCTCCAAGTAAGGGGCCGGCCACCTAGAGGGCATAAATGCAAGAATTTTAACTTTCGGGGCCAAAATGCAATTTCTGAAAAATAGGTGATGTAAGCAAGATGATGTCATCAAAATGATGTCATAATTTGCTTGGAGAACAAGGTGATGGCCGGCCAACATGCCACTTGGAAGGTCAAATTGTAAATATTTTGTCTTTTGGGTGCAAAAGTGTAATTTTAGAGAAAAATGATGATGTAAGCATGAGGTAAGCACATGATGTCATCAAGATGATGTCATCATGATGAGGTAAGCAAAACTTAGGCTCCAAGGCAACCAATGGCCAGCCAACACTTGTAGGGGTCAAAGTGCAAATATTTTTGCTTCAAGACTAAAGTACAATTTGGAAAAGAATATTAATCAAATTCAATGACTTTTTAGCAATTTTAAAAGTTAAAACAGCTATAAAATAGGGGTGAAGGGGGTAGGATTTCAGCTCAAAAAAATTGGGAAATGTCAAAACTATGCAAAATTTTCCCTCACTCATTTTCTCTCTAAAACCGACCCTAGGAAGAGCAAAAAAAAAAAAAAAAAAAAAAAAAAAAAAAAAAAATTGGTTGTCTGGATTTTTGGTAATGCAGACCTTGTGTGAGTGTGTGAGGCTCAATTTTATTGGCCAAAATTTTGGAACCCAATTGGAGGGGAGGCCGGTTGTGTGGAGCCAAGAAAAGGAAGAGCAAAGTCAAGTTG
>CM046366.1:14754571-14781314 GCA_025413025.1 Ficus hispida | reverse complement strand
GCTGTTTGGGACAAAGTCCATCCTAATTACCTTAAATAACTTCCTTTTGCTATAATATCGGCCAAGGCCCAACCTGAGGCTAGTCACCTTAGTATTCTCTCTCTCCCGCTGTGTTCATAAGCTTTACTGGCATGGACAATCGTTAAAGTTGTAGTTTTAAAAATTAAAATCGAAAATGTATATTTGATTAAAGTGTGAATTGAAAATAAACTTAGATATAGGAAATATTATAAAAATTTAAATTTTTTTTTGGAAAAAAAATATACAATATGACTCTTATTTTGTTTATTTGGTCATTGTGATAATCGAACACAATAATCATCTCATTTCAACTTAAAATTTAAAAAAATTATAGACTTTTAGATTTTGAAGTTTATGAAAACTTAAGAGAAAGAAAAGTAAGATATAAATTTAAAAGTTTTCGAATTGAATACGAAAAATTCGTTCTTCAATCCAAAAGGCCCTTAAATATAGTTGATGTAGCAGCTCTACTCAATATTAGATTTATATACTGGTCTTTGTGAGTGTCTGAGAGGATCATGTTTCTTTGCCCACTAGTAATATAGAATAAATGAACGTGATAAGAAAGGAGGGAAAAATTTTTCAAAAAGTTAACAGATGTATATTAACTACGATAATAAATAGCTTGTTTTGGTCAAACTTAACACTATGTTATGTTATCATCTCATGGGGTATGTGTTTTATTTTGTTTTCATTTAGTTTTTTAGTTTTTTTTTTTCCAATAAGTATTTGTCAGACTTTTCCAAAACTTTTAAGACTTATTTATTGATACGACTGTTTCTCTCCAAATACGTACATGCAATTTTGAACAACATGAACAAGGAAATACGTACATACAAAAGAAGGATTTTTTTTTTTTTGTCTTTTTCTTTTTCACATTTTGAAGGAAAGAGAAAGATCAACTAACTTTGATCAAGCAAAGTAGTTCGAGTGATAATTTCATATCTCACTCCACTGTAAGAGTCCGGGCTCGAATCCTTGCTCATCTTAAAAAAAAAAAAAAAAAAAACTACCATCTCACGGTTAAAACACATTCTAACTAAGTTGGCAACAGTTACATTTTCTTTCCTCTACTTGTTGGAGGAAAATTAGCTAAGAGTCCTTCATATTATACACACCATATCTTTGCACATCATTAAATCAAAGACCTTGATCAGATGCAAAATCACCGTCTGATGAACACTCTGAGTTGGAAGCTCGGTTGGAATTATCAACTGTGCCATATAAATATGGCGTATTAACATGCATCCAATCAGGGCAGTCCATCTGTTCAGTGCTGGGAAGGTAGCAGCCCACAGTACTCATCATAGATTTGTCATCCGTTTGGTGCCCATTTTGCTCAATTCCTTTTATCATCATTCCTTGATGAGCAATGACAGGATTTTGCTGGTCAATTATTTCACCTGTCAAAACATAGTTTCAAAGTTCATTTATTACTACTATTATTGTGTTAAAAAATTGCATCAGTAAATTAATGTCACGTAATTATGAACAAGATATTGCATTTGTTAAGAAAAACAATGACACTCAAAGTCTCACACTGAGTTTAAAATTTGAGGTTAAAATTGACGTCTCTAGTATGATTTTTTTTAGTTTTTGATTATTGTAGATTAAATTCATTAAATTTACTCTTTGGAAGTTTTCCAATTATACTAATGTTTATATGAGAATTTAATCAAGTAATTCTGTCGTGATCCAATTTTTAACCATCAAGTATCTCATATTTTAAACCCAAAATGTCAAATAAACCAAAAAACCAACTTATTTAAAAGTTACAATTAGTTGGTTATAAGCTTTAAAATGAATTAACGAAAGATAGTTGCAATTACAATTTTATTTCAAATTATATGGTCTTTTTTTTTTTTTTTTCCTAAGCATTATGCGTTTCACATGCTTAAAAATAAAATTAAAAATTAAAAAAAAAACACTAACTAACTAACTGCAGCAATGGCTATACACACTCTCTGCAGGTTTCAACTTTCTTAGGATGTACTAAAATGTGTTCTCTCCTTTTTCTTTTTTCTTTTTTCTTTTTTTCCTTTTTTTTGGCAAAAAAGAATATATAAATGTAAGTAAAAGTGACTAAATATCGTATATATATTTATACCTTTGTTAATAGGGCAGGCTCATGTATAATTCCTTCCACCACTTCTAGCAGATTCCAGTTGTCATACGCTTCCTTTACCAAATTTTCAACATAACCCTGCAATGTTAAAGATCATATTCATCAATATATACATATAAAAATATATAATACACACATATACATATATAAAAGAGATGGAAGAATGATACAGAATATATATTGAGGTTATACATACCCTATTAAAATGGTAGCTTATTTCCCGAGTAGAGTAAACTTGTCCATTATTCTCGATCCTAATAACTTGACAAATAGAGTTCATCACAACAGATAAATCGTCTCTTCGACGGAAAATATGCCATTTGTGACCAATTTCGCATGTTTTTGCATGCTTTATAGTCACTTCCCACATTCTCTCGGACATCCCAACGCCTAAAATCTGATTTATCAAGAAGAAACGAGAACAAGTAGTTAATTAATTTGCCATGCCACTAGCTTATTTATTAACCGCTATATTTTGGAATGTTTAATCACATGTAACTAAAATAGGGTACTTTTATAGTAGGTCACGTTTTCTTGTCCTATCAATGGAATAAGTGCTTCTAGTTTTTTGATTAAATTTTAATGATCGAATATTCTTGAATCTGATCATTAAAAATTTAACCAGATAACTGAAAATACTTACTCCATTAGTACGTAAAACAACATTACCTACATACCCCTAAAGTAATGTTTGTAAATAAATACTATCTGTTTATGAACAATAAAGAAGATCAAGCTTTAAATATTGCTTACTTTTCTAAGCCTTTGCGTGTCGATAACAGACAACTTTAGAAAGTCTTGCACTGTGTTAATGCCAACTGAGGAGAGCTTTTTGTGAAAAGCTCCCTCTTTGCCAATCTTTTCCAGCCTCCAAACTTCATCTTCCAACTTGGGTGGGTGATGCTTTTTATATACTAAAAAAAAAAAAATTCGAATCCATAAATCAATATCAACAGATTTATTTATATGTCATGCTAATAGTTAGTGAAGGATTCTTTATATTTTTATACATTATAGGACTATCAAAAAATTATTATTATAAACTATCTCACATTTTTACTTTTCTATTTTCAATTTATGTTCAGTGTTTACATTTTCTGGGTCAATTTTCATGTGGTCCAAAAGAGAGATAAGCACCCTTAAAAAAGAAAAAGACAACGAAAATGAAAAACGAAAAGACTAAATTACTTGTTTAGTCTCTAAATTTTAATATTTGTGTAACTTTGGTGTCGACTCTTTTTTCATAACTTGAACGATCCAAATTATTAAAATATTGCTACTTCTATCAATAATTTGATCAAAAAGTGATACTAACTAACAAATTCTACCTAAAATTAATAGAAACGAGTATTTTAATAATGTTTTTAATAGTTTATGGACACTACAGCAACAAAAAAAATAGGAACCAGAGTTGGACAAACTTAAAAATATTTGGACTAACTTAGTAATTTAATCATAAGTAAAAGTGATTTAGATTTTTATTTATTTTTTCATTATCGATTAATATTTTACACAAAGAGATTATGATTTAAGATGAACTTGAAATATTAAAGTATAAATGTAAAAAAAATTAATCGAAACATTTATATACACATGAAAGAAAGAAAGTGAATTAAAGTGTATTTGTTCATGATGGCATAAAACTTTTTCAACTCTCTTGACCTCTAAAGTTTTGGCCGGCCAACTGTGTGATAAATGAACAAAGAAAAGCTGGCAAACGACAAAAGGCATGTGCGAGAAATCTGGACCACATATATATGTAATGGGAATTGCAATCATGGACTTATCAAATAGTTAAACTGTTGTTGACTGAAAAGTCACCTGTTTTAAAAGTGAAAAAGACATTGCCCCTTTTTAATTGAGTGATGTGTTAATTATAAATTTGGTCCCTCTTCTTATCACATGACATGATTTATTTCTTAGAAATTTGAATTTGAACTTAAAATTGTGTCTATTTCAGCTATACTATAATTTGAAGGCTACTATTGATAATGAATTCCCTATTTGTTATAAATGTCGAAAAAAATCCAAGCAAAAAAAAAAAAAAAAACAAAAGAAAGTTAAAAAGGAAACAAATCAACTAAGACCCAAAAAAAAGAACGTTAAAAAGGAAAAAATCAACTAAGACCAAAAAAAATCAACTAAGACCAAAAAAAAAAAAGAAGTTAAAAAGGAAAAAAATCAACTAAGACCGAAAAAAAAACAAAATACAAAACAAAAACAAACAAAACAAAACATGGTGGGTTTGTGTTTGGTACGGTTGACTTAATAAATAAAACTCAGTACGAGTTGGTGAGCGCAAGTGGGCTTCCAACTCGCTAATAATAAATCAACAAAATAATAATTAATTAATTATAAGGAGAATAAAAGATATGATTAGTTGCTGCAACACGCACTTGGTACTTCATCCCAAATTGCTCGAAAAGCGGTTTAGTTTTATTATAATTATATATAAATATATATAGCCTTTTAACTAAAGTAATATTACTTAAATCTTGTTGATTCATCTTGTCTCTTTAATTAACTTGAAGCCTGTACTTCATTGTTACAACTGTATAAGTACTTTGTTTACTAAAATCTTTCTAAACAATCTACTTCAATATTTTTAAGTTTCATTTTGAATAAAAGTATATTTTTTGTGATATAAAAGTACAAGTAGCGGAACTTATAATATTTATTCTAAACAGAATTATTTCATTATTGATCATATGGCCATTAAATATTCAAATCAAAATATGGGCTAACTTATATTCAAACATGAAGCCAATAAAACAGTATATAAGGTGCTTTGTAATCTGCAAGCACATAATTTTTGTCTTCCTAATTAAGTGAGCAAGAAGTTCAATAAATATATTGTAGCAAAGCTAAGATGTTAGTTTTAATGGGGGGGAAAAAAAAAAATCTCATGTAGTTTTAAAAGTCTAATTAAAATGGTAAGAAAATAAAGCGCATAAGAAACTTACATTCTCCACGGTGATCTTTGACAACAAAAGCCTCGGTTATGGCCTCACGGACGCTCAAACCCTGAGAGCTCGTCCCGGAGACCACCCTGGCGCCAATTCTAAACTTGCGGCTCCGAATCCAGCTGGAGTTATCGGTGAACTCAATATCTCCGATCACCGCCGTGCCTTCCTCAAAGTGACGGTCAAGTCTCCGTGAAGCAACGGCCGCTTCCCGGTTCTCTCCTTGACAATGCTGCTCTCAAATTGGTCAATCGTCCAAGTATCATCCCTCGGAGGAAATCGCCATCAAGAACACAAGTTCTATTTTCGTCGGGTGAGGGAGGGAAACAGGCACCATTGGATTGCCGTTACTTCTGTCGACGACAAGGATTTGAAGGGGGTTTCCATCACGCCGAGTATCTTGCTTCCGGTGAAGATTGGAAGTGAGAGATTGTTCAAGAAAACTAGTTGTAGGCTTGACTGTTCGAGGGCTTGGATTCGCAGCGACTGAGACCGAGTGATAGAGCGAGTGCAGCGCGTTAGAACTTGCTCTACTTCTTCATGCACCTAAATTAGAACATTGAAACGAAAACTTCCATAAGAAAAGTATATACATATACATAAGTTTATCTCACATCGCTGAGTAACTGGATTGTTCTGATATTTATATGATTTTACATGTCGGAAATAAAAGATATTTTTGGAATTTAACGTCTTCATGTACACAGATAACTATATATACATATATATAAATATGTAAATATCGACTTTATTCATGGTGTACATACCACTCTTCTAAGCAAAGGTTCCAAGGACGAGAAGAGGGAGTTCACCATAACTACTTCTCCAACGACACTGTCAAGATTCAAAAACAACATCGATAATTATCAAACTACACAAACCACAGTATCTTATTGTACTTTTTTGTAAATACTAAATAAATATATATATATATACATGTGTGTGTGTGCGCGCGTATATATATACAATTTCTAAGCTAATAATTAAGACATTTGTACTGAGGAATATTCAAAGATATATAAAAACACATACGAAGCTAGAGAAACTCTGGGTCTCTTCCTCCGGAGGTCATCCGGCAGATCTTTGTCGGATGTCGAATCGTTAAAAAAACGTTTTCCAGCCATTTTTTCTTTTTCTTTTTCTTTTTTTTTTTTTTTTTTTTTTTGTATGGGTATCCAACAATTAACAGAAAGAAAATCAAGAGAACAAGAGAGAGAAAGTGAGATCAAGAATGTCGAGGGAAGGATAGTTTGAGATCATTTGGGGGTTTTATACTTATAATTTTTCAGAACTTGTAATGGAAGACTGCGAACAAGAAGAGTTTGCAATATATAGTATTGCAAAATAGAAGTTTCCTGGAATGACAGCGGAAACACCTCGGTAAGATCCGTGAAAAAACCAAGTGATGGACGTTATCATCTGATGCAAGACTTTGACGTTAATTCTGTCTAGTCTACCCATATATATCTTTCTTTTTTTTTTTTTCTTTTTTTATTTATTTTTTAATGTGTATGTTTTTGTGTCTCTTTCGCTATTTTTATTTAAAAAGAAACATAAAATCGGTCGGCTGAAAGGAACGGTTGATTTTTGTGAGGTGTACTGTTTGAGCCGTTGGATATGAGATCTAAATTTGACTATATAAATTTTTCGTGTAGTATACGGGCAGTCCAGGTAGTAAGGTTAAAAAGTCTTATGTTCAACCAAAAAAAATAAAAATAAAAAGTCTATGTGAGTAGCCTTCGTAGAAGGACCCGATGTTCTACGTGGGACCCACGGTGGGGGAGTAAAATTAACACGCATTTATTAAAAAAATAATTAACCTAAAAAGTTTTAAACTCTTGAAAATATAATGATTTGATTATTATTTTTTTAAATTTGATCGAGAAAATCTTAAATATTTTAAGAGGTATTTGATGAATAAATTGAATTTGAATTAAGTCAAAATTTTTAAATTTGAATTAAATTAATTTTTAAAAATAATTATAAATTTTATTAATTTTAAAAAAAAAATTAATATAAAAAAATATATAAAGTTAAACTTATTACCAAATAAGTTATAAATGTTATTAAAATTTATAACGTAATGAATTATGTATAAAATATTTAACCTAATATAAAAGGATATTTTAATAATATATCAAAAACTTTAATTTAACAAAAAAAAAAAAAAAAAAAACTCATAAACGAAAATAAGAAGAGAAAAAAAAAAACCCACCTAGAATTTCTGTCTCCTATCCTCTCTCTTTCTCTCCTCTCTTTCTCTCTTAATCCACGATCTCCTCTCTCCGCCTCACAAACTCCGCCGCCGCCGGGATCTTAGCCTCGCAATCTTGACCTCACTCACGTGTCTCTCTCTTCGCTTGTGGTTTGTCAGTGCTCAGCTTTCGGAGGTAGACCACCAGCGGTGGGGGTTGGTGAAGGAACGCTGATATTTTCAGTTTTCAAGAGTTCTTTTTTTTTTTTTTTAATTTGTGGATTTTGAATATGTGAGTGGCGTCCGGCGTCGGATCTATGGGCGGTAGAGAGAGAAAGAGGTCTGCTTCCGCCGTCGGATCTGTGGGTGATAATGGTGGCCTCTGGCGTCGGATCTTTGGGAGCGGGTGGTGGTGCAAAAAATTTGAAAGAGATTCTCAAAATAAATAGTCTGCAAATTAAAAAATCTGGCGGGGGGGAAGGGGGGGGGGGTGTGGGGTGGGTTAGAGCTCGGCGTTGGAGGTGGGGGGTACTCAGTTGGGCGAGATTCCGGGGGGTGGGGGTGTTCTTTCTTTGTTGGGGTGGGGTGGAGGCGCCTAAGCTCGCTGGCGGTGGTCGGGGGTGCTCGGCAATGGAGAAGACAACTGGTGGGCGGGGTTGGATTTGAGTCAGCTCTGTGTCTCTCTCTTTTTTTTTTTTTTTTTTAAATGTATATTAGGTATTTTTTTAATAAGGATATTTTTATATTTTAATAATTAATCTAACCGTGTGTGATAGGTCACATAATTTTTTTTTATTAGAAATTTAATAAAATTAAATGAAAAGACTAGACTATCATCATTTAGAGAGTTTAGAGTCGTCTCGACAAAATTTAAAAAAATAAACCAAACCATCATCTCTTCAGTAATTTAGGGACCATTTAGGTCAATTACTCTTCACAAAAATTATGCCCAATCATCTATGTAAGAGCATGTCCATCCAGTTTTACAATATAATACTTGTTATGACATTTTTACACATAAATATGGACATTCATCTCGTCACTATCAATCCCTAGTACGATGAATATAAGGATATTTTATGGATAAGACAAGTGAGTATGTGAATTAAAATTAATATCCCTGCGGATGTGAGGCATGCATACAGGAAGCTCCCGCACCCGCCCAACTCTGTTTATATTTACTCTTATAAATCATAATACTACAAATCGAATTTTTTTATTTGAAATAAAGAAGGAACTTTCATAAAGGGGGAAAAAAAAAATCCCTAAACTTGGCCTTTTTTTAGTTATATATATTTCTACCTTTTAACCTATGGAAGCTATGAATAAAATTTTTATCATTACAGAACTTTTCGTATTTTTTTTCTGCTTAACTAATTGGGATAATAAGTTGTTGTAACTATCTTTAATGTTTACTTGTTTCTTTTTTCAAACAGATTAAACAACATCGCCACTTTATTCTAGGATTGAATAAACTCAAATTATGGACGAAAATGAGGTAAATGGAGTATTTGTCTACTCATATTCCTTCTTATTATTTATATAAAATTAATTGAATTCTTTTTTCTTGTTATTTCTCGTCATGATCTAAGTTTTGTCAACTATGATGCCTAAGAGGGATCAAGCATTGAAGCCAAAGAGCTGGTCTAGAATAGCTAAAGAAAGAATAAAGGTTTTGGTATTTAATATTTTAATTTGCTATGTGAATTTTGTATATTAATAAATTATGTATTTTTTTTTTATTTACCCATGGATGCGGTTATCCGCGATTACCTCTTCCCCTAATAGGGCGGGTATGTGGATACTATATTATATAGTAAATAGTATTTTTATAAAAATAATTAAAGTAAATAGGAGGTTTTAAAAATATTTAAAGTAAATAATATATATAATAGGTAAACGAAAAATTTTATTAAGTAATTAACATATTTACAAGATGTAAATAAATCATTTATCTGATAAATTTGACGTATATAAATTAACTATCTAGTAAATATAGGGATGACAATAGGGTGGGGGCGGGTATGATTCCCCCACCTCCATACCCGCCACTCTTTTTACTATATGTTCCGCCTCTATATCCATCTAATTTAATGAGGTGCGAGTGAATATAATTCCCACTGAGAGTGTTATACCCATACTCTACATATTTACTCATTAAGAATTAAAAGAAATATCCAAAACAAATTCGTTAAGGTGTTCATAAACTTTGACAACATAATTACAAATGTAACTGAAAATAGAATGAAATCTTAAAAAGAAATCATGTCTTCAGAAAACAATAAATAAATTTAAAAAAAAACTAAAACATTAATACACTAAAATTTAAATTATGTACATATAAACATATAAAAATATTTTTTGTAAGTGTAAATATAAGTGGGGTGGGTGCGGGTATGGAGGAGCTTCCCACAGCCTCATCCCACACTCAAGCGGGGGTAAATCTTAACCCCCATATCTGCCTACATACCCATATATTATCCCCCTTACCTATCATCTAATGGGGTGGGTCCCCGCATCCATGAGTAAAAATGTTAACATAAGGTAAATATATTATTTACTCTAAATATTTTAAAAATCTGTTATTTATTTCAACTATTATCTGAAAACAACTATTTACTTCTTTTTCCCTTAAATTTAATCAAAATCTTATCGTAATAAGTATATACATGTAAGATCAATAAAACATGATATGTAGATCTATTGCCTAAACCTGTAATCCTATATATCACTAGGTTATTTTTCATATATACGTATCATAGAATTGTTACAATTATATAATATATGTATATTTATCTACATAGTTTCATGTCCGATAGCCACATATGTAACAACAAGATTAATACTTTGTAATACTAATTTATTAACTTGTAATATTTTCTCTTGATTCTCATCAGTATTTATAATAAAAGTTCCAAAATATAACATATTACAAAAAAAAATTTCATCATGTTATGTTTCATATAGATTATTGTAATAATTATATGAATCTGGAAAAAAAAAATTATATACATATATTCGATTTGCATTCGTGAGAATCATCATGTAACTTGAAAATTGGAGAGAATAATATTTTTCATTTAATTCTGTCTTACATTACAAAGAATATTTAACCGGCCAATTTATAGAGGATAAAATATTAAGAAAATGAAAGAAAACTAATAAATAATAAAAACTACCTACTTATCAATAACATGAAACAAACTAAAAATAGTTTTGAAAAATTACCCAATTCAATATTTAAATACCTGCCCTCAAGTTGGTGCCTACTAAATTGAAAACAAAGATAATTAAATTTATAGAGGCTTCACATACTCTATTCAAGTTCACATAAGTCTCATAGCAGTTTGGCTTCAAAAATTCAAGACTCAAGTATCATGCTCAAATTCACAAGAACTTCATAATACTTAGTAGATTCAAGATTCAAGTGTCATGCTCAAATTCATATGAGCTTCATAATACATGGATTTTTTTTTTTCAAACTTTTTTTCTTTTTTTTGGCCTTTCTATTATTATTTTTTCACTCTCTCTCTCTCTCTCTTTTGTTACATATATTTTGTGATGCACGTTACGAGAGACAATGAGCACAATCCTTTGCCGCTGCAACACAGCAGTGGCGAGCAAACGGCAATTTCACGATGATGGAAGACTGCAATTTCAACAACGGCGTCGGCAAATTCAATGGGCAAAAACAACAGTGGCAACGATGGCAGATGAAAGATTCCGCATGGCAGACCTTGCAGCAGCCGCTTCAATGGCAGATCAAAGATGGCACTTCGGTATGACACCCGGTGGCACGGAGATTTGGCTGGCTTCGACGAGAGTAATGGGTATTTGGTGTTTCAGTGGCACTCTTCGGCTGTGACTTTAATGGGAATGGACTCGAGAAACAAAGACTTAATAATTATATATATATATATATATGTATATATATAAATACAGAATTCAAACACGCTTATACCAACTTAAAAATTAAAAATGATAATATATTTTATTTAATTATGTCTCACATTATGAAGAATACTTAATCTTATTTATAAAGGATAAAATATCAAAAAAAAATCAGTAAATGATAGAAACAACCTAATTATCAATAACAAAAAACAAACTAAAAATAATTTTAAAAAATTATCCAATTCAATATTTTAACAATATATATATATATATTTTGAAACGTATATACATCCTCACTCTACATAATGGTCTATATATACATATATGCATGTGATTATGTAAATGTGAAAATCATTCATTTTGATAGATGATAGTGTTTTTGACTTTTGATAAGTTACCTGCCACTGCTTAATAAATGTACTGAACACCACGCCTTTCACGAAAGCCAAAATAATAAGAACAACAATAATTACGGGGGAAGGGACAAAAAAAAAAAAAAAAACAAAGAAAGAAAGAAAACGTTTTTCATTACATCAGTCCCTAGCCGCCATTTTAACTTAAAAAAAAAAAAGAGAGAGAGAGAGAGAGAGAGAAAATAGAAAACTATCTCGATCAGTGATCGTCACTTCTGACTATCACTATATCTATATACGATCACTATCACCTCTAGCTACAAAGGAGAACATATAATAGTGATGATCACTGTTCGAGGAACAGCCTGCACCAAATAATTCACCTCCCATTTGGAGCCTAATACAAAAATAAAATTTAAAACCAAAGTGTAATGTTACAGAAATGTGTTCTTATATATGGTGTTTATTTAACGAGGAGACTCAACTAATTCTTTAATTTTCTATGCATAATATTTTCAACCAAAAAAAGAATTTTATAAAGTTTTAGCTCTGATTGGTTTTTGTCATCATGAAGTATGAAATAACATTGCCTAATTGATTAAATTAAGCCACAGTTACATTCATAAAACGATCCTATCGTTGGTGATGAGATATACAAAATAAATAAATAAATGAATAAATAGTTAAGGGACATGGAACTATTAATATTATTTAAAAATTATTTAAAAAAAAAAACCATAGTTTACAATATTTATTACATATGAACGCGTGACGGTGGCGTGAAGAGCCGACGCGGCAGTTTCTTTTGAAAATTGGTAGTACTTCACCCAAAAGTGTGGGACAGTGCTGCTAGTCTCAGTTCCCACTTCGTTGAATCTAAATGCCACGCGCGTTCTAAAACAGCAGCCACAAAAGCTCCAATTTTGTAATAACCCCCCAACAACAAAAACATATGCTAAAAAAACGCTTAAAAACATCTGCTCATGTCTTTTTCAAACACAAATTCCTGTCACCTAATCTTCCAGATTCATGAGTTGAACACTTCTAACAACCCGACTCTCGTAACTCCATCCGACTCACTCGGCTCCAACTCGTTTGTTTCGGAATATGAATAGAAATGGGATTCGTTGATATGTGGGGCCGTTACTTTTTTCACAATCTCTTTAATATTATATATATATATATATATATATATAATTCCTTACTAGTAAGTAAATTTTTTGAGCGTTGCTATTCGGCACCGTAAAATGGCAAATTCCACACAACTCCACAGAAAGTAAGCCCACATTTACAAATGGTTTCAGAAAGAAAACAATTATATTTATTTTTTAGTGGTGGGGTCCAAAAACAAGAGTAGGTAACAAAAGGTGTTGCCACGTATAAAGAGCTAGTACGGAGTTACAATTTTACGATGTCAATTATCATTACTCCAATTTTTTAGGCTAAACTGCATCGGTTAACCTTAAATTTATAATAAAATTGTAATTTGCATTCGAAATATTTTATTTTGAAAATTTGTATCATAAACTTATAAATATATATCAATCTACACCCCATTAATAATATTGTTAAATTTTTAATGAAAATTTATACATCAATAGTACATAGGTCGTTAATTTAGAGTAGGAAAGGTCTTTTTATTGTTTTTATTATTGTTAACGTTAACCTAAATTTACATTAAAAACAAAGTTAATCCACAAATTTTTGGTTGCGATGAAAATTAACTAATGATCTTAACCTTAATAAATTAATATTGACAAAATGTCATTAATTAACAACTCATGTATAAATCATATGATAATTTTTTTTAAATAAAATAATATTTTATAGAGAGAAGAGTCAAAATAGCATATTATTATTCATGACTTTTAAATTATAGCATAATTTAAAAATATTACTACTCAATAGCATAATTAGGAAAACTAACAAACTAAAATTCCAAAATTGCCCATAACTAGCTCTCTCGCTTCTGGGTGTCTCTCTTCTCTCTCTTCTGTGGCTGTCTGTTGCTCTCTCCTCATCGCCAGAGATCACAACAACAGCGACAATGACGACGGCGACGGCATGGGATCGGATGGCAACTGTATCGAGATATGTGAATGTAAAAATCTGAGTAAGTATATAATTACTTGTAAATACATTTATTTACACCTAGTCATTTACTTATTACTTAGTAAATACATAGCAAATACCGGATAGTAAATACTAAAGTTTATAAAAATTATTATTAATGGATTTATCAATTAAGTATCAGATTTACCTATAAATAGCACATCAATATAATAACATAAATACTTAATTTACAAGTAAATAATCCTTTTTTTTTAAATATCAATAATCATATTTACTATGTAAATAATCAGATTTTATATCATTAGTATTAGTTTTAACTTGTAAATACAGGACTTGGCAAATAAATTAAAAAAAAAACCAATATTTACAGAAAAACAATTGGATATACTGATTTTTATTTATTATATTTAGTAAATCTATTTATTTACCTGTAAATATTTCGATTGCAATCCAGCGGCTCCATCAAGAGATTTGTCGCCATCAACCACTGCAACCATAATCGCTCTGCGTCACTGCTGGAGGTGAAGCCGCGAGTCATCTCCGTCATCGATGCTCCCGTCAGTCATTACCGAGAGAGACAGAGAGAGAAAGGGAGGAGGGAGGGTGAGGAGAGAGAAAATGGGGGTTTGTGGAGAGAGAGAGTCCGATCTCAATGAAAGGGTAAAAATGTAGCACAATGAATAATTTAAAAAAGAATAATAAAAATGGGAGAGGTTGTGGTAGAGCCTCTCCTAGAGACCCTATCGGTAAAGTTCTTTTTCTAACAGTTAGATTTTAATTGAACGGTTGATATATCATTGTTATCATAGACCTTACCTTATATAAACTTTCTCACCTCAAGTCTTCTCCGTCGCCGACGACCTGTCCACCACCGGCGACTCACCCCGACGCCGACGACCCACCTCCGGCACTTTTTCTGGCCGCTGACGCCCCTTTCTCTCTCTTCTCTTCTCTCTTCCCCACCTCGGCCCCCCCAGCCCCGACGGCCCCGACCACGCCAGCCCCGACGACCTACCTCCGGCCCCAACTTCGGCCGCCGGCGACCCCCTTTCTCTCTCTTCCCCTCTCTCGCTTCCCCACCCCGGCTGCCCCCAATCCTCCCCTCCCCCGCCGGTCCCCAGCCCGGTGAGCCCCCCACCTCTGGCACCCCCCTCCCCCGGCCTCCCCCCACCCCCGCCCCTCACCCCTCGCAAAATCGTGATTTCACGATTTCGCGAGGGGCGAGGGGCGGGGGTGGGGGGAGGCCAGGGGAGGGGTGCCGGAGGTGGGGGGTTCACCGGGCTGGGGGCTGACGGGGGAGGGGGGGGGGGACTAGGGGCAGCCGGGGTGGGGAAGAGAAAGAAGAAAAGAGAGAGAGAGGGGAAAAGAGAGAAATTGGGTTGCTGGCGGTCGGAAAAAGTGCCGAAGGTGGGTCGCCGGCGTCGGGATGAGTCGTCGGCGTCGGGGTGGGTCGCATGCATCGGGGTGAGTCGCCGGCATCGGGGTGGGTCACCGACGGTGGAAAGGTCGCCGACGGCGGAGAAGACTTGAGGTGGGAAAGTTTATATGATGTAAGGTCTATGATAACAATGGTATACCTATAATATATCAACCGTTCGATTAAAATCTAACGGTTAAAAAAAGAGCTATACCGATAGAATCTCTGGGAGATGCTCTACCACAGCCTCTCCCAATAAAAATATACTACATAATTTTACTTGTTTTGAAATTGCTGCAAATTTGTACACCAGTACATTTTGAAATATGCTATTCACTACAAATTCTCTATTTTATATTATTATGAATTTATAAGTTTTGAATATAAATTATTAAAATTAAAAATTTAGGATGCAATGTTTAGAGACATGCTTGGAGACACTGGTGCATAAAAGTCAATTAAAATTACAATATGTAATAGTTATAGAATGCACAGTATGCTCTAATGTACAAAGCATTTCGTCCAAAACGGCCGATGAATATGTTTTGTATTTACTTTTTAGTCTTTTGATATATATATATATATATATATATATATATTTGTTTTTTTACTTTGACTCAAATTTTTTATGTTTTACAATTTAGTACTTTGATTTTATTTCTTTTTATTTTGGGCTAATTTGTTTTTTTATTTTTTTTATTTTTTTTTTTATAATTTAGTCCTTTTTTGTATTCAAGGAAAATCTTTTGTATTTGCTTTAAGTCTTTAAATTTTCTTTTTTTTTTTATATTTTGGCCTTTTTTTTTTTTTTTTATTTTTACAATTTAATCATTTTCTTTATTGGTTAATTGTTTCATTTTAGTCCTTTTATTATTATTATTATTTTTTTTGTATTTTTTCATGCCTCTCTTTTTTTTTTTTTTTGTTGGTCTATTTTTTAAAGTATTATTTTAAATTTTCTATATGTAGATAGAATTTTTCAAATGCATCGAACGTGTGTATAACAGTTAGACTAGTGTGTGTGTGTATATGAAACTGAAAAAGTTTGATAATATCTAATGAGTAAAGTAAAGTCCTCATATCATACAGTAGTCGTTTTCTCAGCAAATGTTTCACTGAAGTTGTCGAGGGGAAAAGGAAAAATCAAATAAGATGAAAGAGAGAAGACTTTTTGTTTTGTGTTTTTTTTTCCCCCAACGAAATCTGCTTGCTATATATTTCTATATTATTATTATTACCTAAATCGCAGGACCTTAATTACCACGAAATTGGTAGAAGCACCGTTGACTTCATCTATATATATATATATATATATATAGTTAGTCTTTGTATATAGTCCAAGTAAGAATAACTCTTTTAAGTTTCGAGGAAAAACATATGCACTTCCGTATGTTGCATTAGTCCACCTAGAGAAACTTCCTTACCTTTGAGTCTTGAGGAATTTTATTACGTTGTTAAAATGAATATAATTTCAAGACTCTCTGGTTTGAAATTACTAGCTTGGTTATTGCAATATTGTAAATTGTGTTCTAAGAAGAAAGACTCGAGACAAATAATCATCGAATTAGACGAATCATCTATTATATGATTACATAATTATTTGAGTAGAGCACTAGTGCCCGTTGGTTGTATTTGAATATTGAATATTTACATCTAAATATAGAACTCAAATTGTGTGTTTAGATTAAAATTATGTTCGGATAGTTTTTGTTAAAGATAAGAAATACGTGTAGTATGGATGTATTATAGAAAGTGAGAATTTAAATTAGGATACTTGAGTTGAATTGTTGTGAAATAGTGAAAACATATAAATGCACTTGAATATTTCATCACTAATTAAACACATGCTTTATATTTATTTGTTTTTCTTTTTTGAATTTGGATGAAAGAATTAGAATTTTACACCTTATGATAGAGTGAGATATATAATTATCACTAGATTATATATACAATCACTAAACACATTATATTGGAATTAAATAATAATTATTGAAAATGGTGATCGAAATAGACCCTAAGCTTTCAAATTATGGAGCACTCTATTAACGATCTATTACACAAGTGATGATCAATTTCACATCCTGCAAAAGTGTGAATTTTCTCCCTTGCAAGTATCAAGCAATATATCAATAAATACATCACTACAAAATATTATGTTCACTTTAGATCGTGGTTCCTTATATTTTCTTTTCTTTTCTTTCTTTTCTAACAAAAGAAAATTTCCGAAATAAAATAAATAGGGACGTCTCAAATGCTCGCAAATCTAAAGACGCTAACGAAGAATCCAACCTCAACATGAGGAGTGTGTTACCTTAGATTTACCGAATCTATTAAATACTAAGAATACATGAGATAGGGCCTGATCCGAGCCACACAAAATTTTGTACAAAAAAAAAAAAAAAATTTGCAAAACCAAAACTGACCTATAAAAAATTGAAAATGGATTGTGTTCAAACTGATGCACTAGGTTCCATGTCAAAACTGACCAATTTCGGTCGGAACCCGAACCGACAAAGCCACACTTGGCATGGCTTACGGTTGGGCTCAATTTGAAACCCACCCCGACAGAGCCTATAGCATTTATTTGCTATAATTTTCCAAAAAAAAACAAAAAACAAAAAAAAAAAAAAAAGAAGAAAAACAGTCAGATTACCAGCTTGTAAACTAATGGGTCACCCATCAGAAAATTGAGCCAAACCGAGTATTAGCTCTATATCCTCAGTCTAAACTATCTTTAATCTTTACATAAATCTCCCAAATAACCCCAAAATAACGGGATAAATACCATGTAAAATCACCGATCAAAACTCAACTCAAAATACCTTTAAAAAACTATCTTCATATCAATGGTGTTCTGTAGATCAGTGCAAGAAGAGAAACAATATTGTTTACGTATATAATCAATGAACATTAATTTTAGGGGCATTTATGTCCCATGGACTAAAATAATTACATATAAATAAAATAAAAAAAAAAAAAAAGAAGAAGAAGTCTTTGCTGACCAAACCTATATATATATATATATAAATGAATATTGAACACAAACGACAACAAAACTATACCTTAAAATTATGAATTGAATTGCATAATCTTTGGTGCAAACCTCAACAACCTATCCAAGGTGTTTGGCAAAAATTTCCTTGCAAACAAGTGGCAAATATTGGTTCTCTTTCCGTTGTACTCGCATTCACTCCCATGCCTTAGCATTTCCAGGAGCTCAAAAGTCACATCATGCCTCACAAACTTTGTTGGATGTGGGCCACCCTTGGCCCAGTCAACCCAAGTCAACGTCCTATTGGAATTCCTTCTCGAAAACTTGATGCTAACAAATGTGGGCAGGTAATGCTCATCGGTGTAACATGAGCCCCGGCAAGTCCTTTGAAAAACAGGGAAATATTTCTGGTCCGCCACCACCTCGACGGCGAGGGCCCGGTCCATCTCGAACCACTGCGATCCCTTCCGCCACTGTTCGAGCCTAATTTGGGGCCGCATTCGGGGGTTGTAGCGGCCCCGGCCCACGGGCCCACGTAGGTCGTAGGCCTCCACAAAGGTCTTGGTTGAGGCCATGAGGTAGTTGTACACGGTTGAGAAATTGAACAAAGGAATGCATGCCTCGGAGAGGAGAACAAAACGTTGGTTGGAGAAGTCAAGCAAAGCATTGGCTAATAGGCGTCTCTCTGCTTCCACCATGTTGGGGTCTCCCCATCTCACATTCTGCAACATTCCCCAAACGTGGTTGGATGTCAGGAAAAAAACGCCCAATTTCAAGCCCAGTTTAAAGGCCCAATTTCTAAGCCCACTATCTTTATCTAACCTAAAAAAATGAAAATCTAAGTAAATAGCATTTTTATGGAACTAAAGAAAGTAAATAATATGTGCATTTAAAATATTTGATATAAATCAAATCAAAATAAAATATTTATTTAACAAATTTTCTATTCACTATTATATACTCCTTAATTTTTAAAATACTTCATTTTACTATAAAGTTGTTACTTACCCTTTAGTTACAAAGAAAATTAGAACCAAATCCATTTAACTCACCTACTTACTTTTTTTTTTTTTTTTTTTTTTTTTACCTTTTAATAGAATTCTGACATTCTTAATGGTATATGAATATCTATGCATACATACATATATATATATATATATATAATGCACCAATTATAACCTCAAATTTTGAAGTATTAATTTATATTATATATGAATTGTCATTTTTTATTTATCAGTATTTAAAATATTGTTATATCAATTAGTTATATTTATTACAGAAAATATGATATATGATATATATATGTGTATATATATATATATATGAGGAGAGAGAATTATTTTATATTATTCAAGAAAGGGTAACAAGTATTTATACTCTCTCATTTTAGGAGCATTACTTTGGATATCTCAAAACCGAATGGCATGGATGAGCTTAAGATGCGAATTGGGAACCAATTTCTTTTTCAGCCAAAAGAAAAGAAAAGAAAGAAAAGAAAAGAAAAGCATATATAATTTTCTTTCCTAGAAATGCAAAAGTACCAAGAGAATATATATATATATATATATATATAATTTTCTCTGATGAATAGTACCAAGCATAATTTTTACACTTGCAAACATTTTGCTATATTATAACTAGAAAGGAGAACTTTTGCTTGCTTTCTATCTTTTCATAAAAATCTTTTGAGAAAAGATGGAGGCAAGAAGAAGAAAGGAATGTACAAAAGTTCTGTTTGGAGTGTAAAAAAAGATGAAATGGGAAAGAACAGAATGTTCTTGATATATAAATAAATATATATATATATATATATATACATATATATGTTGCATGAGAAGAAGAGTAGAATCCAAGAAATGCATGAAACAGATCATTGCTATACCACTACTCAATCCCAAAGGGGCTCTGCATCTTAAATCTCAAGTCAAAAAGATACCACTCAGAGTACTAGAGGTGATTTGTGTTATTTAGTTTTAATACCACAGAGAACAAAATTTAACACAAAATTACTATGGGACAAACATTTTTTAATTAATTAGCAGCATCTCTTAAGTGATTGTCTAGCTTAAAGTATTTTAATAACAAACATTTTTTTAATTAATTCGCAGCATCTTTTAAGTGATTGTCTAGCTTAAAGTATTTTAATATTATGACCATTAATTCCCTAGATTTTGCCGTTTTTGCTTACATAAACAATGTTGTGATTTTTAATATATCTGACACATTAATATATGTGTGTGTGTGTGTGTGTGTGTGTGTGTTAATTAGTAACTTTAATCTAACTATGCAAACAAATATTTTTAATATTCTACAATAATGGACCTACAAATTTTGGTTTCGGAGGGTAGTAAACAGAACTTTTAGGCCTAATTATTTTAAAGAAGAGAAAATAACGCAAGATTATGAAGGAAGGAAAGAAAATATCAAAGATTTAGGGATTTTTTTTAATTTAAAATTTTCGCCCTGTTACAAAAAAAAAATCATCATTGTGTTTTGGATTGTTTCGCCTTTTGATATCTTTAGATTTTGAATTCATGACCAACTCTTACATTTTTATCATTCAATTGTCAATTTTGACCACCAAAGAGACTTAAATGCCGAAAGAGAAAACATATAATTTTCCAAAATCTTAAAGACACTTAGGGTTTTTTTTTTTTTAAGTAGTTAAAATCAATATTTAACCCGCAAAAAGGTAAGGATTTAAGAGGAAAAAAAATGAAGATATGAATGTGATAAGATCTAAAATATAAGGCAATATATTTTTATAACATCTAAATACAAGGTATAAAAATGAAAAAAAAAAAAAAAAAACCCTCCCAAAGATAAAAGAATATATAAACAAAGAAAACGTTTTCATTACGTCCAATTAAGAACTTAACCAACACAATACGTTATACAGGAAATGACTCTTCATATTTCATATAACTAGACCGGTGTTTCCGAAAGTCTGTCCAACCAAATTTTGACAAAACTTTTTGGAGGTCCAATCACTACCAATTGAAGAAAGAGACGCATAGATATTCCTCAACAAAGCAAAGTCAAGCTTCGAAAAATGTATGGCCAGTTGCCAACTGATCCATATATATATATATATATATATATATATATATATATTTACATGGCAACAACCGGCCCTATGCTTAACTCATATCCTACATTAATTAACACAAAAATAATTAATAACAGACATCCAGAATAACACGCGCATACTATATGGTTTTTTTTTTTATTTAAAAAATAATTTTAAGAAGGCTCCCATTTTTAAGTGAAGTATTTATATTTGTGGTATGTTTATAAGTGTTTATTATGTGTGTGTGTATATATAGGATGAATCAGAAATTCTTATATATGATGAAATTGTATGCACACGTAAAAGACCTATATAACATATATACGCACACATATTCAAGACTTAATTAGAAGCTATTTATTTACGGTGACACATGCCCAAGTAAAAGAAACCCATAAGATTCTCCATTAGACGAGGCGTATTACGTGCAACCTAGGCTCATTAAATGACTATAACATATGCATTACAAACCCAGAAGGAAGGAAGGAAAAATAAAAAATAAAAAAAACCCCCATTTGACTCTCCTAAAAGCTTTATTTTATGTAAGAGCCAAACGTGGAAGGAATAACAGATTGGCTTGTCAATTAGCTCCGACCATTCAATAGAATGGAAAGTTTGTTGAACGAGAAGACCCCTTTCTTTATTCTAAATTTTATTCCTTTATTTATTTAAAATTTTTTTTGAACTTGAAGTTTTTTTCCCTGATTAAAAAAAATAAAGAGTCAAAATAATTTTCTGTTTTAATTAGTGTCATTATTGTTTAATGATGACGTCACATTCCCAAAAAAAAACGGAAATCATTCATTTAGAGGAAACTAATTTTGAAGTAATAATTAATGATAAATATAGAGTTTGCATATATAGCACCTCAACAAAAGCTTTATATGTCTGGGGAAATTAAATTCACTAATTAATGATTATAACGAAACCTTAATTATAAGGAATTTTATAAAACCTTCAAGAAAAACTGTATTGATTTTGGGCATGTGAATACACATATAGCACCTTCACTATATATACCCAAGTAAAATAAAGTATGTAATTTTAACCACAATTTGCCACTTTTCAATGCAAATTAATTCGATGCAAAATATTAATTCTTAAGTTGTGTTGTCCGTCAAACAGATAATGAAAATTCATTTCTCACATCAAATAATTATTATAAAAAATTAATGTTATATAAAAATTTTGAAAAAAGAAAAAAAAAACCATCAAAATGAAATCATGAAATTCATTGTTATGCTGACCTTACTAGGAATCCATCTCCCATAGAATGCTGAATCTTGAGGCACTGTTGCATTGAAGAACGGATTGGAATGAACATACACAGAAAACAGCCCTTCGTTTCCTTTAAAGAACTTGTCCCAAAGAGGAGCCAACGCCACGGTTCCTCTCGCCAAGAACATGAAGGCGATTTTCGGGGTGAACTCGAAAGGGACACCGCTCATTTTCGGCACCATGGAAGCTCTCCAAAGCAACTCCTCGTCGTCCATGTTGTGCCTGATCTCCGGCGGTTTCAAATACTCGCCTAACCCGATTCGAGTAGTACTAATCGGATGATCAACTTGTTCGGATTGGTTCGGCGAAAATGGCGGTGGAGGAAAGGGAAGAGATAAAATTGTTGGTGTTGGTTTTGGATGAGAGGAAAAGTTGTGACAACTAGGAGTTGTGATGTTTTGGCCTAGTTGGTGAAGTTTGAATTGGAGAGGGAAGGAGAAGTCTTGGAGATAGAAACTGAGGGTGATTCCGAGGGCTAAACCGGAGCCGAAGAAGATGAAGTGAGAGATGAGCCTGTGGAGGTGCATTTGGAGGGTCAAGAGCTTGGCGTATGAGGCTAGACGAAGATTGTTTTGTTGCTTTGCTACCATTGTAGAAAAACAAAAGAAATGGAGATTGAGGGAACGAGAATATTGAGAATTGAGATATATTGCCTTGTATGTAACGCTCGTTTCTCTTTGCATGTGTGTGTGTGTGTATACATATATGGAGAGAAAGAGAGGGGGGAGAGAGAGAGAGAGAGAGAGAGTATGGAAGGCTTCAAGAAGTGAGGGAAAGATTCTTAAATTGGTCACCGCAGTCTAGTATATATTTATGTGATGTTTTCAAATAAAAAGAAACAATGTGGACAGTAGGAAACATTTACAAGACTTACACCCAATAATAAACAATAAAATATTTTAGAGGGATTTATTGTCTTTTTTTAAAAAAAATATATATATATATATATTCACTAATTTCCTTAAATTATATCACTAGTGTCAACATACCCCTAAATTATGAAATGTATCCTGTTGTACTCTCAAAACTAAACATTTGTGTCAAAATCCCCCTTCTGTTTATTTACGTTAAAATTTCTATCAATATTTTGTTAAAATTCCCCGTGATCTTTATGTTTGTATCAAAATGTTCCATAATGTGTATTATTTGTATCAAAATGTCTCGTGTGTTAAGGTATGCGTACATTTAATGTTCCTCTCCAACAGAATTAGTTTGTTGTTACCATTATCTCATGTATAATCTATCTTGGAGTTTCTCAGAAGAAAGAAAGAAAGAAAGAAAACAATCCATTTATGCTTTAGTCTGGAAAAAACTCCAAGCGCTTTGTTTAAAACAAAATAATAATAATAATAATAATAATAATAATAATAATAATAATAATAATAATAAAGCTTATATATGAGATAATGGTGTCCAAAATAAAGTGTAATTATCATTGCTATTAAAAAAAAGTAAAAATAAAGTATAAAAACATGAATTAAAATAAGAAATAAAAGTAAAGTGTAATAAAAGATATAAAATCAGCCACAATTTTTCTCAAAAAATAAAAAAATAAAAATAAAGATATAAATTATTTTGTTGGTTTTCTTTTTAAATACTCTCACAAAGTTAATAATAATTTGATTAATAGATGGGATATTGTGACAGATTATAGATTGTTGGCGTTTTCACACAAATATTAAAATCAGGGGATATTTTGACAAAATATTGATAGAGATGAAAATGGAAACAAATGAATGGGGAATTTAAATATAAATATTTTTGGAGTTATAATATATATAATTTATATTCCACGAGATATGAGAATTCTTGAAATTTTTCCACTTTTTTTTTTTCGTTTGAAGAAACAACTTATAATACTAATATATATATATATATATATATATATATATATAAAATGGTAGGGGCCTAGGGGTTTCATAAAAGTTTTGAAAAATCAACACGGTCAATAAGGAGAATGGTGAACAGAACATTATAATGCATTTGGTTCACCTTTTAGAATTAAAAAAAAAACTCACTTTTTGTATTTTTTTTATAAAAAAGTTAACTAGTTTCACTATTCACTAATTTTAATTATAATAACTTAAAATCTTAAATTTTAAAAAATCATAACTTTACATATACAAGTCCATATGATATATAAATATATATATTGTAAATTATATTAAATTTTAAGACGGACGAAATAAAGTTTACATTGATATTTTTCCCGTATATATTTTAAGTTTTATACTTTTTAACTTTAATCAATCAAACACATAACTCAACTCCAATTTAACTCAAATAAAAATTTTCAACTCTACATAACTCAACTCCAATTTAACTCAAATAAAAAATTTTCTAACTCCAACTTGATGCTTAGATGAGTTTGTGTGTATACACAGAGAGAGTGTACCAACGGTAGTTGTCTTTGATGAGGGGAAAAGGTAAGTAATTAAAATGGATGTGCAAGAATTATTCGTTCCTGTAACTACCAAATATTTCTCAGTTTGTATATACTGCAACAAGCAAACTGAAAATCTGGTTATATAAGGTAGTAATTTAATTACTTAGAGAAAATTACTTGATTTTTTTAAAGGTAATTACTTGATTTTTTTTTGTTTGAATTTGCTTGGAATTACCATATTTATTTGCACTCCAATTTGGTGTATATATATTTACTTACGTTTCTTTTTTTTTTTTTGGCTGCAAATAAATACTTTCCTATTGATCGAAAGGGACATCCCCCCAAAACAAGTGGAAATGAGATGCGTTATTTTAGTAATTTCCTTGTCGCTTTGTCAGGCATTAATTCATCCGTTAACATATGAAAAAAAGTTTAAAAAACTGTTTCTAGTTGTTGCGAGGGTGTAAAACATTAACATACATATGAATCCGGGAAAAGCCATATTTTTCTCATGTATTTGTCATTTGATAGGAACAACTTTTGATAAATACTAATAACTCCTAGATAGTGTATTAGAACGGAAAAATCATTTAGATAATAAATTACATCAATTTATCTTTCCATATTTCTGTTCTGGAAAAAGGGAGTACAATAAAATTTCATTCCTAACATGAATTTTTTTTATTACTATTATTTTTTAACATATATTAAAGAGTCAAAGGTTCTTCCTTCCTTTCTTAATATGTCATTTCCCATGTTTTATTCTGACTTTCTTTCATTTTTCCGTTCCCTCTTAGTGCTTTCCTTTTTTTTTTTTTCTCAATTTTTTTTCTTTACTCTCTCTCTAATCATTTTAAATGATATTTTTTTCATCCATTTTTTTGGGAGAGGCTGTGATAGAGCCTTTCCCAGATACCCTATCGGTAGAGCTCTTTTTTTAACCGTTCGATTTTAATCGAACGGTTGATATTTCATTGTTATCATAGACCTTACCTCATATATCCCACCCCAAGTCTTCTCCGCCACCGGTGACCTTTCCACCGCCGGTGACTCACCCCGATGCCGGCGACCGACGCCGGTGACCCACCCCGATGCCGGCGACTCACCCGGATGTCGGCAACCCACTTCCGGCATTTTGTCCGACCGCCGGTGATCCAATTTCTCTCTCTTCTCTTCTCTCTCTCTTCCCCTCTCTCTCTTCCCCTTTCTCTCTCTTCCCCTCCCTCCCGTCGGCCCCCACCCCCGGCCTCCCCCCACCCCAGGCTGCCACCCTCCTCCGGCACCCCCCCCGACGACCCCCCTCTCTCTTCCCCTTTCTCTCTCTTCTCTTCTCTATCTCTCTTCCCCCTTCTCTCTCTTCCCCTCCCTCCCGCCGGCCCCCAGCCAGCCCCCAGGCCCCACCCCTCTCCCGACCCCCACCCCTCTCCCCGGCCTCCCCCACCCCCGACGACCACCCTCCCCCCGGCTGCCACCCTCCCCGGCCCCCCCTTCTCTCTCTTTCTCGCGATTTGGCGATCTCGCGAAATCACGAGAAAGAGAGAGAGGGGGGCCGGGAGGGTGGCTACTGGGGGACGGGGTCGTCGGTGGTGGGGGGAGGCCGGGGAGGGGGGCGGGCCGGGGGCTGGCTGGGGCCGGGGGTGGGGGCCGGGGGAGGGAGGGGAAGAGAGAGAAGGGGGAAGAGAGAGAGAGAGAAGAGAAGAGAGAGAAAGGGAAGAGAGAGGGGGTCATCGGGGGGGGTGCTGGGGGAGGGTGGCGGCCGGGGGTGGGGGAGGCCGGGGTGGGGGCCGGCAGGAGGAGGGGAAGAGAGAGAAAGGGGAAGAGAGAGAGAAGAGAGAGAAAGGGAAAGAGAGAGAAATTCGGTCGCCAGCGCCGGGAAAATACCGGAAGTGGGTCACCGGCATCGGGGTGGGTCGCCGGCGTCGGGGTGGATCGCCGGCGGTGGACAGGTCACCGGCGGCAGAGAAGACTTGGGGTGGG
>CM046366.1:14729387-14754471 GCA_025413025.1 Ficus hispida | reverse complement strand
AAACCTTTGCAAAAATCTTTCTTTGTTTATTTATTTTTTCAAAAGCCAGTTATAAAAGTGTCATTATCTATTAGTTTAATTAGCTAGTTAAAGAGAAATTAATTTCAATCCAAAACAGCCAGTGATTGACTAACAACTTGACTAGTGTTTATTTAATTGTTTTGTCACTTGATGAATACGTAATATTGGATGAAGAAAATCGTCTTGGGCTATATATAATATTAAATGCCAACCTTATATGTAATTCAATTTTACCTTTTGTTATGTATAAAAAAAGGAAACGGGAGAAGGAGCGAACTACGCCAAAAACCTTTAATAATAAAAATAAGTAGTTAAAAAAATTTTTGGTTGGTGATATGGTTAATAATGCATTTACGAAGTATATTCAGTATTCACGACGAAAATTATCTTAACAATGTTATTGTAAGTAAATATATGCGATAAATATCATATTTATCATAAATAATTTTTTACAACCCAAATTTACTATAAAGTTATCTTAAAATTTTTGTAAAAAATTAATTTATTATAAATATCCTATTTACCTCAAATATTTTAAAATATACTATCTACCCTAAATATTTTTTAAAAATGATTTACTATTTGTTATGTTCAAGTCTTTTTCTTACAACAAAGAAATACAGTAAATTGCAATCTACCTGTAAAATATGTGTATATATATACACACATAAAAACAAATCACTAGGCCGTATAAATATCATACGAGCTTAATACCACCTAAAAGTAATTATCTACAGCCTCAAAGTCTATTGTTATAAAACACATTTTTATTTCAGAAATTAATATGCTACTACTTGTAACTTTATGTACATTTATTGGGCCCTAGCCTTTAGTAGGTTTAGGGTGCATGAATATGGAAAAGTACCATATGAGTCAACTAATATGACAAATAGTTAAAATGTCACCTTTTTTTTTTTTTTTATGGACAAAACTCGCACCATAGTATCATTAAAAAATATCGGGTATTAAACATGTTTATTCATAATTTTTTCCAAGTAGAAAAGGTGTCTTTCTATCATAATAGTAATATTAAATATCAACAATGTTATGCAAGTGCGTATATAGCTCATAGGTTTCGATTGAATTTTTCAATTTGATTTCAATCTAACTAAGTTAATCTATCAACACTGGCGTATCATCTCGAAAACTTGTTAGGGTTTCTCCCACGAAGTTTTATTATTATTATTATCATTAATTATTATTTTGTAATAAATAGAGAGGACGAAAAATCTCTTCCCAAATTTATTAAAAAAAAGCACAAAAACATATAAAAATAGAAAAAATTAGAAACCTGTTTCAATGACAATCAAACACAGTCATATAGAAATTAGAACAAGATTCTAGATATTTACCCAAAAAATTTAATTAAAAAAAAAAAAGCAAGATTCTAGATCCTATATGAATGCAAATGCCTTGAATAACCTAGGAGGTGAAGATTCTTTTCACCATTGTGTTCCGGCGAAAAACAGAACAAAACTGAAGATGCAATCTAACCATGAGTCTTTTTCCTGCTAACTAAGCTCTGTCTTGATTGTCCTAATTACTAGAATCAAGGCTAGTTTGTGATTTGCAGGGAATAAAACAAACCAGAAAACTTTCCTTTTCTTTATTATTCGTTTTTTTTTTTTTTTCTGTGAGTGGGCTTGAAAAATGATAAAGAGAATAGAAAAAATTAAAATAAAAAAATGCGTACCATGAGGACATATTGACTCTTCGGTTCCATTACGGCAATAGCAGCAAAACTTTTCCCCATCGTCAACAATAGTTCCGCATCTCCCACCTGATATTTCACATGCTCTACAGCGTGGAAATTCTGTGTAATTCAATCCAAACCCTTCTCTCAAAGCTCTTCTCACGTCCTCAAGCCCATCCTGATCTGGGAGCTCGTCGAGGGCAGCCTCGAAAACCGGAACTTGGACGAAACTCCCACATGCCCCAATAAGTTCATTTAAGAATGGAGAATTATCGTTTACAGAATCGCCTTTAAGATAATAAGAATTATCTCCGACATCCCGGCCGGGGCAACTAAAGTTGTAAGGGAAAAGATCCACTTTTGGACAGTGATAGAATAAAGTGAGGTTTACAACACCTTGAGTGTAGTTGAAGGAGAAAAGGGGAGTAAAGGCGGTGTTGACAGGTCCTGGAGAACAAGGAGAATCCCAGAGATCCGACCTCGCAAGAGTCATGGTAGAATTCTTTTGGCTAACATTCAGCACGCGGTACTCTACTTCATCGATGTCCATAACAGGGTACTCTCTGTTTTTACAACGAAGCTCGAAGCCTGGGTGACCGCAGGATTGGGGTCTGCCATCACCCCAGAACGGGAAAGAAAGGTTCTTGACGTTGCCACATTCGTACGGACGTTCGCAGACTGTGAAATTCGCATCGTCTTTGCAGCGAGACGAGGGGAAGACGGAGAAGATGAAGATGATTAAGAGGGATATTAAGAGAAACGGTAAGTCCATAATTGTTTTGATAATTAAAGTGAAAGAGAAGCTCATAAAGAAGCTCGCAAATAGGATATAATAAAAATCAAAGAAGCTCGCAAATATAAGATTATTTTGACCAAGACTTAGTTGGCTTCTTGGAATTTTCTACGTGAGAAAAAGACAAGAAACAATGCCCGACTTTTGATTTGTATTAAAAGATTTCTATTTGGTTGAATGCAAGGATGCCTCACACACGTTACCAAACTCAAATGGGCAAAAACACTTTTTGCCCCTATATATATTTTCATATTGCCAAACTGCAATTATTGGAAGTCACCACCAAATGTCTCGTACGGGACAATTTAGGGGAAGTGACACAGTGGGGTATAGCACATAAATTAATAAGTTAAAACTATAGATTTTTTGTTATTATATGAAATAGTATTCTTAAAAGTTCTATTTTAAAATACAAATATGATATTTAAGTATTCTAATAACTAACACAAATATGAGTTAGCTTTCAATTTTAAAAAATAATAATAAAAATGACAAAAGAGCGTCTATAAAAATTTATTTGAACCTCCTATGATACACTACCGGTAACAACTGTTTTTCAATCTTCAGATTAAATATTAACTACATGTAACCCTATTCCTACTTAAAACCAATTCATCTTAAGCTACCATATGTCTTTGATCCCAAATTTTCTATATAAAAAAATAATAAAAAAGGTTGAAAATAAAAAAGGACTTTCTATGATGAGATTATCTTCACTATTGGTAGAAAGTATTGTTTTCATCATTGGATTTAATTTTTAACAGAAGGTCTATGATTGGAGCAGTCATGTATGTCTCATTATAAATTTTTAACGTGAACACTCATTAACTAAACCATTTAAAAACTTAATCTAGTATCCAAAACATCAGTTCGTATTAATAATGTAAAGAAAACCCTGCTGACTACTTTTGACCAATAAGTACAGCAAAATTCCGATTAGCCACCTAACTAAATATCAACAATGTTATGCAAGTGCGTATATAGCTCATAGGTTTCGATCGAAATTTTCAATTTGATTTGAACCTAACTAGGTTAATCTATCAACACTAGATGTATCATCTTGAAAACTTGTTAGGGTTTCTCCTACGAATTTTTTTTTTTTTAATAAATAGAGAGGACGAAAAGTCTCTGCTCAAATTTATTAAAAAAGAGAACAAAAGCATATTAAAATAGAAAAAATTTAGAAACTTTCAATGACAAATCAAACACTGTTATATAGAAATTGGAAGAAGATTCCAGATATTTACCCAAAAAATAAAAAAATAAAAATAAAAAGCAAGATTCTAGATCCTATATGAATGCAAATGCCAAAATAAATTAGGAGTTGAAGATTCTTTTCACCATTATGTTCCGGCAAAAAACAGAACAAAACTGAAGATGCAACCTAATCATGAATCTTTTTTCTGCAAACTAAGCTCAGTCTTGATTGTCCTACTAGTTTGTGATTTGCAGGGAATAAAACAAACCAAGAAAACTTTCATTTTTCTCTATTATCTCTCTTTTTTTTTTTTTTTTCTGTGAGTGGCTTGAAAAATGATAAAGAGAATAGAAAAAATTAAAATAAAAAAATGCGTACCATGAGGACATATTGACTCTTCGGTTCCATTACGGCAATAGCAGCAAAACTTTTCCCCATCGTCAACAATAGTTCCGCATCTCCCACCTGATTTTTCACATGCTCTGCAGAGTGGAAATTCTGTGTAATTCAATCCAAACCCTCCTCTCAAAGCTCTACTCACGTCCTCAAGTCCATTCTGATCAGGGGGCTCGTCGAGGGCAGACTTGAAAACCGGAACTTGGATGAAACGACCACATGCCCCAAGTTCATTTGGTTGATTAATATCGGGTACAAAATCACTTACGTTATAAAAAAAAGTCCCTCCTTCAACCCCGGGGCAACTAAAGTTGTAAGGGAAATGATCCCCTTTTGGACAGTCATAGAATAAAGTGAGGTTTACAACACCTTGAGTGTAGTTGAAGGAGAAAGGGGGAGTAAAGGCGGTGTTGACAGGTCCTGGAGGACAAGGAGACTCCCAGAGATCCGACCTCGCAAGAATCATCGTCGAATTCTCTTGGCTAACATTCAGCACGCGGTACTTTACTCCATCGATGTCTATAACAGGGTACTCTCTGTTTTCGCAACGAAGCTTGAAGTCTGGATGACCGCAGGATTCGGGTCTGCCATCTCCCCAGAACGGGAAAGAAAGGTTCTTGAATTTGCCACATTCGTACGGATGATCGCACACCGTGAAATTCGCATCTTCTTCGCAGCGACACGAGGGGAAGGCGGAGAAGATGAAGATGATTAAAAGGGATATTAAGAGTAACGGTAATTCCATAACTGAAGGCTAAAAGCTAAGCTAAGCTCTCATTTAGAACTATATAGGAAGAGATATTTTGGTTTTGATCAATTTTGATGCAAAATGATGAGGAAAAAGAATAACAAAATTATCAATTATTGCTTTTACAATTAAAATGAAAGAGAAGTCGGAAGAGTTTTGTATTTTAAATAGGGTACAAAAAAAAAAAAAACTCGCAAATATAAGATTATTTTGACCAAGACTTTGTTGGCTTCTTGGAATTTCCTACATAAGAAAAAGACAAGAAACAATGCCTGACTTTTGACTTGTATTGAAAGATTTCTATTTGGTTGAATGCAAGGCAGCCTTACACACGTTACCAAACTCAAATGGACAAAACTCTTTTAGCTCCAATATATAGTTTCATACTGCCAAACTACAATTATAGGAAGTAACCACCAAATTTCTCCTACGGGACAATTTAGGGAAAGTGACACTTAGCGGGGTATATATAGCACATATATTAATAAATTAAACCTGTAGATTTTTGTTGTTATATGAAATAGAATTCGTAAAAAGTGCTTTTTTATAATACAAAAATGATATTTAAGTATTCTAATAACTTACACAAATATGAGTGAGCTTTTCAATTTAAAAGAATAATAATAATAAAAATGACAAAGTAGTGTCTATAAAAATCTCTTTAAACCTCTTATGATACACTACCGGTAACAACTGTTTTTCAATCTTCAGATTAAATATTAACTACATATAACCCTATTCCTGCTTAATTAAAACCAATTCATCTTAAGCTACCATATGTCTTTGATCCCAAATTTTCTATATAAAACAAAAAAATAAAAAAGTTGAAAATAAAAAATGCCTCTCTATGATGAGACCTCTTATCTTCACTATTGATAGAAAGTGTTGTTTTAATCATTAGATTTAATTTTCAATAGAAGGTCTATGACTGGAGCAGTCATGTTAGTCTCGCTGTAAATTTTTTAACGTGAACACTCATTAACTAAACTATTAAAAAAATTAATCTAATATCTAAAATAACAGTTTATAATGATAATGTAAAGAAAACTCTGCTAGCTTAGACACCTGACCATAGCAGCAAACTTCAAATTGTACGTCATGTGATCAATGATATTGAATGAGTCAGGTTGTTCATATTTTCTAGTCCCCTTTCATAAGCTACCCCCTTTTTTTTTTTTTTTAATTTCCGTGCAAAAAACGTGGAAAGTTTGACCTCCACTGATGCAGTGTTATACAAGTTGATGAGTATTATCACAATACGTAGAGAGGATTTGGTGAGTTTAATCAGTAGCTTTAAAAGTCAAGTTGGACTTGGACTTTTTGGGTGAAGTGGACTAAATCAAACAGATTTGAGAAAACGCGTTTCACGTATTCTTTTTGGGGGTGGGGGGTGTGGGTAATAATATTAGAATTGTTTTTCTTTATTTTCGTGTCTCCACCACTGAAGACCAATTCAATTCCAATCCTTTTGATTTCCTCTTTAAAGGATAAAATGATGGTCTTTTGTTTAAAGTTCGAAAAGTGAGGCAATGTAAAAGGAAGTTACCACCAGGGCCACAATTTCTTAAAAGTTGAAGAAGAAACGAAGAAAGAATCAAACCTTTGCAAAAATCTTTCTTTTTTTATTAAAAAAAAAAAAAAAAAGCAGTTGTAAAAGTGTCATTATCTATTATTTTAATTAGCTAGTTAAAGAGAAATTAATTTGAATCAAAAACAGCCAGTGACTAACAACTGGACTAGTGTTTATTTAATTGTTTTATTACTCGATCAAAACGTAATATTGGATTAAGAAAGTCGTCTTGGGCTTCATAGAAATTATTGAATGCCAACCTCATATGTAATTCAGTTTTACCTTTTGTAATGTAAAAAAAAAATGGGAGAAAGAGCGAACTAGGCCAAAAACCTCTAATAATAAAAATAAATAGTAGGAAAATTTTTCAGTGATGAGAAGTAACAAATGCATGATAAATAATGTATTTACAAAGCATATTCAGTAGTCATGACAAAAATTATCTTAAAAATATTATTGTAAATAAAATATTTACAATAAATATCATATTTAATAATGTTTTACAAAATATATTTACAATAAAATTATCTTAAAATTTTCTTAAATAAATAATTTATCAAAAATATACTATTACGTTAAATATTTTTAAATATACTATCTGTTTTTAAATATTTTTAAAAATAACTTATTTGCCGTAATTTCTCAAAAAAAAAATTAGTTCTAGGTTCGAGTCTTTTTAATTAAAACCAAATAAATACAGTAAGTGTAGTATCTACCCTGTAAAATATATGTAAACGTATATATACACACAATCACTAGGCCAAACAAATATCATACGAGCTTAATGCCACCTAAAAGTAATTATCTACAGCCTCAAAGTAGTTTGTTATGAAACACATTTTTATTTCAGAAATTAATATGCAAGTACTTGTAATTATGTACATTTATTGGGCTCTAGCCTTTGGTAGGTTTAGGGTGCATGAATATGGAAAAGTATCAAATGAGTCAACTAATATGACAAATACTTAAAATGTCACCCTTTTTTTCCATAGACAAAACTCACACCTTACTATTGTGAAAGGATATCGTGTATTAAAGACGTTTATTCCAAATTTTTTCCAAGAAGAAAAGGTGTCTTTTTATCATCTTGTATGTTCATAATAGTAATATTAAATATGAACAATGTTATGTGTTATGTAAGTGCGTATATAGCTCGAATGTTTAGACCGAATTTTTCAATTTAATTGAACCTAACTAAGTTAATCTAACAACACTAGTGTATTATCTTGAATGCTTGTCAGGGTTTCGTGGAACGCCGTTTTTTTTTTCTTTTTTTTTTTTTTTAATAAATAGGGAGGAGGAATTGCCTCCACCTCAAATTTATTAAAAAAGGGAACAAAACACATAAAATAGAGAAAATTAGAAACAACTTTCAATGACAAATCAAACACCATTACATAGAAATTAGAACAAGATTCTAGATATTTACCAAAAAAAAAAAAGTGCAAGACTCAAGATCCTAAATGAATGCAAATGCCTTGAATGACCTAGAAGGTAAAGATTCTTTTCACCAAGGCCTACCAAAAATGAATATTTAATCAAAGAGAACAAATTAATAATACAAAACGAAATATAACAGACAAGATTGGCATTAAAAAAAATTGATTAATCAAGCTTCCTAAAAACTTACTAAGGAGTATTGGCTAACATTTAATTATCTAACTGACTAGAAATATAATTAGTAATGAAGTCCTAACAAGTTAGATGGTTGGATAATACCTTGTTAATTTGGACTACATACATAAATATTACAAGAAATAAATACCACATACGTTATACTAGAAACTAACAATTGTTTCACAACCCAATTATATGCCAATTTTTAAATATAAGTTATATATGTTATACACAATTGTTAACTAAATCAAGTGTAAGGTTCCCACTTAGTAAACAAAAATGAAAATTCTTTTATATTTTAGATGTGAGAGTTCTTACCAAAACCCCTATCATCTCACTTATTAAGTTAACTTTAGTAGGGTTATGCACTAACTGAAACATAAAGTGAGTAAGTGAAACAAAAATGAAATTTAGTAAGTGAGATATTGTTTTATAAGTGAAATAAAGTGGGATTTGTTTTTTAATTACCAAAGGCAGAGTGATAGCACTTCACTTATCACATCATGTATTGTGTCCACACAAACAAGTTAAAAATGTTTCTCATTGAAAATAAAATTTCTAATAATCTCTAATTTTTTTAAGGTGTATTTATTAAAAAATGTTTAATAAATTCTTACTTTGTGAATGAGAAAACTACTTACTTTGGGAATGAGAAAACTAAATTCCGAAGTTGGCGAATGAGAGAGAGAGAGAGAGAGATACGTACTTTGTGATTTTTCAGGATCAGGCCCTTTTGGAGGATATACAGGGCTTTCCGGTACCGGTTTATGGGGAGGACCACAGGTCAATTCATCAGATTGGGGATCAAGAGGACAGAAACACATGAAGTGATTATCCTGATCAGTAGTTGATGAATTATATCCGCATCTCCCACCGGAATTCAAGCATTCTCTGCATTTGTCTTCGTCCTTGTTTTTCCACTCCACTTCAAAGCCTCGTTGAAAAACTTTACGAACTTCATCTAAACTTTTAACTTGGTCTTTTACTACCTCCTTCATTATGGGAACCACAACACTTATGCTACAGTACTCCGGCCATGGGAAATAAGGACTTCCCAAATCCGGTTCATCCGGCACAAAGTAAGCCCAGCCAGAAACGTTCTTTGCAGGGCAAATATAGTCAAAAAGATTAGAAAATTCTAATTTAAGGGTATTATTACAGTCGCAGAACAAGGTGGTATTTTTGTCTTTTGGAGTGTATTGGAACGGAGTGGAATTCAGAGTTGTGTTGATGAAGTTTTCGGGACAATTCGAATCCCAGAAATCCATTCTGGCAATTTTGAGAACCCGATCTTTCTGGTTGATATCGACGACGAGAAACTTCTGCGACACTGCATCGAACATAAGGCTGCTCTTATCTGATTCACAATCGACAACGAACCCCGGGAGTCCACAGTACTCAGGTTGGTTTCTTCGACGGAAAGGGTAAGAAATTCCTTTGATTTTCCCGCAATCGAAAGGCTCGCAGTTCTTAAATCGATCGTCTTCGTTGGCATGGCTTGCGAAGGATGATGAGAGGAAGAGGGTTAACAGCAAAAGGAAGAGAACGGAAGGATTCATTAACAGAGAGATCACTTGGAATATGGTGAAGACTGAAGAAGAAAAATTAAGGGCAAGCTTGTTGAAGAAATTGGTATAAAATGGAATCAAAGAGAAATTATAAGCTGTTGATTTTAATGAACGCTCTAAGCGTTCATTTGATGGACATTAAAAATGAAGTTGGAAAGAAAAGAAAATTTGAGTAGTTGACTAGCAGACTTAAATGTGTAGACAAACGTTTCTTGGTAAACTTGGAGGTAGTGAAAACATAGCTTTTAATTGGAAAAATTGGACCCACTCATTTATTCCTTGAAAATGAGGTAGAAATTTTTGTACGTAGGATCAAATAATTTTCTTTTCTTGCCTTACTGATTTGAGATGTGATAACAATACCACTGGACCCATATTAACTCTCCGATGGAGACTTCTTATTTTTTCTTCTTATTTTTTTTTTCTTATTTTTTATTATTTGAAATAAAAAAAATTCAAATTCTGTAATTTTTAATAAAGTCTGAGTGTAAAAATTACCGTTAAATTATTTACCTGCAATCACAACTTTATTATTTTTTTGGAAAAGTGTTTTGTTCATTAATCTACATCTTATTTTGGGCTTTGCTTTTATTCTTCCTAATATTCTCGGAAAAATCTGCATCAGCTTTGCCTAGTCTTAAGAGTTCTTCTTTGTTTTGTTATTTTAGATTTAGACTTATCATACACGTTGTAAGATTAACTTAAGAGTTTGACAATGGATTTGTTAAATCCCTGCAATAGAATTACAGCCAAAGGATTGACCAACGACCAATACTTTCGTATTTGTCACACGATTTTATTTTATTTTATTTGTGGAAAAAATAATTTGCACCTGAGCAATGTCATAAGAAAAGTCTATTACTTAAATCCCTGGAATAGAAATATGGCCAGAGGATTGACCCTTGACCAATATTTTTGTATTTATATCTCATAATAAGTTTTTTTTTTAATCAATATCATAATAAATATATATTAGAAAGGGTGTCGTTGTCTTGAATTTTGGTGAGGATGGTGTTACGTTCTCTCATCTGTGATTTACAACAACAAGTTGAATGGTATGTTTTTCAAGTTGCGTTTACAAGCTTACAGCTTTTTTTCCTTTTGAAATTTGATATTATTTGAATTTTCACCACTCTTAAACTTTGAATCCCTTTACATACGTAAATATGTCCAAACATACTCGTTCAAAAAAAAAAAAAGAGAAAAAAGAAGAAGAAGAAAGAAAGAACAAAGCAATTCATAGAAATGCTTTAAAAAGGAAAAACCTTAATCATAAGATTTGGAAACTTATAATTTTTGTTATCTAAAAGTCAAAAGTGAATATAATATATATTCTTATAAAGACATTTATATTTCTCTCTTTTTTTTTTAATCTTTATTATTGAGATAGACTTGGTGTTAATAGGTTGATTGACCAAATTTCTATTGCTATTAGAATGATAAATTACATGAAGATTTATATGTTTGTTCGTCGCACGGTGGAGATTCCGGCGTCTTTTTTTTTTTTTTTTTGAAGGTGATTTTGGTGCAAGTTTTGTGGTATCCTATTGTTACTGATGAATCAGGAATATCTATAAGTTGTTTATTTGGAAATTTAATATAGGGTAAGGTTACGGTAGAGACTCTCTGAGAGTCTCTACCGGTAAATACATTTTTTTGACCGTTAAGATTTAATCGAACGGTTCAAATATTGATGGTGTACGATATTTATCATACACCTAACCTCACACAATCATTCTCACATAAACTCTTCTCCGTCGCCGGCGATCTTTCCGCCGCCGGCGACGGACGCCGGCGACTCATCTCCGACGCCGGCGACCCAACTCCGGCCCCCTCCGGCCGCCGTCGCCGCCGGCGACCCTATTTTCTCTCTCTTCCCCTTTCCCCTCTTCTCTCTCTCTCTTCCCCTCTCTCTCTTCCCCTCCCTCCCGCCGGCCCCCACCCCCGCCGGCCCCACCCCCGGCCTCCCCCCACCCCCAGCCGCCTCCCTCCCCGGCAGCCACCCTCCCCCGGCACCCCCCGACGACCCCCTCTCTCTTCTCCTTTCTCTCTCTTCTCTTCTCTCTCTCTCTTCCACTCTCTCTCTTCCCCTCCCTCCCGCCGGCCCCACCCCGGCCCCCGGCCCCGCCCCCTCCCCGGCCTCCCCCACCCCCGACGACCCCCCTCCCCGGGCCGCCACCCTCCCCGGCCCCCCCCCTCTCTCGCGCGATTTCGCGATTTCGCGATTTCGCGATTTCGCGCGAGAGGGGGGGGGGCGGGGAGGGTGGCGGCCGGGGGGAGGGGGTCGTCGGGGGTGGGGGAGGCCGGGGAGGGGGCCGGGCCGGGGGCCGGGGGTGGGGGCCGGCGGGAGGGAGGGGAAGAGAGAGAGGGGAAGAGAGAGAGAGAGGAGAAGAGAGAGAAAGGGGAAGAGAGAGGGGGTCGTCGGGGGGGTGCCGGGGAGGGTGGCTGCCGGGGGAGGGAGGCGGCCGGGGGTGGGGCCGGCGGGGGTGGGGGCCGGCGGGAGGGAGGGGAAGAGAGAGAGGGGAAGAGAGAGAGAGAAGAGGGGAAAGGGGAAGAGAGAGAAAATAGGGTCGCCGGCGGCGACGGCGGTGGCCGGGGCTGGGGCCGGAGGGGCCGGAGTTGGGTCGCCGGCGTCGGAGATGAGTCGCCGGCGTCCGTCGCCGGCGGCGGAAAGATCGCCGGCGACGGAGAAGAGTTTAGGTGGGAATGATTGTGTGAGGTTAGGTGTATGATAAATATCGTACACCATCAATATTTGAACCGTTCGATTAAATCTTAACGGTCAAAAAAAGGTATTTACCGGTAGAGACTCTCAGAGAGTCTCTACCGTAACCTTACCCTTTAATATATAGATGTGCAAAAATTTAAAAAGAGAAAAATAGAGAAATAGTCATGATTTTGCCTTTTCATATTAAAAATAGATAATTTTACCTTTTCAAATATTTTTAATTTATTTTCCTCTAATTTGCAAATTGAATTTCCCATTTTGTCCTTATGTATATATCTGTGTTCTAAGGTGCCCATTCTCTCTGTTCATCTCTCTCTCTCTGTAAACCCCACCCTCTCTCTCCCTAGAACTAGCAAATCTAGGTTTCTCTCTCTTCTGCAACTTCTATCTCCTCTTTCCTCCGTCGCCGGCTGTCTCCAGTCGTTCTCCTCCATCCCCGGCTATTCTCTTCCCTCGCTCTCATCCTACGGCCGTTCATGTCTCTGACTTCCCTTCCTCCGGCAGATCTCGACTCGCTTTCGCGATCTCCGTCAGCAGCGCCGACAAGCGAAGACTCTACACTCCGGCCACGTGCACCACGATGTCTCTCTCTCCGTGCTCTCCGACGGCCGGATCTCCATGGATGTCGACCGATCTTGCCTAGATCGGTGTCGATCTCAGATCTCAGATCAGTCCTATGACACCACTTCGGTAGAGATCGACATCGTCGTCAACGGAGGCACCAATGTCCAAGCCTCTGTTTCTCATAGATCTGATCTCCAATGGCTGGATCTCGCAGAGCCAACGACCGCCGCATCAGAGAACGAACCTCTGTCATTAGGATCGCCGAGAATGGCAAAGCGGCTTTGCGTATACGGAGGTCGCAGCGGCGACGAGCTCGGCTTACGGAAGAGATGCCAGTTCATTTGCACTTAAATCAAAGGTACTACTCTCTTAAGCTACCTTATTTTGTTTGGCTTGTAAGAAAAATGCACGAGAATAGTCTTATATCTTGAAATTTTCGAATAATAAGGTATACAAAAGCTCCGACATTTTTTTTTTTGGGACTCTGGTTATGGTCTTTAACACACTAGCAGTTTAAGGTTGGTCTTATCCTAGGTAAAGGAAGAGAAACAATTTGAAATATGCAAGTTAGGACTGGTGCATGCAATAATGTACGTTTAAAGATGCCAACTAATGTTCATTTTTAATGCTTTTTTGTGGCTGAATTAATTTCAATGTCGTTGGTAGTTTTCTTTTTAATTTTTATAATCTTTTCTTTAAACATTTGAAAATCGTTTTTTGATTTGGTTTTTAGTTTCTCCTTTTCTTCGATCCATGCCGAAAATCTTCATTTCAAGGGCTGATCATGCTAATAGGAAAGCAATTTGGTGACTCTGTTTTCTGGTTTTGTCTTTTTCCGTTGTTTTTCGCTTTCTCTTTATTGTTGTTCCAGTAGTTACTTTTTTTGCTGTGTAAGTTTTGTGCTTTGGATGTTTTGCAGATTGTTGGGCGTTGGGAATGAGAATAACACTAGTGATAGAAGTGGGACGTGTGGAGTAATTGAAAATGGTTTAATTTTACTGTTGCCATGAAATTTTTGGTATTGATTAACAACGCTGATGAAAGTTTTGTTTTGTTTTGCTACTTTAATGGGGACTTATTTCTTATCCTAAATTGCGTTGATCTTTCTGGACATGCTTAACGTTCACATATATGTATACATAATATCATAATTATTCAAAAAACATTCTAGTAGAATTAAAAGAACATTCTAGTAGAATTCAAAGAGCATTCTAATAAAATACAAAAAGTATTTTAATAGAATTCAAAGAGAATTTTAGTAGAATTCAAAAAGCATTTTAGAAAAATTCAAAGAGAATTTTGCATTCTATTAGAATGCATTTTGTGTTCTCGGAATATGGTATAATTCGTTTTGCATTCTATTAGAATGTAAAATTTTGGCGACGGCAAACGACATCGATGCCTGTGATCGGAGTCAGATACATCCAGTCACCTTCGTTAAAGTATGAAAAAAAAAATTTCCGACGACCAAAGAATGGCCAGCGATCGGTGACTTGTCGGTGGCAGGCGGCCCGCAAACGAAATCGGAGATATATAAAAACTATTTTAATAAATAAAAAAAGATAATAAAATAAAGAGATGGATTTTTTTTTGTCTATTTCTTATTTTTTTCATTTAATTATTTAATTAAATATTATAAAATAATAAAATTATCAATTTTACTTTTTTAGATTGTAAAATTGACAAAATTATTAGGAGATATCAAATTTAGGATATTCTTGCAAATCACCTAAAAATAAATAATTGAATTTCTTTTTTATGATAGAATTTCATTAATTATGTAAATCAGGATATATTATTGTAATTTTATATCATTTTGTTTGAGATTTTTTTGTAATTAAAGAATTTGATTAATTAATTATGTTAAGAATTAAGACGGGTATGTCAATAGAACCACTCAATATAATAATGACGTGACATGACAATTTTTGTGATTGTTTTATTTTGTTTTCTTTTTTTTTTTGGTTTTTTTTTTTTTCAATTTTTGCGATTGTTTTGTTTTGTTTATAATTATTGTTATTATTAGAGATTTGGAGAGATTTTAAAAAAAAAAAAGAAAAAAAAAAAAAGAAAGGCAGTTATAAAAGTGTCATTATCTAGTAGTTTAATTAGCTAGTTAAAAAGAAATTAATTTGTATCCAAAACGGCCAGTCATTGACTAACAACTAGACTAGTGTTTATTTAATTGTTTTATGACTCGATCAATACGTAATATTGGAGGAAGAAAGTCGTCTTGGGCTATATATAATATTAAATGCCAACCTTGTATGTAATTCAGTTTTACCTTTTGTTATGTAACAAAAAAAAAAAAAAAAAAAAAAAAAGAAAATGGCAGAAGGAGCAAACTAGGCCAAAAGCCTCTAATAATAAAAATAAATAGTAGAAAAAATTTTTGAGTGATTGTACATAATTAGATTTACGATAAATAATGTAGTTACAAAACATATTCAATATCTAGACAAATATTATTTTAAAAATATTATTGTAAATAAAATATTTACAATAAATATCATATATAATTATGTTTTACAAAATATATTTACGATAAAATTATCTTAAAAATTTTCATAAGTAAATAATTTATCATAAATATGTTATTTACTTCAAATATTTTTAAAATATACTATCTATTTTTAAATATTTGTAAAAATGACTTATTTGTTATAATTTCTCCAAAAAAAATAATACTTCTTTGTTAGGTTCGAGCCTTTTTTATTAAAACCAAAGAAATACAGTAAATGTACTATCTACCCTGTAAAATACATATATACACACAATCACTAGGACATACAAATATAAAACAAGCTTAATGCCACCTAAAAGTAATTATCTACAGCCTCAAAGTCGTTTGTTATGAAACATATTTTTGTTTCAGAAATTAATATGCAAGCACTTGAAACTTTACGTACATTTATTGGGCCCTAGCCTTTGATTGGTTTAGGGTGGATAATATGGAAAAGTACCATATATGAGTCAACTATTATGACGAATAGTTAAAATGCCACCCTTTTTTTTTTCCCTTCGAATGAACAAAACTCACACCTTATTATCACGAAAAAATATCACGTATTAAAAAAAAAATTCCAAGCAGAAAAGGTGTCTTTCTATCATTTTGTATGTTCTTAATAGTAATATTAAATATCAACAATGTAATGGAAGTGCGTATAAAACTCGTAGGTTTAGACCGAATATTTCAATTTTAATTAAACCTAACTAAGTTAATCCAACAACACTAGTGTATTATCTTGAATGCTTGTCAGGGTTTTGTCCTACGAAGTTTTTTTGTTTTTGTTTTTTAATAAATAGAGAGGAGGAAATGCCTCCACTCAAATTTATTAAAAAAAAAAAAAGGAACAAAACATATTAGAATAGATAAATTTAGAAACAAGTTTTAATGACAAATCAAACACTGTTACATAGAAATTAGAACAAGATTCTAGATATTTACCCAAAAAAAAAAAAAGAGCAAGATTCTAGATCATATATGAATGCAAATGCCCTGAATAACCTAGAAGGTAAAGATTCTTTTCACCAAGGCCTACCAAAAATGAATATTTAATCAAAGAGAACAAATTAATAGTACAAAACGAAATAAAACAGACAAGATTGACATTAAAAAAAATGTGATTAATCAAGCTTCCTAAAAACTTACTAAGGTGTATTGGCTAACATTTAATTATCTGACTGACTAGAAATATAATTAGTAATGAAGTCCTATATCGCACAAGTTAGATGGTTAGACAATACTTTATTAATTTGGACCACATACATAAATATTACAAGAAATAAATACCACATATGTTATACTAGAAATGAACAATTGTTTCACACCCCAATTATATGCCAATTTTTAAATATAAGTTATTTATGTTATACACAATTGTTAACTAAATCAAGTGTAAGGTTCTCACTTAGTAAACAAAAATGAAAATACTGTTGTCTTTTAACCATGAGAGATTCTATCTAAATTCCTCTCCTCTCCTCTCCTCTCCCTTCTCTCACTCACTGAGCTAACCTCAATGGAGTTATATACTAACTAATATGATTGAGATATTATTCTATATTTAATTAAAAAAAGTGGGGTTTTGTTTTTTAATTACCAAATGAAGAGTGATAGCACTTTACCTATCACGTCATATATCGTGTCCACAATAATTTAAAAATAATTCTCTATTAAAAAAATTTTTACCCCCGCCCAGTTACTAGCACTCTTGTAAATTGAATGGTGTGACATCATATTTAAACATTGTATAATAGAAGGTTAATTATGTAATAATTATTGCTATGAGAAGAACTAGTCAAACAGAAAACCAACAAAATCAACAAGAGAGATACTCACTTGGTGATTTTTCCGGTACCGGCCGCGGTTCTTCGGGAGGACGACAGATAAATCCATCGGATGGGTGATGAAGAGGACAGAAACACATGAAGCTATTGTTCTCAGTACTTGATGAGTCATGTCCACATCTCCCACCCGTACCAGCACATTTTTCACATTTGTCTTCGTCCGTGATGTTCCACTCAACTTCAAAACCTCCTTCCAAAATACGACCAAAAGGGAGCCCCCAAGTATAGAATTTTAATGCCTCCTCCATAACTGGAACCACAACACTTACTCTACACCCCAGCTGCCATATGACTTCAGGACTTTCATTCGCCACAAAGTAAGCCCAGCGACTAACGTTATTTACATCGCAAGGAAAACCAAATATATTAGGAAATACAGGGATCTTATCACAATCGTATAACAAGGTGGAGTTTTTATCTTTCTTAGTGTAATGGAACGGAGTGGAGCTCAGAGTTGTGTTGGTGAAGTTTTTGGGACAATACAAATCGCCAAAATCGGTTCTGGCAATCGTGAGTACCCGAGCTTTCTGGTTGATTCCGACGACGCGAAACTTCTTCCCATCCTCGTACACAAGGATTCCACGATCCTGTTTGCAATCGACAACGAACCCCGGGTGTCCACAGCACTCCGGTTGGTGATTTTCCCGGAAAGGATAAGAAATATTTTTGATTCCCCCGCAATCAAAAGGTTCGCAGCTCTTGAATGGATCTTCGTCTTGATCATCAGCGTGGCTTGCGAAGGATGATGAGAGGAAGAGGATTAACAGCAAAAGGAAGAGGACGGAAAACGGATAGGAAACGGAAAGATTCATTAACAGAGAGATCACTTGGAATACGGTCAAGACTGAAGAAGAAAAATTAATGGCAAGCCCGTTGAAGAAGTTGGTATAAAATGGAATCAAAGAGAAAAAATAAGCTGTTGATTGTGATGAACGCTATAAGTGTGCATTTTGATTGACATTAAAAATGAAGTTGGAAAGAAAAGAAAATTTGAATAGTTGACTAGTTGACGTAATGTGTAGACAAATGTTTCTTCCTAAGCTTGGAGATAGTGAAAACATAGCATTATTTGGAAAAATTGGGCCCACTCATTTATTCCTTGAAAATGACAGATGTGATGATATTTCCATTTAACCCATATTAACTCTCGGACAGAGGCTTCTTGTTTTTTCTTTTGCTTTTTTTTTTTTTTTCTTTTTATTTTTTTATAATTTGGAATAAAGACGGGGATGTTTGACATCAACATTCAACTCAAATTAAATTATATTTTTTTATCATATTTTTTATCTTTTTTTGAAATTTTTTTTTATTTTTTCTAAAACAGTCAACAAAAATTACTATTCAAACTTAAAAATCTCAACTCAACTCAAACTTAACTTATTCACCAAATATTCCTTAAAATCTGTAATTTTTTTTAGTAGAATCTGAATGTAAAATTACCAAAAGATTATTTAAATGCAATCACAATTTTATTGTTTTTTTTAAGAAGTGTTTTGTACATTAATCTAGGTGTTGTACATTAAGTGCCTTTATTCTTCCTAATATTCTTGGAAAATCTGCATCAGCTTTACCTAGTCTTAAAGACTTCTTCTTAATTTTATTATTATAGATTTAGATTTAGACTTATCGTACACGATGTAAGATTATCTTAAAGAGTTTGATAATGGATTTGTTAAATCCCAGCAGTATAATTACAGCCAAAGGATTGACCAATGACCAATACTTTTTTTCCCTTTGAAATTTGATATTATTGGAAATTTCACCACTCTTAAACTTTGAATCCCTTTACATACGTACATATGTCCAAACATACTCGTTCAATGTAAAAAAAAAACAGAGCAATTTACATAAATGCTTTAAAAAGGATAAACTTAATCATAAGATTTTGAAACTTATGATTTATGCTATCTAAAAAACTGATCAAAAGTCAAAAGTTAACATCATATATTTTCTCATAAAGACGTTTTCTCCTTTTTTTTTTTTAATATTTATTATTGAGACAGACTTGGGGTTAATAGGTTGATTGACCAAATTTCTATTCCTACAATAATGATGAATTACATTAAGATTTATATGATTGTTTGTCGCACGATGGAGAACCCAGCGTCTTTTTTTTTTTTTTTGGTGCAAGTTTTGTGGTGTTCGTGTGTATGTGTGTGTGTGTGTGTTTTTTTTTTTTTTTTAAGTAAATTTTAATGATGTATTTTTCATATTTCAGTGAATAACGACCGGTAATTAGTTGATTACTAGTGGTATCACATGGTTAGCGGCTGGTAACCATCAATCTCCTTAGCATATCGTGTAGCTACTGATTCATAAGTAATATCTATATGTTGTTTATTTAGAAATTTGATATATAGATTTGCATGTAAAGGAAAAAAATATAAAATTGAATTTCTTTTTTATGATAGAATTTGATTAATTATGCAAATCAGTATATAATTATTGTAATTTTATGTCATTTTGTTTGAGAGTTTTTTTTTGTAATTAAAAATTTTAATTAATTGGGGAGGGTGTAAAGAATTAAGACGGGTATGCCAATAAAACCACTCACCATAATAATATGATGTGACATGGCAATTTTTGTGATTGTTTTTTTTTTTTTTCATTTTTTGCAATTGTTTTGTTTTGTTTTGTTTATTATTATTGTTATTATTAGAAGTTTAGAGAGATTTAGAGGTAAATGGCCTAATAGTAGGCCTCATTTTAAACAGATGGTCCAAACTTTTGGTAATTAGTTAAATTGCCTTTTATTCTTTTCAATATGACCCAAATGGCAAAAATACCATTCAATTAAACTAACCCTAAACTTTACCCACGAACCCCACTCACTTTCTAGTCTCTGCAAAAAATACAACAACCAACCCCCAAAATTCTTCCCCAAACACAATAGCAAAACAGACACTCACTGTTGCTGCTCCCCGTCGCGCTCGCCATCACAATCACCGTCGCACTCACCATCGCCTGTCACTATCATCTCTCAATCTCACCATCGTCACTCAAAACGTTACTCACCTCCACCACATCGCCAAACCATCACCAAAATCACCATGAAGATTCACGCCTCTCCTGATCTGCCTTCCTTGCTATCATGCAACCACGGTCATGCCATCCAGCGTCTCCAGTCATCATCCCCACCCACCGGTCTCAGCTACGCTCCAACCGTCGACGTCTCACACCCATCAATTTTTTTTTTCTTGTTAATGGTAAATTGATTTGTGAATGGAAATTGAATGACTATGGAATTTTGAGTGAGTATTTGAAATTAATTGAATGATTGATCAAAATTTTTTGAATAAGTAGAACCTATATTTCATCAAAAATAATGAAATTGTAAGTCAATCAATGATTGATGATAGTTAATCAGTGATTGACTGTTTGTAATTGTTTTTGGTGAAGTATTAAATAATGAAATCGCGAGTCAAGTAGTAATTAACTTAGAGTCAATCAGTAATAGATGGTAGTCAAATATTGATTGATTAAGATTAATTAGTGATTGACTGTTTGTTATTGTTTTTAATGAATTTTAAGATATTGATCAATGGTTGACTAATAGTCACTCAGTCCTCCTGCTTCTCCTCCTTCTCCGATGGTCATGAACAATGCAACAGCCATGAACAAACTGCTTCTTAACAATTCATGGTGAAAAAATAATAATAATAATAAGGTCACACTATATTACCAAAAAAAAAAAAATTTGTTTTGGGTGGCTAAAGGGAAACTTGAAATTGATCAAACAAGAGAGCAATCTGAAATCAAAAGTGAAGAATGAAACCATGAAAATTCGACTGAACACGTGAGAGAAGAAGCAACAGAAACATAGGGGAACATGAACGAGGGTAAAAAGGTAATCATAATTCCTAAAATCTCATTAATCAGCCATATACCTAAATACAAGAACAAAAAATAAAGGCAATCTGTTAAAAGTTGCGTGGCAGATCTGTTGCCCAGCCTAATTTCTCTTGTTATTATTAGTATTATTATTATAATTAATAAGGGGAAAACATAAATTTAAAAATCGTTGGCTTGTACCAACATGTTAAGGATAGTGGTTAGAACAAAGGTTTATTGTAGATTTGCTTGTACAATATTATTCCTCTATAGTTAGTTAGAGTTTGTTATTTCACAGTATACATGTAAGACTTCTATTCATAATAGCTTACAGATAGTTAGTTTACGTTTGATTTGCCGATTGAAAATTAAATTTTTAAATTAGAGTTTAATGATTTTTTAAAATTAGTTATTAATTTTTTAAAAAATAAAAATAAAAATTGATATGAAAAAATACAATTTAATTAGAGTTAAACTTAAATTTCAAATAATATAAAACCTTAAGTCTTGTAAACTATTTATAAGCTATTTATAAGCTGTACAATAGTCCATTACTCAGTAATATTCATTCTTTGAAATTCTCCAAAACCTAAAGGCAGGCTCGTCGAAGAAATTGATATAAAATGGAATCAAAGAGAAAAAAAAAATAATAATAAGCGGTTGATTGCAACGAACGCTGTAAATGTTCATTTTGATGGAGATTAAAAATTAAGTTGGAAAGAAAAGAAAATTTTATAGTTGACTAGTTGACTTAATGTGCAGACAAATGTTTCTTTGTCAAAACGGAGCATTAATTGGAAAAATTGGACGCACTCATTTATTCCATGAAAATGAGGATTTTTTTTTTTTTTAATAACATGAGGACTTATAGAATGTGGAAACTTTTGTAGGTAGAGCAAAGAATTTTCTTTTATTGCCGTACTGATTTGAGATGTGAGAATATTACCATTTAGCCCTTAATAACTCTCGGATAGGGATTTCTTTTATTTATTTATTTAGAATAAAGATATTAATTAAACTCTACACCTTTTAATAATATCTCAATGTGAAATTATTATTAGGTTATATCTGTCATTATAATTTTATTATTTGTTTGAACAAGTGCTTTTGTACATTAATCTATCATTTGTATCTTGGTCTTAGCCTTAATTTATTCTTCCTAATTTTCTTGGAAAATCTGCATCAGCTTTGCCTAGTCTTGGAGAGTTTTTCCTTGTTCTATTTTTTATTGGATTTAGACTTATCGTACACGTTCCAAGATCAACTATGGTTTGACAATGGATTTGTTAAATCCCTGCAATAGAACTATGGCAAGAGCATTGACAAATGATCAGGAACGAAGTTATGAAAGGTCGAGTGGAATTGACCGTCCCCATCATGTATTTAAAAAATTAAGGATTGCCACTTAAGTTTATGACTTCTTCATTTTGCTCATATTAAATTTTAATATTTTTAATATATTCTTCACTGAACTTTATCATTATTTATTTTTGTTTCTATTTTTTATATAATTTCCGTTACTCTTCAAAGCTGTTGGCCTTTTTTTTTTTTTTCCCCTTTTCTATAATATATATAAAACATTTTTATAATAAGGAATCCTTATTAGTAAGGCATGTTTCTAATAATTATTAGATTTTGTCGAAATTAGATAAAATAAGGAAGTATGTAAAGTAGAGTGCTTTTGTAATGAATTGGTTCAATTTAAACCTTACTAGTATGATATTTTTCTAAATCCTACGGTAAAATTCTCATAATGTATATGAAAATATAAAAATTAAACTATTGTACTGTAGTTTTCAATTTTCATGTTATTTATATTTGAAAAATAAATAATACATGTCTCTATTGAAACAGAATGCTAGCTCTACCGTTACCAATTATCAATATTTTTAAATTTATCACACATTATTTTTTATTTTTGGAAAAAATAATTTACAATGATCATTGTTGTAAGAAAAGTTTTTACGTGAATACCTGCAATACAATCATGCCAAAAGGATTGACCATTGACCAATGTCTTTGTATTTGATTATTCCATGTTGACTGGTATGTTTTTCAAGTTGATATTACAAACTTATATATAGCTATTTTTGTCCCTTTGAAATTTGATTAAATGGGAAAATTTACCACTCTTTAAATTTGAATCCAAATATACACGTAAGTATGTCCCAACATACTCTTTCAAAATGAACAAAGAACGGAGTAATTTACATAAATGCTAAAAATAATAATAATAAATAACTTAACCATAAGATTTTTGTTACGGATTTTATAACTTATGATTTCTGCCACCAAAGAGGAATGGTCAAAAGTTAATAGAATATATTTCATTATAAAGATGTTAACATTTTTTTTTTCATCTTTATTATTGAGATAGACTTTGGTTGATTGACCAAAATTCTATACGTAAATAAGAATGAGGATTTATGTTTTTTTAGGTGTTTCTTTTTGTAAGGGGATGATATTTTGTGCACTTTTAAGGAAATATATATATATATATATATATTTTTTTTTTTTTTTTACTGCACGGAGGAGATCTTCGGCGTGCATTTTATTATGAGAAAATTATTTTTTTTCATTTTATTATGACTCGTATCTCCTTTTGATATAATATTATCTGCTTCAGACCTCGTGGCCTCACGGTTTTGCAATTAAACTCACTTCAAAAGGCCTCATACTATTAGGGGGTCGTTTCTCCACTTATGAGCAATCACACACACACACACATATATATATATATATATCAATCTTCAAACGATGTAGGACTGCATAACTTACCATTTCTCTATAGGGACAGATGATTGTCACAATTACCCCTTCTTTTGGGACTCAACGTCATCGTTGGCCACACTTCCAGTTGGGTATAGGCTCTGATACCATTTGTAACGACGTGTGCCTTCATTTGGTATGATGTTGTCCGCATTAGGCCTCATGTCCTCAAAGTTTTACTCTTAGACTCACCCCAGAAGGCCTCATACCATTAAGAGATTGTCTGTTTACTTATGAACCATCACATATATCTATTCTTAAGTGATGTAGGACTGCACAAATTACTCATTCCATATAGAAACTGATGATTGTTACAATCATCCCTTTTTTTAGAGCTCAACGTCCTCGTTGGCCACACTTCTGGTTGGGATATAGGCTCTGATACCATTTGTAACAACTCATGCCTACTTTTGATATAATATTGTCCGCTTTGAGTCTCATGCCCTCATAGTTATGTTATTGGGCTCATCCCAAAAGATCTCATACTATTAGGAGGTGGTTTATTTAATTATGAACAATCACATATATCCATTCAAAAATGATGTGAGACTGCACATCTTACTCTTTCTGTATAGGAACTGCTAACCATCATAAATTTATAGCATTTTTGTATATAATCCTTTATTTATTTATTTATTTATTAATTATATTATTATTATTAATTTGGTGATTTTAGTGCAAGTTTTGTAATGTTTGTGTCTTTTCGGTGATTTGAGTAAATTTTTATGATGTTTTGTAGGATTTAAATGGATATCGGTCGGTAATCAAACCCATTGGTATCGCGTGATTTGCGATTGGTAACCACCAATAGTCTCAGCGTATCACATGGTTGCAGATACGTAACGCCAACAATGACAGTGGTTGGGAGCTGGTATCATACAATTGGTAATCTCAATGACGGTAAGCGACCACTATCACTATGACTATCGACCAATATCATGACAGTCACCAAAAACTTAAGGGAATATATAGTACTCAAAAGATAATAATATGGTGCGAGTGTAACATGTCAATTTTTGTGGTAGTTTTGTGTTTGTTTTTGTTTTTGTTTTTGATTTTGTTTTTTTAGAAGAAAGAAGTAAATAATAATTTTTAGTGAATAATTAAAGTAAATAACATGTTACAAAAAAAAAATTTTAAGTTCAGAAAAAAGTGAAATTTGTCCCAATAGTAATGATGAGGAGAAGAAGCTATAAAGGGTAAAGTTGAAATTAGATATATCTTAGAAAGTAAAACTGTTG
>CM046366.1:14543595-14729287 GCA_025413025.1 Ficus hispida | reverse complement strand
AAAATATCTCTTCCTATATAGTTCTAAATGAGAGCTTAGCTTAGCTTTTAGCCTTCAGTTATGGAATTACCGTTTCTCTTAATATCCCTTTAATCATCTTCGTCTTCTCCGCTTCCCCTCCTGTCGCTGCGAAGAAGATGCGAATTTCACGGTGTGCGATCTTCCGTACGAATGTGGCAAGTCAAGAACCTTTCTTTCCCGTTCTGGGGAGAATGCCAGACCCCGTTCCTGGGTCATCCAGGCTTGAGCTTCGTTGTGAAAGAGGAGAGTACCCTGTTATAGACATCGATGAAGTAGAGTACGGCGTGCTGAATGTTAGCCAAGAGAATTCTACGATGATTCTTGCGAGGTCGGATCTCTGGGAGTCTCCTTGTCCTCCAGGACCTGTCAACACCGCCTTTACTCCCCCTTTCTCCTTCAACTACAAACTCAAGGTGTTGTAAACCTCACTTTATTCTATGACTGTCCAAAAGGGGACATTTCCCTTACAACTTTAGTTGCCCCGGGGATGAAGGAGGGACTTTTTTTTATAACGTAAGCGATTTTGTACCCGATATTAATCAACCAAATGAACTTGGGCCATGTGGTCGTTTCATCCAAGTTCCGGTTTTCAAGTCTGCCCTCGACGAGCCCCCTGATCAGAATGGACTTGAGGACGTGACTAGAGCTTTGAGAGGAGGGTTTGGATTGAATTACACAGAATTTCCACTCTGTAGAGCATGTGAAAAATCAGGTGGGAGATGCGGAACTAGTGACCATGAGGAAACGTTTTGCTGCTATTGCGTAATGGAACAGAACAGTTAGCATGTCGTCTTGATACTGCTGGTACCATTCTGTTTTTCTAGTTTCTTTATCATTTTCAAGCCCACTCACAGAAAAAAAAAAAAAGAGAGATAATAGAGAAAAATGAAAGTTTTCTTGGTTTGTTTTATTCCCTGCAAATCACAAACTAGTAGGACAATCAAGACCGAGCTTAGTTTGCAGAAAAAAGATTCATGATTAGGTTGCATCTTCAGTTTTGTTCTGTTTTTTGCCGGAACATAATGGTGAAAAGAATCTTCAATCCTAATTTATTTTTGGCATTTGCATTCATATAGGATCTAGAATCTTGCTTTTTATTTTTATTTTTTTTATTTTTTGGGTAAATATCCAGAATCTTGTTCTAATTTCTATATAACAGTGTTTGATTTGTCATTGAAAGTTTCTAAATTTTTTCTATTTTAATATGCTTTTGTTCTCTTTTTTAATAAATTTGAGCAGAGACTTTTCGTCCTCCCTATTTATTAAAAAAAAAAAAATTCGTAGGAGACCCTAACAAGTTTTCAAGATGATACATCTAGTGTTGATAGATTAACTAGTTAGGTTCAAATCAAATTGAAAATTTCGATCGAAACCTATGAGCTATATACGTACTTGCATAACATTGTTGATATTTAGTTAGGTGGCTAATCGGAATTTGGCTGTACTTATTGGTTAAAAGTAGTCAGCAGGGTTTTCTTTACATTATTAATACGAACTGATGTTTTGGATACTAGATTAAGTTTTTAAATGGTTTAGTTAATGAGTGTTCACGTTAAAAATTTATAATGAGACATACATGACTGCTCCAATCATAGACCTTCTGTTAAAATTAAATCCAATGATGAAAACAATACTTTCTACCAATAGTGAAGATAGATCTCATCATAGAAAGTCCTTTTTTATTTTCAACCTTTTTTATTATTTTTTTTTATATAGAAAATTTGGGATCAAAGACATATGGTAGCTTAAGATGAATTGGTTTTAAGTAGGAATAGGGTTACATGTATTAATATTTAATCTGAAGATTGAAAAACAGTTGTTACCGGTAGTGTATCATAGGAGGTTCAAATAGATTTTTATAGACGCTCTTTTGTCATTATTATTATTATTTTTTAAAATTGAAAAGCTAACTCATATTTGTGTTAGTTATTAGAATACTTAAATATCATATTTGTATTTAAAATAGAACTTTTAAGAATACTATTTCATATAATAACAAAAAATCTATAGTTTTAACTTATTAATTTATGTGCTATACCCACTGTGTCACTTCCCTAAATTGTCCGTAGGAGACATTTGGTGGTGACTTCCTATAATTGTAGTTTGGCAATATGAAACTATATATTTGAGCTAAAAGAGTTTTGTCCATTTGAGTTTGGTAACGTGTGTAAGGCTGCCTTGCATTCAACCAAATAGAAATCTTTCAATACAAGTCAAAGTCAGGCTTTGTTTCTTGTCTTTTTCTTATGTAGAAAATTCCAAGAAGCCAACAAAGTCTTGGTCAAAATAATCTTATATTTGCGAGCTTCTTTGATTTTTCTTATATCCTATTTAAAATATAACAAAACTCTTCCGACGTCCATTTCACTTTAATTGTCGAAACAATAATTGATAATTTTGCTATTCTTTTTCCTCATCATTTTGCATCAAATTGATCAAAACCAAAATATCTCTTCCTATATAGTTCTAAATTAGAGCTTAGCTTAGCTTTTAGCCTTCAGTTATGGAATTTCCGTTTCTCTTAATATCCCTCTTAATCATCTTCATCTTCTCCGCTTCCCTCGTGTCGCTGCGAAGAAGATGCGAATTTCACGGTGTGCGATCTTCCGTACGAATGTGGCAAAGTCAAGAACCTTTCTTTCCCGTTCTGGGGAGATGGCAGACCCCAATCCTGCGGTCATCCAGGCTTGAGCTTCGTTGTGAAAAGGAGAGTACCCTGTTATGGACATCAATGAAGTAAGTACCGCGTGCTGAATGTTAGCCAAGAAAGTTCTACGATGACTCTTGCGAGGTCGGATCTCTGGGATTCTCCTTGTTCTCCAAGATCTTTCAACACCACCTTTACTCCCGCTTTGTCCTTCACCTACACTCAAGGTGTTGTAAACCTCACTTTATACTATCACTGTCCAAAAGTGGATCTTTTCCCTTACAACTTTAGTTGCCCCGGCCGGATGTCGGAGATAATTCTTATTATCTTAAGGCGATTTTGTAAACGATATTCTCCATTCTTAAATGAACTTCGGGGATGTGGGAGTTTCGTCCAAGTTCCGGTTTTAGAGGCTGCCCTCGACGAGCCCCCTGATCAGATGGTCGTGAGGACGTGACAGAGCTTTGAGAGAAGGGTTTGGATTGAATTACCCAGAATTTCCATGCTGTAGACATGTGAAATATCAGGTGGGAGATGCGGAACTAGTGATTCTGGGAAAAGTTTTACTGCTTTGCCGTATGGAACAGAAGAGTTAGCATGTCCTCTTGATACTGCTGGTACGCATTCTGTTTTTCTAATTCTCTTTATCATTTTTCAAGCCACTCACAGAAAAAAAAAAAAAAGAGATAATAGAGAAAAATGAAAGTTTTCTTGGTTTGTTTTATTCCCTGCAAATCACAAACTAGTAGGACAATCAAGACGAGCTTAGTTAGCAGAAAAAAGATTCATGGTTAGGTTGCATCTTCAGTTTTGTTCTGTTTTTTGCCGGAACACAATGGTGAAAAGAATCTTCTACTCCTAGGTTATTTTAGGCATTTGCATTCATATAGGATCTAGAATCTTGCTTTTTATTTTTTATTTTATTTTTTGGGTAAATATCTAGAATCTTGTTCTAATTTCTATATAACAGTGTTTGATTTGTCATTGAAAGTTTCTAATTTTTTCTATTTTTACATGCTTTTGTTCTCTTTTTTAATAAATTTGAACAGAGAATTTTCGTCCTCTCTATTTATTACAAAAAAAAAAACTTCTTAGGAGAAACCCTAACAAGTTTTCAAGATGATACGGTAGTGTTGATAGATTAACCTAGCTAGGTTCAAATCAAATTGAAAATTTCGATCGAAAACTATGAGCTATATACGCACTTGCATAACATTGTTGATATTTAGTTAGGTGGCTAATCGGAATTTTGCCGTACTTATTGGTTAAAAGTAGCCAACAGGGTTTTCTTTACATTATTAATTCGAACTGTTGTTTTAGATATTAATTAAGTTTTTAAATGGTTTAGTTACTGAGTGTTCACGTTAAAAATTTATAACGAGACATATATAACTGCTCCATTATAGACCTTTTGTTAAAAATTAAATCCAACGATAAAACAATACTTTCTACTAATAGTGAAGATAGAGTCTCATCATAAAAAGTCCTTTTTATTTTCAACTTTTTTTTTTTTTTTATATATAGAAAATTTGGGATCAAAGACATATTGTATAATTGGTTTTAAGTAGGAATAGGGTTACATGTTGTTAATATTTAATCGAAGATTGAAAAATAGTTGTTACCGGTAGTGTATCATAGGAGGTTCAAATAGATTTTTATATACGCTACTTTGTCATTTTTATTATTATTTTTTAAAATTGAAAGCTCACTCAATTTGTGTTAGTTGTTAGAATACTTAAATATCATATTTGTTTTTAAAATAGAACTTTTAAGAATACTATTTCATATAATAACAAATAATCTATAGGTTTAACTTATTATAATTTATGTGCTATGCCCCACTGGTGTCACTTCCCCTAAATTGTCCCGTAGGAGAATTTGGTGGTGACTTCCAATAATTGCAGTTTGGCAATATGAAATATATATAGGGGCAAAAAGTGTTTTTGCCCATTTGAGTTTGGTAAAGTGTGTGAGGCCGCCTTGCATTCAACCAAATAGAAATCTTTTACATTATCTTTTAAATATAATCTTATATTTGCGAGCTTCTTTGATTTTTATTATATCCTATTTGCCAGCTTCTTTATGAGCTTTCTTTCACTTTAATTATCAAAACAATTATGGACTTACCGTTTCTCTTAATATCCCTCTTAATCATCTTCATCTTCTCCGTCTTCCCCTCGTCTCGCTGCAAAGAAGATGCGAATTTCACAGTATGCGATCATCCGTACGAATGTGGCGACGTCAAGAACCTTTCTTTCCCGTTCTGGGGTGATGACAGACCCCAATCCTGCGGTCACCCAGCTTCGAGCTTCGCTGTGAAAAGGAGAGTACCCTGTTATGGACATCAATGAAATAAAGTACCGCGTGCTGAATGTTAGCCAAAAGAATTTACCATACTCTTGCGAGGTCGGATCTCTGGGATTCTCCTTGTTCTCCAGGACCTGTCAACACCGCTTTACTCCCCTTTCTCTTCAACTACACTCAAGGTGTTGTAAACCTCACTTTATCTATCACTGTCCAAAAGTGGATCTTTTCCCTTACAACTTTAGTTGCCCCGGCCGGGATGTCGGAGATAATTCTTATTATCTAAAGGCGATTTTGAAACGATAATTCTCCATTCTTAAATGAACTTCGGGCATGTGGGAGTTTCGTCCAAGTTCCGGTTTTGAGGCTGCCTCGACGAGCCCCTGATCAGATGGCTGAGGACGTGAAGAGCTTTGAGAGAAGGGTTTGGATTGAATTACCCAGAATTTCCATGCTGTAGAGATGTGAAATATCAGGTGGGAGATGCGAACTAGTGACTGGGGAAAAGTTTTGCTGCTTTTGCCGTAATGGAACCAAGAGTTATGTCCTCATGGTACGCATTTTTATTTTTTTTTCTATTCTCTTTATCATTTTTCAAGCCCACTCACAGAAAAAAAAAAAAAAAAGGATAATAAAGAAAAAGAAAGTTTTCTTGGTTTGTTTTATTCCCTGCAAATCACAAACTAGCCTTGATTCTAGTAATTAGGACAATCAAGACAGAGCTTAGTTAGTAGAAAAAGATTCATGGTTAGATTGCATCTTCAGTTTTATTCTGTTTTTGCCGGAACACAATGGTGAAAAGAATTTCACCTCCTAGGTTATTCCAGGCATTTGCATTCATACAGGACTAGAATCTTGCTTTTTTTTTTTTATTTTTTGACTAAATATCTAGAATCTTGTTCTAATTTCTATATACAGTGTTTGATTGTCATTGAACAGGTTTCTAATTTTTTCTATTTTTATATGTTTTGTTCTTTTTTTAATAAATTTGAGTAGAGACTTTCTCCTCTCTATTTATTAAAAAAGAAAAAAACTTTGAAGGAGAAACCCTAAAGTTTTCAAGATAATTAGATTAACTTAGTTAGGTTGAAATCAAATTGAAAAATTGATCTAAACCTATGAGCTATATACGCACTTGCATAACATTGTTGATATTTAATATTACTATTATGATAAGATAGAAAGACCCTTTTCTACTTGGAAAAATTAAGAATAAACATGTTTAATACCGATATTTTTACGATAATAGGGTGAGTTGAAAAAAAAAAAAAGGGTGACATTTTAACTATTTGTCATATTAGTTGACTCATATGGTACTTTTCCATATCATGCACCTAAACCTACTGGCTAGGGCCCAATAAATGTACATAAAGTTACAAGTATAGCATATTAATTTCTGAAATAAAAATGTGTTTTATAACAAAGACTTTGAGGCTGTAGATAATTACTTTAGGTGGTATTAAGCTCGTATGATATTTATACGGCCTAGTGATTTGTTTTTTGTGTGTTATATATACAATATTTTACAGGGTAGATTGCAATTTACTGTTCTTTGGTTGTAAGAAAAAAGACTTGAACATAACAAATAGTAAATCATTTTTAAAAAATATTAGGGTAGATAGTATATTTTAAAAATATTTGAGGTAAATAGGATATTTATAATAAATTAATTTTTTACAAAAATTTTAAGATAACTTTATAGTAAATTTGCTTGTAAAAAATTATTTATGATAAATATGATATTTATCGCATATATTTTACTTACAATAAATTGTTAAGATAATTTTCGTCATGAATACTGAATATACTTCGTAAATGCATTATTAACCATATCAACCTTTAATACTTATTTTTATTATTAAAGGTTTTTGGCGTAGTTCGCTCCTTCTCCCGTTTCCTTTTTTTATACATAACAAAAGGTAAAATTGAATTACATATAAGGTTGGCATTTAATATTATATATAGCCCAAGACGATTTTCTTCATCCAATATTACGTATTCATCAAGTGACAAAACAATTAAATAAACACTAGTCAAGTTGTTAGTCAATCACTGGCTGTTTTGGATTGAAATTAATTTCTCTTTAACTAGCTAATTAAACTAATAGATAATGACACTTTTATAACTGGCTTTTGAAAAAATAAATAAACAAAGAAAGATTTTTGCAAAGGTTTGATAACTTTGATTCTTTCATGTTTCTTCTTCAACTTTTAAGAAATTGTGATGCTAGGTAACTTCCTTTTACATTGCCTCACTTGTCGAACTTTAAACAAAAACCAATCATTTCATCCTTTAAAAAGGATATCAAAAGGATTGGTATTGAATTGGTCTTCAGTGGTGGAGACACGCAAAATAAAGAAAAACAATTCTAATAATATTACCCCACAAAGAATACGTGGAACGCGTTTTCTCAAATCTGTTTGATTTAGTCCACTCCCCTAACCCAAAAAGTCCAACTTTAGTTTTAAAGCTACTGATTAAACTCACCAAATCCTCTCTTAATCTTGTGTTTAAATTCATCAACTTGCATAACACTGTATTAGTGGTGGTCGAACTGTCCTCGTTTTGCACGGCAATTAATAAATAATAATAATAATAATAATTTAGGTAGCTCATGAAAGGGGCCTAGAAAATATGAACAACCTGGCTCATCCAATATCGTTGATCACATGATATACTCTTTGGAGTTTATATAGACAACTGTTTTAATCATAAATCAGACAATTAAAATAATAATAATATATTTAAAACAACAGTTAGTTAAAAAAAAAATATAGTCTTATTATAGAAATTCTCTGTTTTTTTTTAAACTTTATTTTAGAAAAATTGGTATCACAGACTAGAGCTTGCTTAAAATGAGTTGGTTTTAAGTAGGAATGAAGTTATATTTGGTATTTTGCAAGTAAGATCATTCATCTACTTTGCATATATCTGTTTCCAATTGTTTTCTTAATACTGTTTTGACATCCTGAATTTAGATCTAGTTTTCGATTTTTTGCGTCTGAAAACTTTCTATCCACGTGTTTGAATGACTTTTTAGAAGAGCTCCACACATTAAAAGAAATAATTTTCAATCAAAGTCATAAAATGTCACTTTTAGAAAAACTATTATAAAAAGACTTTAAAACTTATACAAAAATTTCAAAAAGATCCTTGAAATCATCATTCTCTTATTCTTATTTTTTTTTTTAATTGAAAAGCACACAATAACATTTGGGTTACTTATATATACACTACAAATCTTAAATATCATTTTTGTTTTATTAAGCACTTTTAAGAATATGATTTAGTATAATAACTAAAAATATACAGTCCCGTAGGGGAAACTTGGTGGTGATTTCCTGATTGCAGTTTGGCAATATGGAAATTATAGGGGGCAAAAAGAGTTTTGTCCATTTGAGTTTGGTAACCTGTGTATGCCACCTTAGCATTCAACCAATAGAAATCCTTTAATGAAAGTCAAAATTCGGGCTTTATTTCTTGTCTCTTTCTCATATAAGAAAATTCCAACAAGCCAACGAAAGTCTTGGTCAAAGTAATCTTATATTTGCGAGCTTCTTTGATTATTAGTATTTTATCCTAATTCAAAATACAACCAAACTCTTCCGACGTCTCTTGTACTTTATTTGTCAAAACAATTTTTGGTATTTTGTTATTCCTCTTCCTCACCTTTGTTCATCAAAATTGATCAAAACCCAAATATCTCTCACCCCCCAATTCCTATTGTTCTAAATGAGAGCTAATTAGCTTATAGCCTTCACTTATGGATTTGCCGTTTTTCTTAAAACTGGTCCTAACCATCTTCATCTTCTCTACCTTCCCCTCGTTTCGCTGCGAAGAAGATGCGAATTTCACGACGTGCGGTCGTCCGTACGAATGTGGTTACATCAAGAACCTTTCTTTTCCGTTTTGGGGAGATGACAGACCAGAATTCTGCGGTCATGAAGGTTTTAAGCTTCGTTGTGAAAACAGAGAATACCCTGTCATAAACATCAGTGGCTTAGAGTACGGCATACTTAATGTTAACCAGGAAAATCGTACGATGACTCTTGTGATGTCGGATCTCTGGGATTCTCCGTGCTCTGGAAATGTCATCTCCACCACTCTGAACTACACTTTCTTCAATTATGCTCCAACTGTTGAAAACCTCACTTTGATCTATGGCTGCCCGAAAGGCGAGTCACTTGGAGGATCCTTCAATTTGCTTCATAACTTTTCTTGTTCTGAGGATACTGACGGCAATGATCGGATTTCTTATTACGTAAGAGAAAATGTATCGTCGACTTTGAATCAAAGTGTATGCAGCCATGTCGTCCAAGTTGCAGTATTCCGGACTGTCCTTGATGAGATGAGAGCTCTGCGGAGACTGGAATTCAGGAACTGACCTACGTTTTGAAACAAGGTTTTGACGTAAATTACATACCACTCCCACTCTGTAGCGAATGCGAGAAAGCACATGGGAGATGTGGGACTAACACTACCAACAGAACGTTTACGTGCTATTGCTCTGAGGGACCAAATTATGAATGTCTTCGTCTGCCTGGTACGCCTACATGTCTTTTCTTCCTCTTCAACTTCTCTCTCTCTCTTTTTTTTTTCTCCCCCAAAGCACACGTACTACTCGTTCTTTAATCTTCTTGAACAAGTACTTCTTTTTCAGTCAAAAGAACCTTAAATTTAGGAGGAAGAAAATCAATAGGTGGATAGTTTGGAGGAATAGAAAAATGGTTGGATTACAAAAATCATTAGAAAAAAGCGCCAAGGAGTAATTATGTTCGGCTAAGTTTAGGAATTACAAAATTTCAGTTTTCTTAGAGCTCAGTAATTGAATTCCCAAACGAGCGAGAGAATTTCTTGCGCGTTCTGATTTCATTCACTGATCATGTTTAATGATCTTAAATCAAAAGTAATTTCCCGAGAGGGCTATGATCTTCATAAAATTTGGCAATGGAGTTTTAGGTGGGTACTCTCTTGTTGATCAGAGAGAACGGTCATCAACTCTGACCACCCAAACTTGTTGACTTTTGATTTTATTTAATTTTTTTTAAAGCCCCTTAGACAAGAAAAAAGAACACCCCTGGGACACTCTGGCCTCAAGTAGGACCCACAATCTTACGTGGCTTAATAATTTGGTGACAGCTGGACAAGCTGTCAAGCACTGGCTGAGCCCCTTAGAACAATTCCCCCAATTGAATATGTCAAAGGTCCAAATAAGATAGCTCCGCAGACTTCAGATCAATAGCTAGTCATTCACATGGGCAGATCAATCCTTTTTCAGCCGAAAAAAAATCTTCTTAATCAAAATCTTTTGTTAAAAAGTCCTGATTATTGTACTACATTTCCCTAACTTAGAATGTGTTCGGATCACTACTTTGAATGTAAAATTTTCAATTAAAATTCAAATTTAATCCCAAATTTTCACGTTTTAAAATTTATATTACGTTTGTGTTTCTCTTCTCCAAATAAACATTTTAGATACCGTTTGAGGACACTTTTCGATATGAAGTTTCACTGTCTAGTTTAAAACTCCCAAATCTACATCTCATTTTTTTCTATTTCATTTTACTGAAAAATCAAATTTTAAAAGTACCTAACTGTCTCATTCTCAAATCAGAATGAGATGATTCTTGTGTCAAAATATTCACAGTGATGAAACAAACAAAACAATATATTTTATATATATATATATATATATTTTTTTCCAAACACATTTTAAAATTTTGTATTATTTTTTATATCACAATCTCTTCAAATATATATTTTTAACATAATTTTCAAAATTTCGTCTCTAAAAATCACCCCAAATATGCCCTAAGATTCTCAATCCAAATCCAAAATTTCCAGTTCAAATCTATGACTTGACCTTTCAACAGGTATTACACCTTATATATTGTCATATGGTTGAAAACATCGCCGGGAGGAGGAACATTACATGACGAGTCGATTACCTATGGTGATGGTGATGGTTTCCGAAAGTGAAAATGAAATTTCCTTTTTTTTTTTTTTTTTTTTTTTAACACTTATCTCAACTTTCGGTTCAACCAACCATTGGCTTGTTCACAATTGGGTCAAGGTCGTCCACTTAATCCAATTTTCCACATGTTTCATCTAACACCCCTTTATTTACTTTGTTGTTGCGACTACTTTATCGAAAGAGATTCTCTCTCTCTCTCTCTCTCTCTCTGTTTTTTGTTTTTGATTTGTTTTGTTTTGTTTAGTACCCTAATCCGTTGACTATTCTATTGAGCAGTCACTAGACAATAACACTTGTTATTATAAAATAATACAAGTTGTTAATTTGTTACTCTATTAGATGGGTAGCATATCTGTATCATTATGACGTCACCATAATTAGTTTTCTATAATATGCTAGATTTTTTGATTGGCTACAATTTCTTCATATCCAAGAATTTCAAAGTTGTCCAAATCATTGAAGTTTTAGCCAATATCAAGTTTCATTTGATTTTGATCTTTAAAAACTGCTGAAATTTGGAGATAGATTACAAAGTTTTCTTGTGACTCTTTTGAACTTATTTTAAATCAAAATGGTCCTACGAATTAAAACGCCTTAAAGTCTTTTTGTCTATATAGTTATTATTAAGCTGCAGAATACTCATTCCAACCTCCACGGGAATGAGTCATTTCTAGTTTCTACCCTTTATGACCAACAAATATACCATGAGGCAGTTAGTTTGGGTAAAACCATAGAATCTCAATCCTTTTTTCTAGATGTAACATTTTCTAGTAGCTATAAAACTTGACTTCTTTTTTTTTTTTTTTTTCATGTTTTGAACTTGGGATGAAGAATTTGATCATTTCATATCATAATATAGTCGGTGTAAAATTATTACTAGGCCATGCTTTCGACTACAAAACTTTATTGAGGAAAGAAGCTCCATTTACTCTAACCTTGTATATAAATGAGGTTAGCTTTGAAACTACAAAAGCCACATTCATAATTCAACACCAGAACTATGGCATGACCAGATAGGTTATTTGTTAGGCGTTAAATGATTGGCAAATCGATATGTAACATTGAAGTTTAAATTGTTTGAATTTAGTGAGACCTATCAACAAAAAAACTAAAGGGGTCCATATTTTTTAAACCATAATCTAATACCTGAAAATAAGTTGCACATAGCGACCGGAATTTACTGGTCGATATTAAAGCTCGATTCATAATTCAAACTCTATGATCACAGCTTTTTCCAAGACCATTTCTTAAGGTCCTCGAGCCTTTAAGTTCAGGGCCCACTTGGAATTTAACAATTTGGAATCTGTCAAAGAAACAACAATATATTTGCTTTTGCTTGAACCATTCCTTTTATTTTGTCTTTCTCATGTCCTTGTCACACTCAATCAAGAAATTCAAAACTTTGAAACAAAGCTAAAACTTTGCCAAGACACTGCTATATCGAGCTACACCTACCACAGATTTTTTCCCCTTCTAAGTTCTTCCTTCCAAGTCTATGCCGTTCTTCTCCTCTGTTTCTCTCTGCATTTTTCCTCTCTTCCTTCCAAATGCAAATGTTTAAACTCTATAAGTCTTTCCATATATGTTACTTCTTCGTCATCTTAAGCATATTTGCCAAACCAACTTGTTCTATAGACGCAAAATTCGAAGCCTGCGCACCTCAAACCTGTGGAAATGGACCGAAAATTAGTTATCCTTTCTGGCTTTCTCACCAACAAGAATCCTTTTGTGGATATCCGAACTTTAAGATCGCCTGTAGTCATGAAAACCCGGTTCTCAGAATTTCTAATGATGATTATATCATCAAGGAAATATTTTACTCGAACTCCTCTTTTCTAGTGGCCAATGCCGCTGTTTACCATGAGGAATGCTCGGTTCCTCAAAACAACTTTAGCCTAGATAGAACTCCCTTCAAGTTTGGTTCTGATCACATTGATATTTCTTTCTTTTACAATTGTACATCACAACCATCGGAACTCATCTATCCGTTCCGAGTTGACTGTATTAGCAATGAAACACACCATTCGTTTGCTGCTTTTCATGAGGAGCTGTTGCAGCACATGAACTATTCATTCAGTTCATGTGAATCTTTAGTTAGAGTGCCTGCATATACGGCATCTGGTGTCGAGTTTTATTCCTTGTTGAATATGAATTATACCGAAGTGTTAAAGATGGGGTTCCTTTTGAATTGGAATGCACATAGTTGCGGCAGTTGTGAGATGAGTGGTGGCCGTTGTGGAATCAATGCTAACGAATTCGTTTGCTTTTGTGATGATCGACCTCATAAGAAAACGTGTGATGATGGTAATTTTATTGGTTTCAAAAAGTCTTGGTGGCTTCATAAGTATTATTTTCTTAGTTTTCGATTGTTCGAGACTTGGAGTTGATCTTTCTTGTTCTGATCTTATTGATCGCTTCAAAATCCATTTGTTGTTTTGATTGCTGTATGACACTCGATATTTTGGTTATTTGTGCAATATTTTCCACATTTTTCCGCTCGAAACATTATTTTGATGTCGTTATTGTCCTACTCTTCTGATTAAATTTGCAGACAAGACGAATGTGAAGCTCAAGATTGGCATAGGTAATAAATCAAATTCTTTATTACCAAACTACTCTTATCATTTGTTTTTCATGTTCATATTTTTCAAACTTCCAGTCAGAAGATACATCTACCCTTCTCATCCAAGTATCAATTGCAGGTGTTGGCTGTGGTTTAGGTGGGGCAATAATAATGTGTGTTGTCTTGCTTCTCTGTTTTCGGATGCGCCGCAAAAGAGAAAAAAATCCTCCCAGATCATTGCTGTCTCGTGACATATCTTCTGATTTCTCTTCGGTGAAGGATGCCGAGAAGGGAAGTACGTACTTTGGCGTCCATCTCTTTGGCTATGAAGAGCTTGTAGAAGCAACAAATAATTTCGACACTTCCAAAGAACTTGGAGATGGAGGCTTTGGCACCGTATATTATGGTAAGGACAAACACTTTTAATGCTTGCTTTTAACACGAAAGCTAGTTAACACTTCAAAAGAACCTTCAATCTTTTTGATATTTCGAAATTTTTGAGTAATTCTGTGTAATTATACAGGGAAACTCCAAGATGGACGAGTTGTTGCAGTCAAGCGTCTCTACGAAAACAATTTCAGGAGAGTTGAGCAGTTCAAAAATGAAATCGCGATTTTAGCTCGCCTGCGACATAGAAATCTGGTTTCGCTCTATGGCTGCACCTCCCGCCACAGTCATGAACTCCTACTGGTATACGAGTACATTCCCAACGGAACTGTCGCTGATCATCTTCACGGCCAAAGAGCTAAACCTGGTGCACTGCCATGGGCGATTAGATTGAACATTGCCATAGAAACCGCATGTGCATTGACCTATCTCCATGCTTCCGACATCATTCACCGTGATGTGAAAACCAACAACATTCTCCTGGACAACAACTTCAGTGTCAAAGTAGCAGACTTCGGATTGTCTCGTCTCTTCCCAGAACATGTCACTCACATCTCGACAGCTCCACAAGGGACTCCCGGATACGTTGATCCAGAGTATCATCAGTGCTATCAGCTCACCAGCAAAAGCGACGTCTTCAGCTTTGGTGTGGTCATGATGGAGCTAGTATCTTCCATGCCTGCTGTCGACATCACAAGGCATAGACATGACATAAACTTGTCTACCATGGCCATGAACAGGATCCAGAATCACGCACTGCATGAGATAGTGGACCCGAATCTCGGGTTTGATACAGATTCTAGGGTGAGGAAAATGATAACGGCAGTAGCAGAACTAGCATTTCAGTGTCTCCAACATGAGAAGGACTTGAGACCGAGTATGGTTGACGTTCTGGAAGAACTAAAGGCCATACAGAGCAGGGAGTACAGCATGGAAAGAGCGGAGAAGATAGATGCTGCAGCCGATGATGCCGTTTTACTGATGAGCGGTCCGCATCCACTTTCACCAGATTCCGTGGTGTTCCAGTGGGAAAGCAGTACTACTACGCCAAATGCAAGTAGTTAATATTTATATTGTAAATTTCACTTAAACTTGCCAGGATGTCGAAAACAATGCGCGGGGTACTATTCACTATATATGCAAAAAGTGGAAGACTACCTCCTTTTTTATTTTTTTTTTTCGTCAGCTATTAAATATTTGATGTCTTGAGTGAGATGTAAATATTATGTGAGAACTGATATTAACATATTTTGGTTCGTTTGCAGGCCATTCGAGTTTTTGTTGTTATTATTATTTTTCTAATTTTGCTTGTAATTTTTTTTTTGTATGCTTTTTTTATTGTTTAAATCTATTGATAATAAAATAGATAGGGACCCGCTTGAGATGGACTTAAGGACTCAAACTCGGAGAGAATTATTTGTTGAACTGATTATAATTTCTAGCATATGACAAGTTTAGTGCATCTCCGTCAAATGATGAACATACATCTAGTTTTTTATGTATGTGTAATAATATGCACATACACATGCTTGTCGACTAAAGCATACAAAAATCATGGTAATAACAAATCAGATGGAAGGAAAAGAATGAAAGAGATACTGGTGTTCTTATTTCCTTACTTGTTTTTCTGCATAATTGTGCATGTTTAGGAACGAAATAATAGAAGCACTAAGCACATGAAAATGTCCAAGTAGTAGTTCTTTTCATGAACAAATTTAGCAACAAACAATGAGAATTTCACAACGAAAACAGTTTGAACATTAATACACAAGGCATGATACATCCAGACAACAAACCAAGAGGGTCAATTTTTTTCATAGCCCTGATGTGGTAGAAGATTCTGCCAATGGTTCAGCTGGCAATATTTCCGGTGAACTTGGAGGAAACATGGAAGGGTTTGGTGGAATATGCAAGGCTTCTAAACTTCCTTGTAGCATTTCAATCACTTTACTCATGGGTGGTCTGTCCGATGACTTCGTTTGGATGCACCATAGTCCCACCAAGATCATCTTTCTTGCCATCTCATTTTCCTCATTCGTCATGTCCTCCCCCCAGTGTAAATTGCTACCGAGTTGGAGATGTTTATATATCCAATCAGGAAAATATATTTCGCTTGTATGGCTCACTCCAACTTTGACATTCTTTCTTCCACCAACCATCTCGAGGATCATCATTCCATAGCTATAGACATCAGACTTGGACGAAACTCCTCCAAAGTTTCTACTGAACACTTCTGGAGCTATGTAACCAATTGTCCCCCTGGCATTTGCCATTGATACGATACTATCTTTTCGTGGGCAAAGTTTGGCCAGCCCAAAATCAGAAATCTTTGGTGAAAAATCTTCATCTAAGAGGATGTTATGTGGCTTTATGTCAAGATGTAAAATTTTTGTGCTGCAGCCACGGTGCAAATACTCCAGCCCTCGAGCTATACCGATAGATATTTGGAGCAGTTTTTCCCACTCCAAGTGTGGAGTGGTTTGCAAAGGATTGTCTTTATATGTGAACTTTTCTAGTGATCCATTGGGCATAAACTCATAGATGAGTGCTCTTCTATGACCTTCTAGGCAAAACCCCAAAAGTGTGACAATGTTCACATGAGAAGTTCTACTAATGCTCGCAACCTCGTTAATAAACTCTTCTCCATTCCCTTTAGATGCATTCAAGATTTTGACGGCCACAAGTCGTCCATCGGGTAGCTTTCCTCTGTACACTTTGCCATAACCTCCTTGACCTAATTTCTCTTTGAATGATTTGGTCATCTTCTTGACGTCCAAGAATCTATATTGTTTTGTAGTTAGATGTCCATTGCTTCTAATAAAAGCTTCAAGGTCTTGATCATTCTTTGTCTTCTTTGTCCAAGATTTTGCCGACATCTTAGATCTAAGGCATGTCATGACACAAATGAGCAATAGCACACTTCCTCCACAAGCAGCACCTGTGAGGTCAATGTTGAAATAATTTCAGGAATAGGTTAATTTATTCTATCCCAACTTTATGGTAGGATTCAATGATGAAGAAAAACAAATACACGAAAAAGAGAGAGATGGATATAAAGATAGTACCAATGCCAACCTTGAGTTTCCAATTTGTACCATTATCTGCAAAGTAAAAAAATAAAAAATAAAAAATAAAAAATAAAAAATAAAATAAATAAATAAAATTTGATAGAGAGAGAGAGAGAGTAAAAGGGATTTTGGAAGAAAAATGCAGAAACTAGAGGACATCTGTGTATTCAACAATCAGCATCAAAATCTCCACTGAAATATAATCAGTTGGTGTATTTAGAGCTTAAGGAACTCTAATAATAAAATAAATACACTCATATCTGTATGATTTAAATAATAAATTTAAATTTCTAACAGATAAATTTAAATAATCAATCATAAATTATAAATAATCCTAACAGATAATTGTAGGATTTAGATTCCTCATATCTGTATCCTGTTTCTCATCTGTACTTATAGATAATTGAAATGGTGCTTCTGTTATCGCTGTGTTTTACTTTTATTCATGTCACTTGGTGTTCTTCATTTTGGGTCCGTATTTAAATAATAAAATTTCTGATGAAAATATTTGAATAAAAACTTTTAAATTGTGATCTGATCTTACATCAAGCTATTCACAATTTGAACATAAATATTTGAACTGCGTATTTAGGTGCATGTAACTAGTTCTAACAAATCTTATAAAATATCAATGTCCATAGCATATTCTGATGGATATGTAAATGGCTTTTTTTTTTTTTTTCCCTCCCTTTCTTCTTCTTCTTTTTGCTCTAAATACGTAGAAATTTTTTTTTGTTGTAATAAGATTTAATACAAAACAGTAATGACATTTTGAAACTCAGATAGAATAAAAAGAAATTCTTTTAATAAATTGAGAAAAAGGTACGTAGTTTTTTACACACACTATCTGTTGGTCGAAACTCTTTGTGGAAAAGAGTTTGAGGAAGCAAAAAATGGAAAACGATAACTAGAGATTTTCATCTACCAACTATTACTATCTCTGCTAGCCGAGCATGGTTCGCACAAGTCGACTGTTTGCTCTTAAATTTAAGGTGCTTTGGGAAAAAAAAAAAATAAGAAAGAAAAAGAGTAGTTGAAAGGGAAGAAAAATTATGTAGGCGTACCAGGCAGACGAAGACATTCATAATCTGATCAGAACCAAACTTGAAGGGAACCAAACTTGTTGTTTTTTATTTTATTTTATTTTATATATTACACTTAGAATTGTTTTTCTTTAATTTCGTGTCTCCACCACTGAAGACCAATTCATTACCAATCCTTTTGATATCCTTTTTAGTTACCTAGGACCGCAATTTCTTAAAAGTTGAAGAAGAAATAAAGAAAGAATCAAAGTTATCAAACCTTTGCAAAAATCTTTCTTTATTTATTTATTTTTTCAAAAGCCAGTTATAAAAGTGTCATTATTTATTAGTTTAATTAGCTAGTTAAAGAGAAATTAATTTCAATCCAAAACAGCCAGTGATTGACTAACAACTTGACTAGTGTTTATTTAATCGTTTTATTACTTTATCAATACGTAATATTGGATGAAGAAAATCGTCTTGGGCTATATATAATATTAAATGCCAGCCTTGTATGTAATTCAGTTTTAACTTTTGTTATGTATAAAAAAAGGAAACGGGAGAAGGAGCGAACTACGCCAAAAACCTTTAATAATAAAAATAAGTACTAAAAAATATTTGGATGTTGATATGGTTAAATTGTATTTACGAAATATATTCAGATCATGAAAAAAAATTATCTTAACAATATTACTGTAAATAAAATATGTGCGATACATATCATATTTATCGTAAATAATTTTTTACAAAGCAAATTTACTGTAAAGTTATCTTAAAATTTTTCGTAAAGAATTAATTAATTATAAATATCCTATTTACCTCAAATATTTTAAAATATACTATCTACCCTAAGTATTTTTTAAAAAATGATTTATGTGCTGTAATTTCTAAAAAAACAATTTGCTATTTGTTAGGTTCGAGTTTTTTTTCTTCAAACCAAAGAAATACAGTAAATTGCAATCCATGCTATAAAATATATGTACACATATACACATATAAAAAACAATCACCAGTCCTTACAAATATCATACGAGCTTAATACCACCTAAAAGTAATTATCTACAGCCTCAAAGTCGTTTGTTATAAAACACATTTTTATTTCAGAAATTAATATGCAAGTACTTGTAACTTTATGTACATTTATGGGCCCTAGCCTTCGGTAGATTTAGGGTGAATGAATATGAAAAAGTACCATATGAGTCAACTAATATGACAAATAGTTAAATGTCAACTTTTTTTTTTTATTTATTTTATTTTTTTTATCTAAGGACAAAACTCGCACCACATTATCGTGAAAGAATATCACATATTAAACATGTTTATTCAGAATTTTTTCCAAGTAGAAAAGGTGTCTGTCTATCATCTGGTTTGTTCATAATAGCAACATTAAATATCAACAATGTTATGCAAGTGCATATATAGCTCATTGGTTTAGATCGAATTTTTTCAATTTGATTTGAACCTACCTAAGTTAATCTAATTATCTTGAAAACTTGGTAGGGATTCTCCTACAAAGTTTTTTTTCTTTTTTAATAAATAGAGTGGACGAAAAATCTCTACTCAAATTTATTAAAAAAGAGAACAAAACATATAAAAATAGAAAAAATTATAAACCTATTTGAATGACAAATCAAACACTGTTATATAGAAATTAGAACAAGATTTCAGATATTTAGTCAAAATAAATAAATAAATAAATAAAGCAAGATTCTAGATCCTGTATGAATGCAAATGCCTGGAATAACCTAGGAGGTGAATATTCTTTTCACCATTGTGTTCCGGCGAAAAACAGAACAAAACTGAAGATGCAATCTAACCATGAATCTTTTTTCTACTAACTAAGCTCTGTCTTGATTGTCCTAATTACTAGAATCAAGGCTAGTTTTTGATTTGCAGGGAATAAAACAAACCAAGAAAACTTTCATTTTTCTGTATTATCCCTTTTTTTTTTTTTTTTTTGCCTGTGAGTGGGCTTGAAAAATGATAAAGAGAACTAGAAAAACAGAATGCGTACCAGCAGTATCAAGACGACATAACTCTTGTGTTCCATTACGGCAAAAGCAGTAAAACGTTTTCCCAGAATCACTAGTTCCGCATCTCCCACCTGATATTTCACATTGTCTACAGCATGGAAATTCTGGGTAATTCAATCCAAACCCTTCTCTCAAAGCTCTGGTCACGTCCTCACGTCCATCATGATCAGGGGGCTCGTCGAGGGCAGCCTCTAAAACCGGAACTTGGACGAAACTCCCACATGCCCGAAGTTCATTTAAGAATGGAGAATTATCGCCTTTAAGATAATAAGAATTATCTCCGACATCCCGGCCGGGGCAACTAAAGTTGTAAGGGAACAGATCCACTTTTGGACAGTGATAGAATAAAGTGAGGTTTACAACACCTTGAGTGTAGTTGAAGAGGAGAGGGGGACTAAAGCTGGTGTTGACAGGTCCTGGAGAACAAGGAGAATCCCAGAGATCCGACCTCGCAAGAGTCATTGTATAATTCTCTTGGCTAACATTCAGCACGCGGTACTCTACTTCATTGATGCCCATAACAGGGTACTCTCCTCTTTCACAGCGAAGCTCGAAGCCTGGATGACCGCAGGATTGGGGTCTGCCATCACCCCAGAACGGGAAAGAAAGGTTCTTGACGTCGCCACAGTCGTACGGACGATCGCACACTGTGAAAATCGCATCTTCTTTGCAGCGAGACGAGGGGAAGACGGAGAAGATGAAGATGATTAAGAGGGATATTAAGAGAAACGGTAAGTCCATAATTGTTTTGATAATTAAAGTGGAAGAGAAGCTCATAAAGAAGCTCGTAAATAGGATATAATAAAAATCAAAGAAGCTCGCAAATATAAGATTATATTAAAAGACAATATAAAAGATTTCTATTTGGTTGAATGCAAGGCGGCCTCACACACGTTACCAAACTCAAATGGGCAAAAACACTTTTTACCCCTATATCTAGTTTCATATTGCCAAACTGCAATTATTGGAAGTCACCTCCAAATTTCTCCTACGGGACAATTTAGGGGAAGTGACACTCAGTGGGGTATAGCACATAAATTATAATAAGTTAAAACTATAGATTTTTTGTTATTATATGAAATAGTATTCTTAAAAGTTCTATTTTAAAATACAAATATGATATTTAAGTATTCTAATAACTAACACAAATATGAGTGAGCTTTTCAATTTTAAAAAATAATAATAATAATGACAAAGTTGCGTTTATAAAAATCTATTTGATCCTCCTATCATACACTATCGGTAACAACTGTTTTTCAATCTTCGGATTAAATATTAACTACATGTAACCCTATTCCTACTTCATACCAATTCATCTTAAGCTACCATATGTCTTTGATCCCAAATTTTTCTATATATAAAAAAAAAAGAAAACAGATTGAAAATAAAAAAGGACTTTCTATGATGAGACCTCTTATCTTCACTATTAGTAGAAAGTATTGTTTTAATCATTGGATTTAATTTTTAACAGAAGGTCTATTATTGGAGTAGTCATGTATGTCTCGTTATAAATTTTTAACGTGCATACTCATTAACTAAACCATTTAAAAACTTAATCTAGTATCCAAAACATCAGTTCGTATTAATAATGTAAAGAAAACCCTACCGTCTACTTTTAACCAATAAGTACAGCCAAATTCCGATTAGCCACCTAACTAAATATCAACAGTGTTATGCAAGTGCGTACATAGCTCATAGGTTTCGATCGAAATTTTCAATTTGATTTGAACCTAACTAGGTTAATCTATCAACACTATGACGTATCATCTTGAAAACTTGTTAGGATTTCTCCTACGAAGTTTTTTTTTTTTTTTTTTTTTTGTAATAAATAGAGAGGACAAAAAGTCTCTGCTCACATTTATTAAAAAAGATAACAAAAGCATATAAAAATAGAAAAAAAAAAAAAGAAACTTTCAATGAAAAATCAAACACTGTTATATAGAAATTAGAACAAGATTCTAGATATTTACCCAAAAAATAAAAAAAAAATAAAAAGCAAGATTCTAGATCCTATATGAATGCAAATGCCTAAAATAACCTAGGAGTTGAAGATTCTTTTCACCATCGTGTTCCGACGAAAAACAGAACAAAACTGAAGATGCAACCTAACCATGAATCATTTTTCTGCTAACTAAGCTCTGTCTTGATTGTCCTACTAGTTTGTGATTTGCAGGGAATAAAACAAACCAAGAAAACTTTCCTTTTTCTTTATTATCTCTTTTTTTTTTTTTTTTTTTTCCCTTCCTGTGAGTGGGCTTGAAAAATGATAAAGAGAACTAGAAAAAACAGAATGCGTACCAGCAGTATCAAGAGGACATGCTAACTCTTCTGTTCCACTACGGCAATAGCAGCAAAACGTTTCCTCATGGTCACTAGTTCCGCATCTCCCACCTGATATTTCACATGCTCTACAGAGTGGAAATTCTGTGTAATTCAATCCAAACCCTCCTCTCAAAGCTCTACTCACGTCCTCAAGTCCATTCTGATCAGGGGGCTCGTCGAGGGCAGACTTGAAAACCGGAACTTGGATGAAACGACCACATGGCCCAAGTTCATTTGGTTGATTAATATCGGGTACAAAATCGCTTACGTTATAAAAAAAAGTCCCTCCTTCATCCCCGGGGCAACTAAAGTTGTAAGGGAAATGGTCCCCTTTTGGACAGTCATAGAATAAAGTGAGGTTTACAACACCTTGAGTGTAGTTGAAGGAGAAAGGGGGAGTAAAGGCGGTGTTGACAGGTCCTGGAGGACAAGGAGACTCCCAGAGATCCGACCTCGCAAGAATCATCGTCGAATTCTCTTGGCTAACATTCAGCACGCGGTACTTTACTCCATCGATGTCTATAACAGGGTACTCTTTGTTTTCACAACGAAGCTCAAAGCCTGGATGACCGCAGGATTGGGGTCTGGCATCTCCCCAGAACGGGAAAGAAAGGTTCTTGAATTTGCCACATTTGTACGGAAGATCGCACATCCTGAAATTCGCATCTTCTTCGCAGCGACAGGAGGGGATGGCGGAGAAGACGAAGATGATTAAGAGGGATATTAAGAGAAACGGTAATTCCATAACTGAAGGCTAAAAGCTAAGCTAAGCTCTCATTTAGAACTATATAGGAAGAGATATTTTGGTTTTGATCAATTTTGATGCAAAATTATTAGGAAAAAGAATAACAAAATTATCAATTATTGTTTTTACAATTAAAATGAAAGAGAAGTCGGAAGAGTTTTGTATTTTAAATAGGGTACAAAAAAAAAAAAAAAACTCGCAAATATAAGATTATTTTGACCAAGACTTGGTGGATATTGATTTGCATTATTCTATTTGCTTAACTATTGACTTGTGTTATGCGTCTTCCATTTGTGTATTCTCTGGCTGGTGGATTCCCCGAAGAAGCCGTAGTATATTATGTTGGAAATTTGAAGTATTACGTGAAATATAAGTTGGCCTTATTTCCATATCGTTGGATAGAGATTGAAGTGGTATAACACCACAAGGATGTCCTAATAAAGTATTAAGTATTGTAACGCCCCAAATGCTACGTAACAATAGCGTTAAAAAATTAACATTAGAATTAACATAGATAATGTGATGAGATAGTAATTTTTTAATTCTAATGTTATGTTGAGTTATTTTTCACAGGTCACGCGACGAGAACTCGATGTACTAGAGCAAAGTTCATGCCAAATTGATAAATATTATGTGTTATGTGATGACTTGTGTGACGGTTAAAATATATACATATATATGTTATTGTATGTTTTTATAATATGTATATATTGCATATAAATACCATATATTGTTATACGGTTATAGTATATGTTTATGTGTATATACTAGATGTAAGTATATTTTATTTTATATATATATACAGATTGTACTGTCTATATTTGTCTTTATATATATAACGTGTATATATATATTAAGTTATTTGATTAGTCAAATGTATATATATAATTTTATATGTATATATATGTGTATATTTGGAAATCTGGAGGAGGAAATGACGGGGGAAGGGACGTGTTTAAAAAAAAAAGGGGAGGGGGGGGGGAGAGATTTTTGCAGTCCATTAATTGCATGACTACCTTATTTGCCTAAAATGACAGCCCATAATCAAATATCAGAAAATTTATTTTCAATTGATTCCCAATTTAATGATAGACCTATACTTTTAATAACGTGGGCTAATGTAGGGTTTTGGTAACCGCTATCAAATTGTTCTATAGCATTTTTTTGGAGTGACATAAAGGCATGATACATCCAGACAACAAACCAAGAGGGTAAATTTTTTTCATAGCCCTGATGTGGTGGAAGATTCTGCCAATGGTCCAGCTGGCAATATTTCCGGTGATCTTGGAGAAAACATGGAAGGGTTTGGCGGAATATGCAAGGCTTCTAAACTTCCTTGTAGCATTTCAATCACTTTACTCATGGATGGTCTGTCTAATGACTTCGTTTGGATGCACCATAGTCCCACCAAGATCATCTTTCTTGCCATCTCATTTTCCTCATTCGTCATGTCCTCCCACAAGTGTAAATTGCTACCGAGTTGGAGATGTTTATATATCCAATCAGGAAAATATATTTCGCTCGTATGGCTCACTCCAACTTTGATATTCTTTCTTCCACCAACCATCTCGAGGATCATCATTCCATAGCTATAGACATCAGACTTGGACGAAACTCCTCCAAAGTTTCTACTGAACACTTCTGGAGCTATGTAGCCAATTGTCCCCCTGGCATTTGCCATTGATACGATACTATCTTTTCGTAGGCAAAGTTTGGCCAGCCCAAAGTCAGAAATCTTTGGTGAAAAATCTTCATCTAAGAGGATGTTATGTGGCTTTATGTCAAGATGTAAAATTTTTGTGTTACAGCCTTGGTGCAAATACTCCAGACCTCGAGCTATACCGATAGATATCTGGAGCAGTTTTTCCCACTCCAATTGTGGAGTGTTTTGCAAAGGATTGCCTTTGTATGTGAACTTTTCTAGTGATCCATTGGGCATAAATTCATAGATGAGTGCTCTTCTATGACCTTCTAGGCAAAACCCCAAAAGAGTGACAATATTCACATGAGAAGTTCTACTAATGCTCGCAACCTCGTTAATAAACTCTTCTCCATTCCCTTTAGATGCATTCAAGATTTTGATGGCCACAAGACGTCCATCGGGTAGCTTTCCTCTGTACACTTCTCCATAACCTCCTTGACCTAATTTCTCTTTGAATGCATTGGTCATCTTCTTGACATCCAAGAACCTATATCGTTTTGCAGCAAGCTGTCCATGGCTTCTAATAAAAGCTTCAAGGTCTTGATCATTCTTTGTCATCTTTGTCCAAGGTTTTATAGATACCTTCCATCTAAGAAAACATGTCATGACACAAATGAGCAATAGCACACTACCTCCACAAGCAGCACCTGTGAGATCAATGTTGAAATAATTCAGGAATAGGTGAAGAAAAACAAAGACAAAGTAGAAAAAGAGAGAGATGGATATAAAGTTTAGTACCAATGCCAACCTTGAGTTTCCAATTTGTACCATTACCTGCAAAGTAAAAAAATAAAAAAATAAAAATAAACAAGAAATTGAGAGAGAGAGAGAGAGATTAAAAGGGATTTAGGAAGAAAAATGCAGAAAATAGAGGACATCTGTGTATTCAATAATAAGCATCAAAATCTCCACTGAAATATAGTCAGTTGGTGTATTTAGAGCTTAACGAACTCTAATAATAAAATAAACATACTATAACTAGAGGATAAATTTAAACAAGAAATCATAAATCATAAATAAGCCTAATAGATAGTTGTGTGATTTAAATTCCTCATATCTGTATCTTGTTTGTCATCTGTACTTATAGATAATTGAAATGGTGCTTCTGTTATCCCTGTGTTTTACTTTTATTCATGTCACTTGGTGTTCTTCCTTTTGGTCCGTATTTGAGTAATAAAATTTCTGATGAAAATATTTGAATAAAAACCTTTAAATTGTCATATGAATTTGCAATAAGATATTCACAATTTGAACATAAATTTTTGAATTGTGTTCAAAACTAATTCTAACAAATCTTACAAAATCTCAATGTCCATAGTATATTTTGATGGATATTTGAATGAGGGGGGTTTTTTTTTCCCCTTATTCTTCTTCTTTTTCACTACTATAGAATGTCGATTCCACGACGGAGATTCGACGACTGTTTTTTAAAAACCGTCGTGGAAACTAAGGCATAGAAAAATACATAGAAAAATATTTGTTGTAATAAGATTTAATACAAAACAGTTATGATATTTTGAAACTTAGATAGAATAGAGAGAAATTTTTTTAATAGATAGAGAAAAAGGTATATAGTTTTTTTTTTTTTAAATTATTTCAATTAAGCACCTCCAACTACTAGTACAAAAAGGAGTACCAACTATAACTTCATTCCTACTTAAAACCAACTCATCTTAAGCAAGCTCTAGTCTGTGATACCAATGTTTCCTTAGCTAGTGCATGAGATACTCTAATTTCTAACAAATGGACAATCCCAAAGGCACTCCCGAAAGGAAGATGACAAATATATATATATATATATATATATATCTCTATCTATCAAAGACTGTTCACATGTGTTAATACACAACCATTTCTACTATGTCAATAGGGAGAGAGCAGTCTTCTTGAATTACCTACAATCTTGCACAATGTAGACTTGGAAAAGATTATAGTCTCAACCAAACTTCGACATGGGTTCAATTTAGTGAACACAAAAGCATTTGTTCATTTTTAGCTTTTCTATAAAACTATCATTAGATTTGCAAGTTTTAAGTTTATCGTCATGGGTTGAATGTGAAAATTGTTTAATTTTAGATCAATCTCACCTATGTCTCCTAAATTTTGAAGTTAATTTTTACATTATCCTCCAAATATTAAAAATCCCACTTGACCCCTGAATTTTTGAATTACTATTACTTAACCTAATTTTGGTTAAAAAACCAAGGGAAAAGAAGGGGAATTATTATCACTTAAGCCTTAACCCATTCCACTAGAATTTTTAATTAAAAAAAAAACACTGGAAAAAAACCACACAATTGCATTTAAACACCTTTTTTTAGTCGGTTTGAAAACTCTAATAGAGCAGATTAAGTGACTAATTTGAAATTTAAGGGCGAAAAAGGATGTTTTTAAAGTTTAGAGGATCAAGTGAAAATGATCTTCAAAATTAAAGAGTGCAAGTGAGAGCAATCCTTTAATTTTGTAACCCAATAAAGATACTAGTGGCTTTAGCTTATTTTGAGAAGAGAAAGAGGGAGAGAGAAAGGGAGTGGAAGTGGGAAACAGAGAGAAATGGAAGTGGAATTTAGGAATAAAAAAATAACAATAAAAGAGAAAATGGTGTAACCATTATTTTTTTGAAATGGTTTACATACGTGACATATGTTTAATAAATCTTATTTTTCATTTATTAGTTTTTATTTTATTCTATTTATTGATTTGTTTTTAATGTGATGCGTACAACACATTCTACGAAAGTCTAGGGTCAAAGTGGTTAACCATAAGAAGCCAACCATGGGCTTTGTCTGGGTTCGAAGGACGGGTAATGCAATGTGTGTTCGGTGTTCCTCCTGCTATTCCTTTTGGTGAGGTCTATTGTTTGGTTTCTTTTCTCAAATGAAATTCTTCTTCTTCAAAAAAAAAAAGTGCCAACCATGGCTGATGATCAAGAAACCCTACCCTGCCAAATAGACACGTCATGAACCCTGAAACATGATCAGAGTAATTTGGACCCCACAACCCCAGGGAAATGTCAAAAAGAACCTTTATTTCCCACCTTGTAATATATAATTGTGGGGCCTTTTCTTTGAAAGAGTGATGATGACAGAGAAGGACTCCACTCAAGTTACTTACGGATGAAACGAGAGAGGGGAATTATAAGTGGTGGGCAAAACTTGCATACTTTTGACTAAAATGTCATTGCTTTGATAAGTATGAGTAACTACAGTTAAATATAAATATTAGGAAACCAAGGAATTAAGTAATTAAAATTCACATGTTACTAGAGTTTAATATAATATACCTTTCTAAAAAATATATATAAAGATACAGTACTCATATGGAAAATTCCTCTCAAGTAATTTCAAATTACTTCTATTTGAATTGGCATAACCATGTAACATATATGGTTAATTAGTAGTATTGAAACAGATGATCGGAACTCAATCATTGACGTGACCGAAAATGTCATTGTGTTCCGGCGAAAAACAGAACAAAACTGAAGATGCAATCTAACCATGAGTCTTTTTTCTGCTAACTAAGCTCTGTCTTGATTGTCCTAATTACTAGAATGAAGGCTAGGTTGTGATTTGCAGGGAATAAAACAAACCAAGAAAATTTTCCTTTTTCTTTATTATTCGTTTTTTTTTTTTTTTTTTTTTTTTTTTCTGTGAGTGGGCTTGAAAAATGATAAAGAGAATAGAAAAAATAAAAATAAAAAAATGCGTACCATGAGGACATATTGACTCTTCCGTTCCATTACGGCAATAGCAGCAAAACTTTTCCCCATCGTCAACAATAGTTCCGCATCTCCCACCTGATATTTCACATGCTCTACAGCGTGGAAATTCTGTGTAATTCAATCCAAACCCTTCTCTCAAAGCTCTTCTCACGTCCTCACGACCATCCTGATCTGGGAGCTCGTCGAGGGCAGCCTCGAAAACCGGAACTTGGACGAAACTCCCACATGCCCCAATAAGTTCATTTAAGAATGGAGAATTATCGTTTACAAAATCGCCTTTAAGATAATAAGAATTATCTCCGACATCCCGGCCGGGGCAACTAAAGTTGTAAGGGAAAAGATCCAGTTTTGGACAGTGAAAGAATAAAGTGAGGTTTACAACACCTTGAGTATAGTTGAAGAAGGGAGGGGGAGTAAAGGTGGTGTTGACAGGTCCTGGAGAACAAGGAGACTCCCAGAGATCCGACCTCGCAAGAATCATCGTAGAATTCTCTTTGGTAACATTCAGCACGCGGTACACTACTTTATTGATGTCCATAACAGGGTACTCTCCTCTTTCACAGCGAAGCTTGAAGCCTGGATGACCGCAGGATTGGGGTCTGCCATCTCCCCAGAACGGGAAAGAAAGGTTCTTGACTTTACCACATTCGTACGGAATATCGCACACCGTGAAATTCGCATCTTCTTCGCAGCGACACGAGGGGAAGGCGGAGAAGATGAAGATGATTAAAAGGGATATTAAGAGTAACGGTAATTCCATAACTGAAGGCTAAAAGCTAAGCTAAGCTCTCATTTAGAACTATATAGGAAGAGATATTTTGGTTTTGATCAATTTTGATGCAAAATGATGAGGAAAAAGAATGGCAAAATTATCAATAATTGTTTCGACAATTAAAGTGAAATGGACGTCGGAAGAGATTTGTTATATTTTAAATAGGATATAATAAAAATCAAAGAAGCTCGCAAATATAAGATTATTTAGACCAAGACTTGGTGGATATTGATTTGCATTATTCTATTTGCTTAACTATTGACTTGTGTTATATATGCGTCTTCCATTTGTGTATTCTCTGGCTGGTGGATTCCCCGAAGAAGCCTTAGTATATTATGTTGGAAATTTGAAGTATTACGTGAAATATAAGTTGGCCTTATTTCCATATCGTTGGATAGAGATTGAAGTGGTATAACACCACAAGGATGTCCTAATAAAGTATTATAACGCCCCAAATGCTGCCTAACAATAACGTTAGAAAATTAACATTAGAATTAACATAAATAATGTGATGAGATAGTAATTTATTAATTCTAATGTTATATTGAGTTATTTTTTACAGGTAACGCGACGAGAACTTGATGTGCTAAAGCAAAGTTCATGCCAAATTAATAAATATTATGTGTTATGTGATGACTTGTGTGACGGTTAAAATATATACATATATATGTTGTTGTATGTTTTTGTAATATGTATATATTGCATATAAATACCATATATTGTTATACAGTTATAGTATATGTTTATGTGTATATACTAGATGTAAGTATATTTTATTTTATATATATATACAGATTGTACGGTCTATATTTGTCTTTATATATATAACGTGTGTGTATATATATATTAAGTTATTTGATTAGTCAAATGTGTATATATATAATTTTATATGTATATATATGTGTATATTGGGAAATCTGGAGGAGGAAATGACGGGGGGAAGGGACGTGTTTAAAAAAAAAAAAGGGGGGGGGGGGGGGGAAGGAGAGATTTTTGCATTCCATTTAATCTACTAATTGCATGACTACCTTATTTGCCTAAAATGACAGCCCATAATCAAATATCAGAAAATTTATTTTCAATTGATTCCCAATTTAATTCCACACAATCTGTCATTGGTTTCTCAAACCTCACTCTTTGCATATCTCTCCCTCTTGTTCGCTCTCTCTATTCTTCACACGCACAAATAGAAAACAAACCCTCTCTTTCGTTCTCTCTATTCCTCACACGTACAAACAGAAAACAAAACAAAAAAAAAAAAAAAAAAAATTCTGCCATACCTCCAAGTTCTTCAAGCCAAAATCAAAGGATTTCAAGGTATGTTTTGGTATTGTTTTATGATGAAGATGATTTTATTATTGATTTTAGTTTGGGATTCTTTAAGAGATTGGATGATTTTCTTGATGAGTATCTTCATGTGAGTTTGAGGAGAGGATCAGAAATATTTATCGAATGATGATCGAAAAAAAAAATGACGATATGATTGATTTTGTGAACAAGACGAAAATAGGGTTTTTGATTTCTTGATTTATAATTTCATTGGTATGGGTATTGAATAATTTTATATGTTAGAAAGATGTCTTAGGGCTGTTTTGTGTGTGTGTGTGTGTGAATCATGTATATTGTGGTGATAATTTTTATATTTTCGGATTTGACCACTGCACTGAAATTTTCCAGATTCTAAGACAAGAATTCCAAACGGGTTTTAAGGGTGTAAATGGACTCCATGTTTAACAAATTTGATATTGTTGGCTCTAGATGTCTATTTTCTTTTGAAATCAGTTTTATATCCTTTGGAGTTATGTGTGAATTTTTATGATTTTTCAAATAGGTAGAGGTCGGACTGCCAAGTTCGGCAAAATTTTAATGGTCAGAATTCAAAACTATTGTTGAGAATTCAAACGGTCTCCATTTTTAACAAATTTAATATTGTTAGAAAACTATGGATGTCTATTTTCATTTGGAATCAGTTTTATATCATTTGGAGATATCTGTAAATTTTTGTGATTTTTCAAACAGGCAGAGGTCCTGCTGCCAGTTTTGGTAAAAATTTTAGAAATCAAATTCAAAACTATATTTGAGGATACAAACAGTCTTCATTTTCTACAAACTAGATACCATTAGAAAGATCTAGATTTCTACTTTCATTTAAAATTGGTTTTAGATCATTTGGAGCTCTGTATGAATTTTTATAAATTTTGAAGAGGCAAAGGTCTGACTGACAGATTCTGTCAAGATTTGGAATTTCGTGAAATGGTTCAATTTTTGTGTTGTGATGTTATTGAATGTTGAAATAGGCCTTTTAATTGCTGCTATGATACGATGGATGTGTTTGATGAATTATTATGAGCTTTTGTTGATTTTATTATATTTATTATTCATGGCATGAACGGTTCTAAAGACGAGCACCTGAGACCTCAATTGCGTGTCACCATCGGAAAATTTGAAATGGTTAAGTAAGACTTAAGTAAGTACACTCTCTTATGCAACATGAATTAAAGATTTGAGAAGTATATGTTTTGATGTTGATGATGATGTTATGATGTTTTTAAATAATACTTCTCCTATGATGACATTTTGATAAAGTATATATATGTTATGTATATGTATTTTATATTTTAAAATGGCGTTGTACACCCTTGATGATGATGATGATGATGATGTTGTCCGGTGAGCAGACTTTTGTCACCGTTGGTTTGGGATTTGCTACCCCAATCCTTCCGTGACTAGTGCGCTATGATGGTACAATGCCGGGCCCAATATATGACGGTTTTAAAAGTTAAAAAGTTTTTAAATGATGTTTATATTTATAATGATAAAAGAAAAATATTTATTTACATTTGTGATATTTAAGTGTCTTACTAAGCCCTTGCTTATATAAGTTAATTCATGTTGCAGATAAAGAAAAGGATAAGTTATAGTATTGGATGAGCTTGGAGCGGATAGCAGAACGATATGTGATAGGAAAACGGGAGGAACGATCACGAGACGGACTTTATTATTATTTTTATTTCAAATCAAGTTTTGAGGCTTTAGTTTATTATTATTTGATTGGATATTTCATATGGACTTAAATTTTATTTCATGAATTGAGTTTTTTAAAAAATATAAATATATTAATTATATAGTTTAATTTTGACATAGTTAAAAAAAATTTTCTAGAGTTTTTCTAAAATCATCTAAATAAAGTTTTCCATTATGTAAAGATTTTTTTTTTAATTTCAAACTTAATATTTTTTGTAATTTTATAAGAGATATATGATTAAATAAGAAGTCAACTGTAAGGCTTCGTGAAGGATCGTTACAAATATAGATATAGTAATGTAAAGAAAAACTTTGCACAAACTTTGGCTCAAGGGATTTTGTTTTATTGTTTACAAAGAGTTTAGGACATTTATATATACACGGAGAGAGATGTTTATGTATGTAATATATGTTAAAGGGTAAAATGAAATCCAAGTTCCAAATCGAAAAAACGCAACAACAATAATAGATATATTAGGGTATTACTACACTTAACAAGTGGACATTTTAAGATGAAAGTCCAATCATATATATATATATATGTGTGTGTGTATATTTTGGTTACCAAGATTGCGGCATGTATAAAATCATGGAATTTCAGGAATTCTTCGCAAACAAGAAAATCAAATTGCAGTTCTACCCTCCTACAGTCTCTAATATGCTATTACGTACATGACCGGTCTACGTCCAATTGTAACAATCAGTCGAACAAAGGGGGTTAAATGGGAGTAATTAAGACAAAAGAGTTTGGAATAGTAAAATGAGAGTCGCGCCTTATTAAAGTTCAACCGGAAAATTAAGAACAAATGTGAAATTTAGAGGGTGTAGGTGCAGGTTCAGATGCGGGTGCGGGTACAAGCACTACAAGAAATTTGATTTTTTGTTACCAAAAAATCGGTAGCGGAAAGTCCTGTTTTTGGTAACAAATTGTTTTTGCTACCAAAAAAATTTGGTAGCAGAAAGTGAGTCGCAAAAAGTATTTGTTACCAAAAATTTGGTAACAAATACTTTTCGTTACCAAAATTTATTTTGGTAACAAATTGTATTTGGTAACGAAATGTCTGATATTCGGTTACCAAAAAATTTGGTAACAAATACTTTTTGGTAACAAAAAGTATCCCTTTTTGGGAACCAAAATTTTGGTAACAAAATGTATTTCGGTAGCAAAAAGTTGGAGATTCAGTTACCGAATTTTTGGTAACAAAAGGTCTTTGGTAGCAAAAAATATGTGAGTTAGTTACCAAAGTTTTTGGTAGCAAAATATATTTGGTAACAAATAGTATAAGATTCCGTTACCAAATCTTTGGTAGCAAAATGTATGAGATTTAGTTACCAAATATTTTGGTAGTGAAAAGTATGAGATTTAGAAACCAAATTTTTGGTAGCAAAATGTACAAGAATTAGGTACCAAAATTTGGGTAGTGAAAAGTATTTGGTAACGAATTCTTATGTTTTAGCCACCAAATATTTGGTAACAAAAAGGGCAAAAAACTAACTTTTTGCTACCAAATATTTTAGGCCCCCAAAATTTAAACAAATTAATATACCTGTATTTTTTCCTAAAATATATATAAGAAAATCAAAATTAATTGACAAAATACCCAATATTAACTTAAGCAAAATGCCAAATATCTCTAAATATCTCAACACATATTAGAATCCAAACAAAATATTAAAATAGGCATACCTAAGCAAATCCAAATACTTGTGACCTACTAAATATTGTACTACTAAACACTTAATCTAGGAAGAAGAAAAAAAGCTAACAAACTGCGGCCGGAGCTGGCGGTGGTGGCGGATCTTCATTTCTTGGGAGGGTCGGTCCAGGATGATTTGATGGCACATTAAGCCGCTGAAGTAGTTCTTGAATGAGCTCCCTTTGTTCTTTCAACTGGTCTTGCATGTCTGCCATATGAAGTTTGCCTTCCCGAATTTCATTTTGAAGGCTTTCATATCTTGGTCGTCCCGATTTGAGAGCTTGTGATGCTTGTCTTGGTACAGGACCTATGCCACGCTTGAAACCATATTTTTCATACCGTGCTCTCGACAAAACTTGAGAGTAAATTTCTTCCTCTGCATCAGAGTCAAGTTGCGACCCCTCTGATTGTTCACTTAAACGATCGTCGCGAATCTTGATCATTTGGTCCTGCATTAGGATCGGTGTGTTAAACTTAGAAGTTAGAATTAAAAAACAATCAATAAAAAAAAAGATTAAGTGTTTGGTTATTTACATAATCTTCCTTTGCTCTCTTAGTTGTCCATCCCCGTGCATCGCTCCAATGAGTTTTCTTGAAAACCTCAAAGTACCCTCCCGAAGTATTCGAATCAGAACTCGAATGTATGTTCTACATAGAATGCATTATTTGTTAATTAACCAAAAAAAAAAAGTTAATGGTTTTAAGTGGTAACATACTTAAGTGAGTAAAAGTTTATTACATGAACTTCATCCAAATGTTGAACTATAGATCTTGAGCCACCCAAATAACGTGCGGGGTTTTTGGAATGATTTTCTGAATAAACCTTTGATTTTTTCTGCATAAATGCAAAAAGAGACATTTAAATGTAACTAATTAAATACCATCACAACATAAAACATTGAAACAATTTGTATATCAAAACGCACATTCTTCAACCAATGTCCCATTATTTAGTTAAGTTGTTTATTTACCTGTCATTCTTCATTTCCAAAGCAGTTGATGCACATCCACTGCCAATCAGCTGTTTTAATGTATTGATTCGGTAAATGTTGCAATGGATCTTTTCTTTCCTTGATAAGTTCTTGGTATTTTTTATGGCACCGATATCGATAACCTTTAAAGCGCTCATAGAAATAGTGGTGGACAATATCTTGCAAATGCGGATGTTCCTCAAAATCTAAATCAAATAGATCCTGCAAGAATAAAGTTGGAAAATTTGGGAAATGTATTTGTTTTAAAGCCATAAGGTTCCACACCACAAGGAAAGTGCTCTTTAATAGCACTGAGTAATAGCACTAAGGTTTGGGTCTCTTTCCTAATTGGCTACATAGTGGGGGTTATAAATAGTAAGTGAGAAAAGAAAAATACCTTCAAACGTCTTATGCATTCATTCTGTTGATTTATAGGAATCTTGCCCCAACCGCTATATTGTAATGGTGCATGATGGCGAACTATAGAACCTATTTTGCTTGTAAATCGGCCCGCATTCTCCCCATGAACTCGGAGCTCAGAATCCCTATACTTAACCTCAAGCTTTCCTTTCTTGCTCACTAATCTGTCAGTTGCTTGACATGTAGTAGGTCCTCGAACATTGGTTGACCGTGCTATTTACAAGTAAGATGTTAATATTAGAATAGTTTAAAATACAAAAAAAATTTCAACATCTTCATAATAAGAATGATCTTACATGTTGCGCTAACTTGATGGGTCTCTGGAATTGACTCAAGCACAATCAAGTCTCGATCCCCATTGTGTTCTTGATTATGAGATGGCTCATCATTTGATGCTGCTGATGAGGATGAGCCAATTGTGGTTGGTGGAGATGGCTCAACATACGGAGTAGATGGAATTGAATTAGTCGCTGGAGATGGCTCAGTAACCGGAGTTGACAGCACTGGTTTGGATTTTGTACCGGAACTAAACGAACAAAGGGTCCAAATCAGGTGGCTCTTCTTCGCAATCTTCGGTATCATTTCTTTCCGCACCAGTAGCTACTGAAGATGGAAAGCTGTATGGGAATGCATCATTTAGTGCATTCACCATCTCATCTTCGTCTTCATCATTGTCACTTCGTTCTCCTTCTGCATCATATTCTTCATCTTGTACATTGGGAGTAGTTTCGGGATCCTCCTCACCATGATTAACCTAGTTTACATAATTCGAGCTAAATCCTTTAAGAAATATATGACGCTCAACAATATCTATTCGATGGGAATAACAATTCAAACATTTTTTACAAGGACAACGACACTTTCCTTCCTCATCTACATGACTACGTGCTTGTTCAAGAAATATTTTCACTCCACTCCTATACGTCTCCGAAAGTCGATTCGTCACAAAGATCCAACTCTTATCCATATCTAAAACCAAACTATAAATCTGAAACCCAAAAAAAATTAATAATAAACCTAAATTTTTGGATCTTGATTAGGGGATTTCATATAAATACTTTTGGGTTTTCACGGATTTTTACCTTGCAAGATTTACCGAATTTTCTGTTGGCTGGTCAGAGCAATTTCCGGTGTGACGGTGAAGCTGGTGACGGAGCAGCAATCGGACGGCAAAGGTCTGCTGACGGCGTGACAAAGGTCTGATGAAGGCGCGGTGAAGGCACGGTGTGGCGAAGGGTCTAATAGCAGATTCAGGGCTGTAGCAGATTCGGCTTGAGGTTAGGCCAAAGGTGGAGTCCGATTTGGGGAAGATTTGTAAGTGGTAGGCGTGTGGGTGGGCGAAAAAGCTTAAGCATCTTAGGCATTTCAATTTGCTGAGTTTGATTCCATGGAGTATTGGTGGGAAAGGTGCGAAGAAATTTGGGAGAGAGAGCTAGGTCGAGAGAGTTAGAGAGAGAGAGAGAGAGTACGTACTGTGTGGGGGGGGGTTTTGAAATAAAAGTCGTTTTTGAATTTTTTACTGATAGAAATCGGGCTGGAAGCCCGCAGAGGAGGCGCGGCCGCGCATAGCCAGCGCGCGTCCAGCCCAGACGAGGCGCGGCCGCGCATAGAAATCGGGCTGGATGTCAACGCAGAGGAGGCGCGGCCGCGCATAGCCAGCGCCCGTCCAGCCCAGCGCGCGGCCGCGCATAGAAATCGGCCTGGAATCCCGCAGAGGAGGCGCGGCCGCGCATAGAACTCGGGCTGGAAGCCCGCAGATGAGGCTTCCTGTTTTAGGCCACCAAAATTTGGTAGCGAAAAAGCATATATTTCGTTACCAAATATTAAATTGGTAGCAAAAACATGTATTTTGCTATCAAATTTGGGTTTGGTAGCAAGAAGAAAAATTTTTTAAAAATAAGAAAAATTATCATTTGATAATAAAAATTTATTTCAAACCATTTTTTTAGCCACATTATAATATGAAATATAGATTTCAATATGATATATCTTATTCTATATAATAAAAGTAATATGAGTATATTATAAGTATATACATTGTCTACTTTATAGATAATATATATACTTAGTACATAGCATACCAACTTATATGTCCTACAAGAAAGAGATAAATCACCAAATAAATTTGTTCATATAAAACATATTATTGTTACAAACTTTGTATCAAACCTATTCATGAAAAACTATGAACAAAAAATAAAAAAAAAATTACAAGTCTAAAGTATGAAATTATAAACTTTTTTGAAGATTTGCTACCAAATGTAACTTTTGGTAGCAAAAGATGGCTTTCCGCTACCAAAATATTAATTTGGTAACAGATTCTTGTTTTAGGCCACCAAAATTTGGTAGCGAAAAAGCATATATTTCGTTACCAAATATTAATTTGGTTGCCAAAAACATGTATTTTGCTACCAAATTTGGGTTTGGTAGCAAAATATCATAATTTGTTACCAAAAGAAATTTGGTAGCAGATGACCTTAGGGGAAAATTATTGCTACCAAAATATGTTTGGTAGCAAAAAGAGATATTTAGCAACCAAAATTTGGTGACAGAAACTGATATTCTACTTCCAAACTTTGGTAGCAAAATGTACTATTTGCTACCAAAAAAATTTGGTAGCAAATGAGTTGAGCGGGAAAAATTTTGGCTTCCCGCCAATGTTTTTGCTACCAAAATAATTTTGGTAGCAAAAGTTTATAATTTGCTACCAAATTTTGGTAGTGCAATGTTAACATTTTGTTACCGAATAGTAATTTGGTAGCAAAATGTTTTCGGCGGGAACCAAAATTCAAATTCCGCCATGTCATCTGTTACCAAAAAAATTTGGTAGCGGATTGTCTTGTTTCTGCTACCAAAGTTGGTAACAAAATGTCCATACCTTTCTGATACCAAAATTTGGTAACGAAAAGTATATTTTCTGTTACCAAATTTTTTTTGGTATCAAAAAGTTTGGTCTCTTAAAGTCATAATTCTTGTAGTGAAGTAACCTTAATCTATCAACAGGAAAAAAAAAAAAAAAAAAAAGTAGAGGGAATGTTGATCTAAAAGGTTTTAATCAATCTATTTTAAGTTAATAGACTAACCCTGTGCCAACATCTTTATTTTTCTTTCAGCCAAATAATGCAAAAATATTGGGAGTCTCCAATATCACTGGCCTCGCGTTATGTTCGCTGGTGTGATCAAGTTTGGCATCAATGATGAACAGAGAAAGGGAGAGGAGCGAGAAGAGAGGAAATAAGAGAGAGCCCAGGAGGAAGAGAGGGGAGTAGAGGAGAGGAGGGAGAAGAAAACTATGTAGGAAAAATGTGGGGCACAAAAGTAAAGAAAGGCACAAGAAGGGGAAGTTTTCTATCTTTCTTGTGTTAAGGAGACACATGTTGGTGTACTGTCGTTGTTGAGCACCATAACTGGTCTCGTATTAAGGGACTCATTTGTATTAGTGTATATAATCTTGGCCACTACCGATGGCTGTTAACATTATTTCAAAACCACCCATGGCCATTATCATTATTCTTCTGATAAACCTGGGGCTAGACAACTTGTTGAGTTGTAACAAACTGCTTTAGACATGTAAAATTGTTAGGCCTACTTTAACAAACTCTAACATGCCTATTTGGTGGCGCCACAAGAAATCTTAGAATTAGCTACAAATCATTTTGGTAGCAAAATGTCAAAAATTAGTGACAAGAAAAACTATTGAAGCTAAGTTATGTAATTTTCACATCAAAATTTTAGCTTTCATTATTTAGTGTCAATAGCATATCATTCCGACGCGTGTACATGACAAGGGAGAGGATTTTATTGTAAGGTAGCTAGGTTCATTCTCAAGTGTGACAACCGTTTGCAATCATCGGCATAAAGAAGTAACGACATGGTGACGTTGGCGATGATATCCGCGTAAAAATCGCCTTTTTGTGTGAGTATAAAAATTGTCTGCACGCAAGATTGGTCCAGTGGAGTTTGTGTTGAAGATCAATCTCATTGCTTATTGTTTAAATCTCTGAGTTGTATTCGTACACATGATGTGTTCAATTCAAACATTTGATTCCTAATTATAAAGGTAATTCTTGTTTTGATAAAGACGCAGCTTGAAATTTGAGGGTTAATTTTCTCCACCATGGGGTGGATGATAAGGTGCAATAAGATTTGGCCTTTATAGTACGTTGAGACCACCATAACACCATATAAGACAATTTACTGTTTTTATAAGGTTTGCAGACAGTGTCGTATTTAGATGGAAAATTTAGTTTTTTAGCTGGCAATGAGCTAATGAACAAGACTTGTTGCTTTATCAGGACGTACGTACAATGTTTTTATGCCAAATTCTATCATTTACGCCCTCAAAATGACATTTTTTTTTTCTCATTTTCTTTTTCTGTAATAAGTGACCTAGGAATTTTTTGGATTCCAATTCCAATTATGTGTCACTATTTCTTGGGTCAGATAGTTTTAATTTTTATTTCCTGTTCAAACTTTTTCTTTTTTCTTTGGTGGAAAACGCATATTTTTTTTATTATATAATTATGTTTAGGTCGTTAACGGTGTAGTTTTCTATTTATTCAGGGGCCTCCACCCCAACGGGAAATTTCCAACTATTTTTTTGTTTTTTCTCTAAAGAGTAGATTCCAATTTCACTATTCACTTATCTAAATTTCTCATTTTTATTTAAAAAAAAAAATTAAATTTTAAAAGTCCATAATTTTCTTATTTGAAGTCGAAATGAGATGATTTTATTTTATTTTTTAAATTGAGAGAATCAAGAGATACAAAATAATATCAATATTATTATTTTTTCCAAACACATTTCAAGTTTTTACAATATTTATCACAATTCATTTTCAGCCAAATATACAGTCTAAACATAAATTCATTTCCAATCAAAATATTTTCAGAACTCCGATTCCAAGTGGTATTCCAAATGCCCTCTTAGTCCTATAAATAAAGATACCCTCATGGAATGAAAATCAGGTTATGTTGAATGAAATTTGAATATTAACTCCTATATATTAAATATTTTTTTTATTTTCGATATTCTTAGTTAATCAACGGATTTTGTTACGAATTACTAGTATTCTATGTGAATCAACATGTTTTAAAATAGTTTTGCTAAGATTAGGTGTCAATCAACAGATTAACTGTTTGATCCATTTCTTTTATTGTTTTTATTTCTTTAATATTCTCTTTCATTACATCAAGGGGTCCAATTTGGGGAAATTTCAAGGAGACTAACGATGTTTGGCCGTGAGTGAAGGCTAGAGAACTGGATTTAAGATAGTTGATCACAGCCTAAAAATTGGGACTGATTGGGTGAGACTTGGGGCTGGGTGTTGTGATGAATTTTGGCAGGACACAAGTTTGAAGGAAACGAAACGGATGGAGGAAAAGCTCCTGCAAGACCTTTTTAATTTTATAATATTATTTTTGTATACACGGCAAGCCTACACATAATTTTTCAGGATACACAAATGATACTCAAATGGTGCAGAATGAGATAAAGATGCATTGACGTAGACTGGCATTATTTAGTTGTTTTCTCTGAATTTTCTAGTAATGTGAGAGAGATATAGGGATGTGCATGCTCTTGACCTTTACTTTCTGTTGTACTTTGAAATTTGTGTTAGAGTCTACCGTACGTAGTACTCACTACTTTTTGCACTGGGGGATTCGTGGAAGAAGCGTTCATTTTGTTGGAATTTTAGACGTTGTTTATTGCGTATGTTTGCCCCATCTTATTTTAAAGTAAAATAAAATAGTAATTTATCTAAGCAGTCTCTGAACTCTTTAATTGATGATGATTTGGTTTATATTTTATTTTATTTTAGTTAAAAAGACTTTAAATTCTTAAAATGTTGGTCATTATAATTCTTTCTATTTAAATCTATTAAGTTTCTAATAGCATCAACAAGGAGAACTTACGGAACTTTTGTGTGGGGGGGGGGGGGGGGGGGGGGGTTACTGTTGTGCGTGTGTTTTGAAGAATTTCAAAAAAAATCAGAAGTTTCAAGGAAATGAAGCAAACGGTGGGAAAGGTCTTGCAAGACTTGACTTGAGGGTGCCCAATTAATAATACTCATGCGTATAATGAGAAGACTCTTTTATTTGTCTTGTCTGAATTTTCCAATATGAGAGAGACAGGAAGGTGTTGATTTTTTTTTTTTCCGAAAAAAGGAAGTTTTATTTATTTTTTTGGATTTTACTCTGCGACTCGCATTACTTACGAGTCTTCCATATCTACGCTCTTTTCACGGGTGGATAACCGGAAGAAACGTACATTTTGTTGGACACTTTTGAAAATACTGTTGTCTTTTATATACGATTGAGTGAGATAATATTGTACAATTGAAAAAAATGTGGGGATTTGTTTTTTAATTACCGAATGAAAAGTGATAGCATTTTACTTATCACATCATGTATTGTGTCCACATGAATAATTTAAAAACAATTTTCTATTAACAAAATTCTAACCCCGACAGTAAAGTGGGGTTCACATGACGGTTTTGATGAAAAACCATCGTGTAAAGTTCAACATAAATTTAAAAAAAAAATTCATATTTTTTTAATTTTTCATCAGTGACCTAATTAACCCGTGTGTTATTCAATACACGGCCCATAATAAGATTGAAAAAATAATAGCTACATTGTGTCAATAAAAACATATCATCTACTATATTACAAGTTTACATATCATATTTAATGAATTGCATTACAAATTTAGACCATTCTCCCCTAATCAAATTCATATCAGTATAAAATGTTTTGATTTGAAGTAAGTCTAATCCATAATTAACACTATGTCCCTCATAAAACCTAAAACAAAAAAACCACATTCAACACTACCTTTAAAATTTGTCCCTCATAATGAACCACATGTCCCTCATAATGAACATAAAATGTTCATTGAGTCATTAGCAGATTTTAAAACAGGGCAATCTATGAACGCTTTTCGGTTAATTAGCTTTAAAATTTGATCTCTATATCTTTTCTCTCTCTCTCTTTTTTTTTTGAGAGAGTGACTTTTCTTTTCTCCTTTATTATACCTTTTATATTACTTGATTTTTGAATCACTGGATATTGGTGGTGAAGAATCTGTATTTTTTAACAGATGTTCGTGTACTAGAATTTCAAGTAGTAAGGGATGTGGGTATTAGGTACGTTCTATTTAATAGAGCAAATACACTATTTCTTAAACATCATGATATCTGTTATCCCTTTCTTCTTAAAATTATGAGCAACCATTGTCCACTTTTGTGAAATGACCAAAAGGTTTTGGATTTTCATGACTAAAAATACAAAAAATGGTCACTCGCAAAATAAAGTTGATCCTACTTAGAGTTTGAAGTGAAATGAGCAAAGTAGTACTGTGGAAAGTGGTAGAATTGATAAAAGCTAAGTCAGTAAGTATAACATTTTTCATTCAAGATTTCTTTTACCTGAGCATTTTATTTCGTTATTTTTTATTGTTGCTCATTTTCAATTAGATTTATTGTTTGCTCATTGCACTGTTGTATTGTTTCTGCTACTAGTGAAGAAAATTCCTTCTAATGGGTAATTGTTTGTCTTTGTTCCACTATTTATTTATTTTTTGGATTCTCATTTAATTGTGTATTTAATGTCAATTTACTAATATTTATCTTTATTTTCACAGATCTAAACGTTTCAGTTCAATGTCCACATGATAAAGCTGTAAGAAATTCATAGGTCTGAAATTTTCAGGTCTGCTTCCACTTTCTATTGCGTAGGTATACATGTTTCCTATATATATATATATATATATATATATATATATCTGTTTTTTGATTGTGGTGAACTAATGTCATTTTCATTTTCAAACTTCTTGTTCCCCTGTTGCTGTTGTTTTGGCTTTGGTATTTTGTCCTTTCTTACTTTTAAATATGATAAGATATTTGTTAGTAACTATATAAGAAGAGAATACCATGTAAGGTTAGTCCAGTTTTGAATCATTGTAATTTACTATATAGTGTATTTACTTCTTAACATTAACTATGAACTTCTTTTAATAATTTAACTAAGTTTTTAATTGTAGGACTATTTTGTTGCAGCACTATCTGATGTCCTTTTTTATTCTTTTGTGTTTAGTTGAGGTTGAAAGATGCACCAAAGTAATAAAGTTTACAACCTTTGTTCTATTGACACTGGTTGGAAATTATCATAGCCGAGTGAGTACAATACAACTGCTTAGAAAAACCGTGTTTTTCAATGTGTTTTGTAGGAAAATTTACATAACATGTACAGTTTGATAGTAATACAAATTATTTTGACTGTGTATTTATGTCCTTTGCCATGTCTTATTTCAGGAATTTTGGAGGCTTTTTACAAGTTGGGTACATGTTAAATTTTTGTCTATCCGAACATTGTTCATGTAACGACCTGCCTAGCACAGGCCGTTACCATACATACATACGTACTTTCTTACTTAGCGTAATATAGCGAAAATTTTTTTTTATACGAAGCGCACGAGCGATTAACGATAATTAAATAAAAATGTTCGAACACCAAATAATATACATAAAATGACAAAACGCGTAGCGGCTATCATTCCCACAATTCACAGTTCGCCCTGCCACGCTCCCCCATCTTGCATCAGAGATTGTCCATAGGTTGCTTACCTACAGCATAGACGTAAGACGTGAGCTTTTGCTCAGCAAGTACAACATAAACATCCACGACAACAAACAATACAAAACATACTTATTTTAACATAACTTATTCTGGCATAATATGCATGAACCAATTATGCTTCATTATGCTTACTTATTCTATCGTACTTTCATAGCTTATCTTACTTAACTTGCTTATGGGCCCCTTAACATAAGTGTATGTATCGTGATGGACAGCTATGGAGTGGTTGGGGCGGCCAGCCCAGTCCAACTCAAACCATAGACCAAACCCGACCTACGTGCGGGTCGATACGACACAGGCAAGCTCGCTTGCCATCATACTTGCTTTTCATCATCTCATACTTAATCTTGTTCTTACTTAAGAATTGGTAAACATGCCTCATGATGTCACTCATACATAAGTCATAATCATGAACTTGATATACCATATATCATAATATAGCATATCAATTAATATAGCATCATCATATATATCCTAGCATCAAACAATTCTAACATACATCACATCACACATCATAACATACATCAAACATACTTTGGTAAGTATCACAACGAAAGCCTATGTTGTAGGCCGAGTTATACTTACCTCGTTCACTATGTCCAATGATGTGCTGTTCCAAGTCAGGATACCACAGCAGGCTACCTTCTGCTATTTCAAAGGACATAGGTAAGGATTAAAAAATGTTGATGATCTAACCAACATTCATACTTAATCTTAGTTATATGTTCCCCTAAAATAACGCTTGATACTTTCTTAATATCACTGATAACCCCTAGGGTTTAGGGTCTATCATTCTTAAAGCGTAACTTGATAGGTTACTTAAAGTAACCTTGGCCACTAAGCCTTACATACATAAAGAGTGTTAGGTTACCATTACCTTGGGCCTAAGCCTTTTTAAAACACATCTCATTAGGTTATTCTAAGTAACCCTGATTTTTAGGCCCAATCAACATACTTAATATTTTATTAGGTTACATTGGATAACCCTTGGGCTTTGGACTCAATCCAATAACTCGGTATCCTTCCCGATTATTATTCACCAAAACTTGGTTCAAAACTTCTCTTTGCTTTGGAAAAACTTAGGGTTTTATTATTCAAAAATCCTTGTTCATATTATCAAAATTTATAATCTTATGAGTAGGTCTTGTAAAAACTATTAAAGATAGAAACTGCCTTTGGAACAGTTTCTTACTGTTAACTTGTCAGTGTATGTGCAGGAATGTCCTTTCCTGCACTGTTTTAGAAAATCCAGTGCAGGAATTTCTTGTTTCCTATACAGTTTTTGAAATCCAATTTTATTTAAAAATCTAAGCCGAATTTGAAAAATTTTTCTTCACAAAAGTTTTAGATCTTGAGAAACCCTAAAACTTTTATGTTCTACTCAAGACCCAGATCGGTTTCTAACCTACTCATTTACCTTGTTGAACTCACCTAGCCGTGCATGAAGTCTGGGCACAGTCAGGCTCGGATTTTCATAAAAACAAAGGCCGTTGGAGCTTTATTTTTGAAAACTGTCTGAGCTTCTCAATAGGAAAAACCCTTTTCTACAACTTTCCTGTTTTAAGTTTTTCCAAATTCAGCATCTAAAGGCCTCAAAATCAGCCTTCCAGAAAACTGGCCAATTTTTACCTGAATTGACAGTTTTCTTGTTTAAGGTTAGTTTTACGTCCTAAGCGCGTAATCTAACTCAACCAGCCACCGCGGGAGCCTAAGATCAAACATGCAGAGCATTTCTAATGTAAGGTTTTATTAAAAACAATTTAAATCATAACCATGCAAACCATTATTGATTTTGGATCAACTAGGGTTTGCAAAATTTCTAGGTTGCATAAACCATTCAAACTTAACCTAGCAACCTATCATGGCATTCTAGATCAAGCTTAAGCCTATTTGGGGACATATAACATAATCAAGCATCTAGCATACAAACCATAATATCAAGCAAGCATAAATATTAAACCATGCAAAGCTTATAAACCAAACCACCCTTAACCTAATCAAGCACATAAACCTACATTTCTAAGCTTGGGTAATAAAATTAAATTGAGCTTAAGCTCTTACAAACCAACTTGAAATACACTTAAATTTCCAAATTGAAACTTAAATTGAAAGCTTAGGATCCAAGAGATTTTACCTTAATCAATTCAAGAAATTGGTTTGCTTGACTCCAACTTTTTTTTCCTTTTCTCCTTGGGCACTCACAACCGGCCTTACTCCTCCAATGAGCACCAAAATTTTTTGGTCACTTGGTGGTTGCTCCAACAAAGTCCGGCCACCCTTAGAACCTACTCTTCTTCACTTTTTTCTTTTCTTTCTCTTCCTTTCCCATAACCGGCCCCTTGGCCAAAAATGGGTTCCAAAATTTTTTCAACTTTTTCCTTGTTTCCTAGTTGAAATCCGAACATTCCCCTAAGATTTTCCTTTTGGATTCTTGTCTTGCTATTTTCTTTCTTTCCTTCCTTGGGTTCAGTTTTTGAGAGTAAAAATGGGCAAAGTTTAGTTAGATTTCACAAATTTTGTGAACAAAATGAGCCACCCCCACTCACCTATTTATAGGTGTGGGAAAACTTCTTAAAATTGCTATTTAGTCCTTGAAGAAGCAAAAATTTGCACAAAAGGGTGCATAGGTGGCCGGCCAAGCTTGGTCTAGAACCATCCATAATACTTTCCATAATTTTCTTTAATTATGAAACTGATGTCATTAAATTTGGATAAAGTGATGTAAGCCTTGTTAAGGCTTGATTGCCTTTTTCCTTAATAGGCAGTCCATTTTTATGCCAATATAGATATTTCCAATACTGTGTTCACTAATACACAGTACTGTATTCTGATCTGCAGTCTAAAATTTATCTGTGTAAAAATGGACTGTACAAAATTTTCTTTTTGGCTTAAAGCCCTTTGGCCCTTGATATCCTATTTAATGTGCTTGATTTTTCTATAGTAGTTTTAAATCTAATTCATGCTATCTTATCCGAAAAAATGATTTCCCTCAGTATTTATCCCATACTGCTTAACATTTTTCGGTATCGTCAAACATTTGACCTTTCTAGTCAACCTTTGACTTTTATGGTCACTTTGACTTTCTTGGTCAACTTTGACCAATATAAAATCATAAAATTTTTCTACCTTTTTACTTAAAAAGGTCACGTGCTTGACTAAGGAATCATTTTTGAGTCTTATAAAATTATAAAAACTCACAAAACTTAATAAAAACCCTTAATCGGGTTCTTTCATAAATACCTTCATGATACAATTCAAATTTCAATAAAAGAAATTGTAATGTCGTAAAATTCTAGTTATTACAGTTCAAGGGTTGTTTTCAGCAATCTTGTAGTCCTTCTTTAGCCCAGATTGGATTTATATCTTAGCTGGTTTTACATTTTAAATTTAGATTTCCTTATTGGAGACCAGTATTTATCATTTGTAATTGGTTTTGTTTCTTGCACTTATGAGTCAATGTATAAGATTCTATAACTGTTGATTGTATAATAAAATTTCATTTTTGTGTTTGCTTATTTATCAAGAGATGTCAAATTATTGTTATTGTATTATATAAATTATATGAGTACTAAGGTAATCAGATGTAGTGATGAAAAAAGTTTATTTACCTCATCTCTTAAATGACAATGCCTTTTTACAATCAAATTAGATTTCATAAGACCAACATCACGCTATCTAAATTTTCTAATAGCATGGGAAATCTGCTATAGAAAGAGTAAACATAGCGTCAAGAAAATGCTATGATAGATCTATACTTTTAATAACGTGGGCTAATGTAGGGTTTTGGTAACCGCTATCAAATTGTTCTATAGCATTTTTTTGGAGTGACATAAAGGCATGATACATCCAGACAACAAACCAAGAGGGTAAATTTTTTTCATAGCCCTGATGTGGTGGAAGATTCTGCCAATGGTTCAGCTGGCAATATTTCCGGTGATCTTGGAGAAAACATGGAAGGGTTTGGCGGAATATGCAAGGCTTCTAAACTTCCTTGTAGCATTTCAATCACTTTACTCATGGATGGTCTGTCTAATGACTTCGTTTGGATGCACCATAGTCCCACCAAGATCATCTTTCTTGCCATCTCATTTTCCTCATTCGTCATGTCCTCCCACAAGTGTAAATTGCTACCGAGTTGGAGATGTTTATATATCCAATCAGGAAAATATATTTCGCTTGTATGGCTCACTCCAACTTTGATATTCTTTCTTCCACCAACCATCTCGAGGATCATCATTCCATAGCTATAGACATCAGACTTGGACGAAACTCCTCCAAAGTTTCTACTGAACACTTCTGGAGCTATGTAGCCAATTGTCCCCCTGGCATTTGCCATTGATACGATACTATCTTTTCGTGGGCAAAGTTTGGCCAGCCCAAAATCAGAAATCTTTGGTGAAAAATCTTCATCTAAGAGGATGTTATGTGGCTTTATGTCAAGATGTAAAATTTTTGTGTTGCAGCCTCGGTGCAAATACTCCAGCCCTCGAGCTATACCAATAGATATTTGGAGCAGTTTTTCCCACTCCAAGTGTGGAGTGGTTTGCAAAGGATTGTCTTTATATGTGAACTTTTCTAGTGATCCATTGGGCATAAATTCATAGATGAGCGCTCTTCTATGACCTTCTAGGCAAAACCCCAAAAGTGTGACAATGTTCACATGAGAAGTTCTACTAATGCTTGCAACCTCGTTAATAAACTCTTCTCCATTCCCTTTAGATGCATTCAAGATTTTGACGGCCACAAGTCGTCCATCAGGTAGCTTTCCTCTGTACACTTTGCCATAACCTCCTTGACCTAATTTCTCTTTGAATGATTTGGTCATCTTCTTGACGTCCAAGAATCTATATTGTTTTGTAGTTAGATGTCCATTGCTTCTAATAAAAGCTTCAAGGTCTTGATCATTCTTTGTCTTCTTTGTCCAAGATTTTGCCGATATCTTAGATCTAAGACAACATGTCATGACACAAATGAGCAATAGCACACTTCCTCCACAAGCAGCACCTGTGAGATCAATGTTGAAATAATTTCAGGAATAGGTTAATTTATTCTGTCCCAACTTTATGGTAGGATTCAATGATGAAGAAAAACAAAGACATGAACAAGAGAGAGATGGATATAAAGTTTAGTACCAATGCCAACCTTGAGTTTCCAATTTGTACCATTACCTGCAAAGTAAAAAAATAAAAAAATAAAAAAAATAAAAAAAAAATTTTGAGAGAGAGAGAGAGAGAGAGAGAGAGAGAAAGGGATTTAGGAAGAAAAATGCAGAAAATAGAGGACATCTGTGTATTCAACAATCAACATCAAAATCTCCACTGAAATATAGTCAGTTAGTGTATTTAGAGCTTAACGAACTCTAATAATAAAATAAATACACTCATATTTGTATGATTTAAATAATAAATTTAAATTTCTAACAGATAATTTAAATAATAAATCATAAATAATAAATAATCCTAACAGATAATTGTAGGGTTTAGATTCCTCATATCTGTGTCCTGTTTGTCGTCTGTACTTATAGATAATTGAAATGGTGCTTCTATTATCACTGTGTTTTACTTTTATTCCTGTCACTTGGTGTTCTTCCTTTTGGGTCCGTATTTAAATAATAAAATTTCTGATGAAAATATTTGAATAAAAAATTTTAAATTGTGATCTGAATTTGCATCAAGCTATTCACAATTTGAACATAAATATTTGAACAGCGTATTTAGGTGCATGTTCAAAACTAGTTCTAACAAATCTTACAAAATCTCAATGTCCATAGCATATTCTGATGGATACGTAAATGGCTTTTTTTTTTTTTCCCCTCCCTTTCTTCTTCTTCTTTTTGCTCTAAATACGTAGTAATTTTTTTTGTTGTAATAAGATTTAATACAAAAGAGTAATGACATTTTGAAACTAAGACAGAATAAAAAGAAATTCTTTTAATAAATTGAGAAAAAGGTATGTAGTTTTTTACACACACTATTTGTTGGTCGAAACTCTGTGGAAAAGAGTTTGAGGAAGCAAAAAAAGGAAAACGATAACTAGAGATTTTCATCTACCAACTATTACTATCTCTGCTAGCCGACCCATAGTTCGCACAAGTTGACTGTTTGCTCTTAAATTTAAGGTGCTATGGTAAAAAAAAATAAAAAATAAAAAATAAAAGAAAAGAAAAGAGTAATTGAAAGGGAAGAAAATTTATGTAGGCGTACCAGGCAGACGAAGACATTCATAATCTGATCAGAACCAAACTTGAAGGGAGTTCTATGTAGGCTAAAGTTGTTTTGAGGAACCGAGCATTTCTCATGGTAAACAGCGGCATTGGTCACTTGAAAAGAGGAGTTCGAGTAAAATATTTCCTTGATTATATAATCATCATTAGAAATTCGGAGAACCGGGTTTTCATGACTACAGGCGATCTTAAAGCTTGGATATCCACAAAAGGATTCCTGTTGGTGAGAAAGCCAGAAAGGATAACTAATTTTCAGTCCATTTCCACAGGTTTGAGGTGTGCAGGCCTCGAATTTTGCGTCTATAGAACAAGTTGGTTTGGCAAATATGCTTAAGATGATGAAGAAGTAACATATATGGAAAGACTTATAGAGTTTAAACATTTGCATTTGGAAGGAAGAGAGGAAAAATGCAGAGAGAAACAGAGGAGAAGAAAGGCATAGACTCGGAAGGAAGAACATAGAAGGGGAAAAAATCTGTGGTAGGTGTAGCTCGATATAGCAGTGTCTTGGCAAAGTTTTAGCTTTGTTTCAAAGTTTTGAATTTCTTGATTGAGTGTGACAAGGACATGAGAAAGACAAAATAAAAAGAATGGTTCAAGCAAAAGCAAAGATATTGTTGTTTCTTTGACAGATTCCAAATTGTTAAATTCCAAGTGGGCCCTGAACTTAAAGGCTGGAGGACCTTAAGAAATGGTCCTGGAAAAAGTTGTGATCATAGAGTTTGAATTATGAATCGAGCTTTAATACTCATCAGTAAATTCCGGTCGCTATGTGTAACTTATTTTCAGGTATTAGATTATGGTAAAAAAAATATGGACCCCTTTAGGTTTTTTGTTGATAGGTCTCACTAAATGCAAATAATTTAAACTTCAACGTTATATATCGATTTGCCAATCATTTAATGCCTAACAAATAACCTATCTGGTCATGCCATAGTTCTAGTGTTGAATTATGAATGTGGCTTTGTAGTTTCAAAGCTAACCACATTTATATACAAGGTTAGAGTAAATGGAGCTTCTATTTGATTTTTATTTTTTGGCTAATTAGAGTAAATTGGAGCTTGAGTACCAACCAACTAGCCTCATTGAGGTTAAGTTTTATAGTTATAGATATGATCTAGTAGTAATTTTAAACCTAATTATATTACAATATGAAAAGTTCAAATTCCCCCAAGTTTAAAACAGGGGAAAAAAATCGTTAAGTTTTAAAACTGCTAGAAAATGGTACATCTAGAAAAAAGGATTGAGATTCTATGGTTTTACCCAAACTAACCACCTCATGGTATTTTTGTTGGTCTTAAAGGGTAGAAACTAGAAATGGCCCATTCTCGTGGAGGTTGGAATGAGTGTTCAGCAGGTTAATAATAAGTACCTAGACAAAATGACTTTAAAGCGTTTTAATTCGTAGGACCATTTTGATTTAAAAGAAGTTCAAAAAAGTCACAAGAAAACTTTGTTGTCTATCTCCAAATTTTAGCAGTTTTAAAAGATCAAAAATCAAAAGAAACTTGATATTAGCTAAACTTCAACGATTTGGACAACTTTGAAATTCTTGGATATGAAAACTATAGCCAATAAAAAAATCTAAGCATATTATAGAAAACTAATTGTGGTGACATCATAATGATACAGATATACTACACATTTACTAGACTAACAAATTAACAAATTTTGTTATTTAATAACAAGTGTTATTGTCTAGTGACAACTCAATAGAATAGTCAACGGACTAGGGTAAAAACGAAAAACAAAAAACAAAAAAAAAAATACAAAAAACAAAAAGAGAGAGCGAGAGAGAGAGAGAGAATCTCTTTCGATAGATAGTCGCAACAACAAATGGAAAATTGGATTAACCGAACGACCTTGACCCAGTTGTGAACAAGCCAATAGTTGGTTGAACCGAAAGTTGAGAAAAATGAAAAAAGGAAAGGAAATTTCATTTTCACTTTCCGAAACCATCACCATATAACAATATATAAGGTGTAATTTCTAATTTGCCAATTACTTAAAACAAGCATAACATCTAGGGACCTAATTGGAAACTTTCCTATCTTCTGACCTCCATTTGCCCACCCAAAAAAAAAAAAAAAATTTTGTTGAAAGTTCAAGTGCCCCTTTGGGTCATAGATTGAACTGAAAATTTTGGATTTGGATTGAGAATCTAAGGGCATATTTGGGGTAACTTTTAGAGATGAAGTTTTAGAGATTAGGTTAGAAATGTGTATTTGAGGAGACTGTGATATAGAAAATAATACAAAAATTTAAAATGTGCTTAAAAAAAAAACACGCAAAACGGATCTTATTTTTTTCATTTCGTCGTTGTAAGCAATTTTGACACAAGAATCATATCATTCTGATTTGAGAATGAGACAATTACGTACTTTTAAAATTTGAATTTTTTAGTAAATGAAAGAGAGAGAAAATGAGATGTAAAATTAGGAATTTTAGACTAGACGGTGAAATTCCTTCTTGAAAAGTGTCCTCAAATGTGACCTAAAATAGTAAAATGTATATTTGTAAGACAAAAAAACAGTGTAATATAAAATTTAAAATGTGGAAATTTGGGTTTGAATTGAAAATTTAACATCCAAAGTAGTGATCCAAACACACTCTAAGTTAGCGAAATGAAGTACAATAATCAGGACTCTTTTAACAATATATTTTGATTAAGAAGGTTTTTTTTGGCTGAAAAAGGATTGATCTGAAGTCTGCGGAGCTATCTTATTTGGACCTTTGACATGTTCAATTGGGGGGGATAGTTCTAAGGAGCTCAGCCAGTGCTTGACAGCTTGTCCAGCTGTCACCAAACTAATTAAGCCACGTAAGATTGTGGGTCCTACTTGGGGCCAGAGTGTCCCAAGGGTGTTCTTTTTTCTTGTCTAAGGGGCTTTAAAAATAATTAAATAAAATCAAAAGTCAACAAGATTGGGTGGTCAGAGTTGATGACCGTTCTCTCTGATCAACGAGAGAGTACCCACCTAAAACTCCATTGCCAAATTTTATGAAGATCATAGCCCTCTCGGGAAATTACTTTTGATTTAAGATCATTAAACATGATCAGTGAATGAAATCAGAACACGCAAGAAATTCTCTCGCTTGTTTGGGAATTCAATTACTGAGCTCTAAGAAAACTGAAATTTTGTAATTCCTACACTTAGCCGAACATAATTACTCCTTGGCGCTTTTTTGTAATGATTTTTGTAATCCAACCGTTTTTCTATTCCTCCAAACTATCCACCTATTGATTTTCTTCCTCCTAAATTTAAGGTTCTTTTGACTGAAAAAGAAGTACTTGTTCAAGAAGATTAAAGAACGAGTAGTACGTGTGCTTTGGGGGTGAAAAAAAAAAAAAAAAGAGAGAGAGAAGTTGAAGAGGAAGAAAAGACATGTAGGCGTACCAGGCAGACGAAGACATTCATAATTTGGTCCCTCAGAGCAATAGCACGTAAACGTTCTGGTGGCAGTGTTAGTCCCGCATCTCCCATGTGCTTTCTCGCATTCGCTACAGAGTAGGAATGGTATGTAATTTACGTCAAAACCTTGATTCAAAACTTCTTTCAGTTCCTGAATTCCACGCTCCGCAGAGCTCTCCATCTCATCAAGAACAGTCCGGAATACTGGAACATGGAAGACACCGCTGCACACACTTTGGACATTGGCAAGACTCAAAGTCGACCATTCATTTTCTCTTACGTAATAAGAAATCTGATCATTGCCGTAAGAACAAGAAAAGTTATTAAGCAAATTGAAGGATCCTCCAAGTGACTCGCCTTTCGGGCAGCCATAGATCAGAGTGAGGTTTTCAACAGTTGGAGCATAATCGAAGAAAGTTTGGTTCAGAGTGGTGGAGATGACATTTCCAGAGCAAGGAGAATCCCAGAGATCTGACCTCGCAAGAGTCATCGTACGATTTTCCTGGTGAACATTAAGTACGCGGTACTCTAAGCCACTGATGTTTATGAGAGGGTATTCTCTGTTTTCACAACGAAGCTGAAAACCTTCATGACCGCAGAATTCTGGTCTGTCATCTCCCCAAAACGGAAAAGAAAGGTTCTTGATGTAACCACATTCGTACGGTCGACCGCACGTCGTGATATTCGCATCTTCTTGGCAGCGAAACGAGGGGAAGGTAGAGAAGATGAAGATGGTTACGACCAATTTTAAGAAAAACGGCAAATCCATAAGTGAAGGCTATAAGCTAATTAGCTCTCATTTAAAACAATAGGAATTGGGGGGTGAGAGATATTTGGGTTTTGATCAATTTTGATGAACAAAGGTGAGGAAGAGGAATAACAAAATGCCAATAACTGTTTTGACAAATTAAAGTGAGAGAGAAGTTGGAAGAGTTTTGTTGTATTTTGAATAGAATATAATGACAAAAAATCTAAGAAGCTCGCAAATAGAAGATTATTTTGACCAAGACTTTAGTTGGCTTCTTGGAATTTTCTTTTTATAATAGTTTTTTTTTTTAAGTGACATTTTATGACTTTGATTGAAAATTATTTTTTTAGTGTGTCAAGCTTTTCTAAAAAGTCATTCAAACAATTGTATAGAAAGTTTTTAGACTCAAAAAGTGGAAAACTAGATCTAAATTCAGGATGTCAAAACAGTACTAAGAAAGCAATAGGAAACAGATATATGCAAAGTAGATGAATGGTCATACTTGCAAAATACCAAATATAACTTCATGCTACTTAAAACCAACTCATCTTAAGCAAGCTCTAGTCTGTGATACCAATTTTTCTAAAATAAAGTTAAATTAAAAAAAAAAAAAAACAGAGAGTTTCTATAATAAGATCTCTGTGTTTTTTTTTTTTTTTTAACACTTAGAATTGTTTTTCTTTAATTTCGTGTCTCCACCACTGAAGACCAATTCAATACCAATCCTTTTGACATCCTTTTAAAGGATAAAATGATGGGTTTTTGTTTAAAGTTCGAAAAGTGAGGCAATGTAAAAGGAAGTTACCTAGGACCACAATTTCTTAAAAGTTGAAGAAGAAACAAAGAAAGAATCAAAGTTATAAAACATTTGCAAAACTCTTTCTTCATTTATTTATTTTTTCAAAAGCCAGTTATAAAAGTGTCAATATCTATTAGTTTAATTAGCTAGTTAAGAGAAATTAATTTGTATTCAAAACGGCCAGTCATTGACTAACAACTTGACTAGTGTTTATTTAATTGTTTTATTACTCGATCAATACGTAATATTGGATGAAGAAAGTCGTCTTGGGCTATATATAATATTAAATGCCAACCTGGGCTATAAATAATATTAAATGCCCACTTTATATGTAATTCAGTTTTACGTTTTGTTATGTATAAAAAAATAAAATGGGAGAAGGAGCAAACTAGGCCAAAAGCCTCTAATAATAAAAACAAATAGTAGGAAAATTTTTTGAGTGATGGTAAATAACAAATGTATGGTAAATAATGTATTTACGAAGCATATTCAGTGATCATGACAAAAATTATTTTAAAAATATTATAATAATAAATAAAATATTTACAATAAATATCATATTTAATTATGTTTTACGAAGCATATTTAAGATAAAATTATTTTAGAAATTTTCGTAAATAAATAATTTATCATAAATATATTATTTATTTCAAATATTTTTAAAATATACTATCTATTTTTAAATATTTATAAAAATGACTTATTTGCTATAATTTCTCAACAAAAAATAAACACTTCTTGTTAGGTTGGAGTCTTTTTTATTAAAACCAAAGAAATACAGTAAATGTACTATCTACCCTGTAAAATATATGTAAACATATATACACACAATCACTAGGCCATACAAATATCATACGACCTTAATGCCACCTAAAAGTAATTAACTACAGCCTCAAAGTCGTTTGTCATGAAACACATTTTTATTTCAGAAATTAATATGCAAGCACTTGAAACTTTACGTACATTTATTGGGCCCTAGCCTTTGGTAGGTTTAGGGTGCATGAGTATGGAAAAGTACCATACGAGTCAACTAATATGACAAATATTTAAAATGCCACCTTTTTTTTCGATGGACAAAACTCGCATCTTATTATCGTGAAAGAATATCACGTATTAAATACATTTATTCAGAATTTTTTCCAAGTAGAAAAGGTCTCTTTCTATCATCTTGTATGATCATAATAGTAATATTAAATATATATCAACAACGTTATGTAAGTGTGTATATAGCTCGTCTGTTTAGACCGAATTTTTCAATTTGAATTGAACCTAACTAAGTTAATCTAACAACACTAGTGTATTATCTTGAATGCTTGTCAGGATTTCGTGCTACGAAGTATATATATATATATTTTAATAAATAGAGAAGAGGAAAGTATTGTTTTCTAGGACTTTCTATGATGAGATCTCTTATCTTCACTATTGGTAGAAAGTATTGTTTTAATGGTTGGATTTAATTTTTAACAGAAGGTCAATGACTGAAGCAGTCATGTATGTCTCGTTATAAATTTTTAACGTGAATACTCATTAACTAAATCATTTAAAAACTTAATCTAATATCTAAACAACAGTTCATATTAATAATGTAATGAAAACCCTGCTGGCTACTTTTAACCAATAAAGACAGCCAAATTTCGATTAGCCACCTGACCATAGCAGCAAACTTCAAATTGTACGTCATGTGATCAATGATATTGAATGAGTCAGGTTGTTCATATTTTCTAGTCCCCTTTCATAAGCTACCCAATTTTTTTTTTTTTTTTAATTTCCGTGCAAAAAACGTGGAAAGTTTGACCTCCAATGATGCAGTGTTATACAAGTCGATGAGTATTATCACAATATGTAGAGAGGATTTGGTGAGTTTAATCAGTTGCTTTAAAAGTCAAGTTGGACTTTTTGGGTGAAGTGGACTAAATCAAACAGATTTGAGAAAACGCGTTTCACGTATTCTTTGGGTTGGGGGGGGGGGGGGGGGGGGGGGGGGCGGTGGGGGATGGGGGTTTAATATTATTAGAATTGTTTGTCTTTATTTTCGTGTCTCCACCACTGAAGACCAATTCCATACCAATCCTTTTGATATCCTCTTTAAAGGATAAAATGATGGTCTTTTGTTTAAAGTTCGAAAAGTGAGGCAATGTAAAAGGAAGTTACCACCAGGACCACAATTTCTTAAAAGTTGAAGAAGAAACGAAGAAAGAATCAAACCTTTGCAAAAATCTTTCTTTTTTTATTTAAAAAAAAAAAAGAAGCAGTTGTAAAAGTGTCATTATCTATTATTTTAATAAGCTAGTTAAAGAGAAATTAATTTGAATCAAAAACAGCCAGTGACTAACAACTGGACTAGTGTTTATTTAATTGTTTTATTACTCGATCAAAACGTAATATTGAATGAAGAAAGTGTCTTGGGCTTCATAGAAATTATTGAATGCCAACCTTATATGTAATTCAGTTTTACCTTTTGTAATGTTAAAAAAAAAAAAAAAAAAAATTGGGAGAAGGAGCGAAATAGGCCAAAAACCACGAATAATAAAAATAAATAGTAGTAAAAATTTTCAGTGATGAGAAATAACAAATGCATGATAAATAATGTACTTACAGAGCATATTCAGTAGTCACGACAAAAATTATCTTAAAAATATTATTATAAATAAAATATTTACAATAAATATCATATTTAATAATGTTTTACGAAACATATTTACGATTACTATCTGTTTTTAAATATTTTTAAAAATAACTTATTTGCCGTAATTTCTCAAAAAAAAAAAATATTACTAGGTTCGAGTCTTTTTTATTAAAACCAAATAAATACAGTAAGTGTAGTATCTACCCTGTAAAATATATGTAAACATATATATACACACAATCACTAGGCCAAACAAATATCATACGAGCTTAATGCCACCTAAAAGTAATCATCTACAGCCTCAAAGTAGTTTGTTATGAAACACATTTTTATATCAGAAATCAATATGCAAGTACTTGTAATTATGTACATTTATTGGGCTCTAGCCTTTGGTAGGTTTAGGGTGCATGAATATGGTAAAGTACCATATGAGTCAACTAATATGACAAATACTTAAAATGTCGCCCTTTTTTTCCATGGACAAAACTCACACCTTATTATTGTGAAAGGATATCGTGTATTAAGACGTTTATTCCGAATTTTTTCCAAGTAGAAAAGGTGTTTTTTTATCATCTTGTATGTCCATAATAGTAATATTAAATATCAACAATGTTATGTAAGTGCGTATATAGCTCGTATGTTTAGACCGAATTTTTCAATTTGAATTGAACCTAACTAAGTTAATCTAACAACACTAGTGTATTATCTTGAATGCTTGTCAGGGTTTCGTGCTACGCAGTTTTTTTTTTTTTTTTTTAATAAATAGAGAAGAGGAATTGTCTCCACTCAAATTTATTAAAAAAGGGAACAAAGCACATAAAATTAGAGAAAATTAGAAACAACTTTCAATGACAAATCAAACACCGTTACATAGAAATTAGAACAACATTCTAGATATTTACCAAAAAAAAAAAAAAAAGTGCAAGACTCTAGATCCTATATGAATGCAAATGCCTTGAATAACCTAGAAGGTAAAGATTCTTTTCACCAAGGCCTACCAAAAATGAATATTTAATCAAAGAGAACAAATTAATAGTACAAAACGAAATATAACAGACATGATTGGCATTAAGAAAAAATTGATCAATCAAGCTTCCTAAAAACTTACTAAGGTGTATTGGCTAACATTTAATTATCTGACTGACTAGAAATATAATGAGTAATGAAGTCCTAAAAAGTTAGATGGTTGGACAATACCTTATTAATTTGGACCACATACATAAATATTACAAGAAATAAATACCACATCCGTTATACTAGAAATGAACAACTGTTTCACACCCCAATTATATGCCAATTTTAAAATATAAGAAGTTATATATGCTATACACAATTGTTAACTAAATCAAGTGTAAGGTTCCCACTTAGTAAACAAAAATGAAAATACTTTTATGTTTTAGATGTGAGAGGTCTTACCAAAACCCCTATCGTCTCACTAACTAAGTTAACTTTAGTAGGGTTATATACTAACTGAAATTGAGTAAGTGAGATATTATTTTATAATTGAAATAAAGTGGGATTTGTCTTTTAATTACCAAAGGAAGAGTGATAGCACTTCACTTATCACATCATGTATTGTGTCCACACAAATACGTTAAAAATGTTTCTCATTGAAAATAAAATTTCTAATAATCTCTATTTTTTTAAGGTGTATTTATTAAAAAATGTTTAATAAATTCTTGCTTTGTGAATGAGAAAACTACTTCCTTTGGGAATGAGAAAACTAAATTCCGAAGTTGGCGAATGAGAGAGAGAGAGAGAGAGAGAGAGAGAGAGAGATACGTACTTTGTGATTTTTCAGGATCAGGCCCCTTTGCAGGATATACAGGGCTTTCCGGTGGCGGTTTTTGGGAAGGACCACAGCTCAATCCATCAGATTGGGGATCAAGAGGACAGAAACACATGAAGTGATTATCCTGATCAGTAGTTGATGAGTTATATCCACATCTCGGCATTTGTCTTCGTCCTTGATTTTCCACTCCACTTCAAAGCCTCGTTGAAAAACTTTAAGAACTTCATCTAAACTTTTAACTTGGCCTTTTACTACCTCCTCCATTATGGGAACCACGACACTTATGCTACACTCCGGCCATGGGAAATAAGGACTTCCCAAATATGTTACATCCGGCACAAAGTAAGCCCAGCCAGAAACGTTCTTTCCAGGGCAATCATAGTCAAAAAGATTAGAAAATTTAAGGGTATTATTACAGTCGTAGAACAAGGTGGTATTTTTGTCTTTCGGAGTGTACTGGAACAGAGTGGGATTCAGAGTTATGTTGATGAAGTTTTCAGGACAATACGAATCCCAGAAATCCATTCTGGCAATCTTGAGAACCCGATCTTTCTGGTTGATATCGAGGACGAGAAACTTCTGCGACACTGCATCTGCATCGAACATAAGGCTGTTCCTATCTGGTTCACAATCGACAACGAACCCGGGGTGTCCACAGTGCTCAGGTTGGTTTCTTCCCCGGAAAGGGTAAGAAATTCCTTTGATTTTCCCGCAATCGAAAGGTTCGCAGTTCTTAAATCGGTCGTCTTCGTTGGAATGGCTTGCGAAGGATGATGAGAGGAAGAGGGTTAACAGCAAAAGGAAGAGAACGGAAAGCGGGAAGCAAACGGAAGGATTCATTAACAGAGAGATCACTTGGAATATGGTCAAGACTGAAGAAGAAAACTTAAGGGCAAGCTTGTTGAAGAAATTGATATAAAATGGAATCAAATAGAAAAAAAATAAGCTGTTGATTGTAATGAACGCTATAAATGTTCATTTCGATGGAGATTAAAAATGAAGTTGGAAAGAAAATAAAATTTGAGTAGTTGACTAGTTGACTTAATGTGTAGACAAATGCTTCTTGATAAGCTTGGAGGTAGTGAAAACATAGCATTTAATTGGAAAAATTGGACCCACACTCATTTATTCCTTGAAAATGAGGAGTTGTTGACAGGCAGAAATTTTTTTTCGTAGGAGCAAAGAATTTTCTTTTCTTGCCGTATTGATTTTAGATGTGATAATATTACCGTTTAACCGATAATAACTCTCGGATAGAGACTTCTTTTATTTATTTATAGGGAAGGACAACAGCTCAATCCATCAGATAGGAGATCAAGAGGACAGAAACAGAAGATATTATCCTCAGTAGTTAATGAGTTATATCCACATCTCCCACCCGAACCAACACATTCTTTGCGGTTCTCTTCGTCCATGATGTTCCACTCTTCTTCGAAACCTCCTTGAAAAACGCGATCAAAACGGATTAAGCCACTAACATATTGTTTTACTGCCTCCTCCATTATGGGAACCACAACACTGACTCTACACACTGGCCATGTGAATTCAGGACTATGCAAATCTGTTTCATCCACCACAAAGTAAGCCCTGCGAGAAATGTTTTTTACAACGCAACCAAAGCCAACAAGATTAGAAAATTCAGTGGCTTCATCATTATCGTATAACAAGGTTGTGTTTTTGTCATTGGAAGTGCAATCAAACAGAGTGGAACTCAGAGTTGTGTTGATGAATTTTTCCGGACAGTTCGAATCCCAGAATCTACTCCGGCAATCTTGAGAACCCGAGCTGTCTGGTTGATGTTGAGGACGTGGAACTTCTGAGACACTGCATCGAACATAAGGCTGTCCTGATCTGATTCACAATCGACAACAAGCCCCGGGTAACCACAGTACTCGGGTTGGTGATTTCCCCGGGTAGGGTAAGAAATTCTTTTGATTACCCCGCAATCGAAAGATTCGCAGCTCTTGAATGGATCGGCTTCGTTGGCATGGCTTAGGGAGACTACTGAGACGAAGAGGATGAACAGCATAAGGAAGAAAAGGGAAGACAGGAAGGAAACAGAGATTTTCATTATGATGAATAAGTTTCAAAACAGCGTAGAAAAAAAATGGAAAGATAAGATAGTGGCAGATAAATCTATTTAAAAGAGAGAGTAAACTATAATTAAATAAAGTGAAATATGAGATTGTAATCAATATGTAAATATTGTATCTTAGCTAGCTTCCTTTTTGTAATTATTATCTTTTGCATAATTGTTAGACATCATTATATATTGTACATATTCTTCATCAATGATTTTTGGAAAAGCCATTCACAAATTTTATATTCTTCTCACTTTTCTATGGTATCAAAGTGTTCATACACAGTTTGCTTCCACGACAATTTTCGGATACTCTGTTTTTGTGTATTTTTCACAACGATTTTTTTAAAAAACGGTCGTGAAATTGCCGTCGTAAAATCCACATTTTGTAGTAGTGACAGACACCTTCATGAAGACGTTTTATGAGTCAACCACTGGGGTTTGTTGATCTCAATCATCTTGTCCAGGTTTGCCACCTCAAATGTGTTTGTTAATTCCCGCTCTGACACTTCGTTATTCATCTTAAAGCAGATGCATTTTACTATTTTTGTGTTGGCGTATGCAGATGACCTTATCATTACAAGCAATGATTCCACAATCATTAACAAGGTACGTTGTCTCTCAATTGGCATCTAAATTCTCCATTAAAGATCTCGGAGCCTTGTAATAAAAGAATTTGATTAATTAGGGGTGTAAAGAATTCAGACGGGGTATGCCAATAGAACCACTCAGCATAATAATATGAAATGACATGGCAATTTTTGCGATTGTTTTATTCTGTTTTGTTTTTTTCTTTTTTCATATTTTGGAACTGTTTTGTTTTGTTTTGTTTATTATTATTATTATTATTATTAGAAGTTTAGAGAGATTTAGAGGTAAATGGCCTAATAGTAGGCCTCATTTTAAACAGATGATCCAAACTTTTGGTAATTAGTTAAATTGCCATTTATTCTTTTCAATGTGACCCAAATGGCAAAAATACCATCCAACGTCTCCAATTGTCATCCCCACCCACCGGTCTCAGCTACACTCCAACCGTCGACGTCTCACACCCATCAATTTCTTTTTTCTTGTTAATGGTAAATTGATTTGCGATTGGAAATTGAATGACCATGGAATTTTGAGTGAGTATTTGAAATCAATCGAATGATTGATCAAAATTTTCAAATAAGAAGTACCCTAAATTTCATCAAAGATAATAAAATCATAAGTCAATCAATGATCGATGACAGTTAATCAGTGATTGATTGTTTGTTGTTGTTTTTGGTGAAGTATTAGAAAATGAAATCGTGAGTCAATAGGTAATTAACTTAGAGTTAATCAGTAATAGATGACAATATTGACTAAGATTAACTGTTTATTGTTGTTTTTGGTGGATTCTAAGATATTGATCATGGTTGACTAAGAATCAATAAGTGATTGACTAAGTCGATCAGTCCTCCGACGATCATGAACAATGCAACAGCCCTGAACAAACTGCTTCTTAACAATTCATGGTGAAAAAAACAAAATAAATAAATATGGTCACACTATATTACAAAAAAAAAAAAAAAAATGCTTTGGGTAGCTAAAGGGAAACCTGAAATTGATCAAACAAGAGAGCAATCTGAAATCAAAAGCAAAGAATGAAACCATGAAAATTTGACCGAACACGTGAGAGAAGAAGAAACCAGAAACATATAGGGTTACATGAATCAGTGTAAAAGAGTAATTATAATTCCTCAAATCTCATTAATCAGCCACCTACCTAAATAAAAGAAAAAAAAAATATCTATTAAAAGCTAGGTGGCAAATCAGTCGCCCCACCTAATTTCCATTATTATTATTTTTTTTATTAAGGGAAAAGCACTTGAATGATACAAATTTAAAAATTATTGGCTTGTACCAACATGTTAAGGATAGTAGTTAGAACAATGGTTTATTGTAGATTTGCTTGTACAATATTATTCCTCTAGTTAGTTAGAGTTTGTTAGTTCACAGTATACATATAAGACTTCTCTTGGTTATATCTTACAATTAGTTAGATTGTGCTTGGTTTTCTAATTGAAGATGAAATTTTTAAGTTGGAATTGGTTGACTGTTCAAAAACTAGTTATGAATTTTGTTGACTATTCAAAACAAGATAATAATTTATATGAAAAAGTACAGTTTAATTGGAGTTGAATTTAAATGCCAAACAAAGCCTTGACTCTAATACCAAATAAAGCCCAAACTGCATTTTTTTAACTCAGTTTTTGTATTTTTCTGAAAAATCAATAAAAATTATAACTAGTTTTTGAAAAGTCAACTAACTCCAACTTAAAAATTCAATTTTCAATCGACAAACCAAATGCAAACTAAGTCTTGTAATAGACTATTTATAAGCTGTTCAGTAGTCCACTACTCAATAATATTCATTCTTTGAAATTCTCCAAAAATTAAAGGCAAGCTCGTTGAAGAAATTGATATAAAAGGGAATCAAAGAGAAAAAAAAAAAAAAAAAGCTGTTGATTGCAATGAACGCTATAAATGTTCATTTTGATGGAGATTAAAAATGAATTTGGAAAGAAAAGAAAATTTTAGTAGTTAACTAGTAGACTTAATGTGTAGAAAAATGTTTCTTGATAAGCTTGGAGGTAGTGAAAACATAGCATTAATTGGAAAATTGGACGCACTCATTTATTCCTTGAAAATGAGGACTCTTTTTTTTTTTTTTTTTTTTTATATATATATAAATAGAATGAGGACTTATTGAAGGTGGAAACTTTTGTACGTAGAAGCAAATAATTTTCTTTTCTTCTCTTATTGATGTGAGATGTGAGAATATTATCATTTAGCCCATAATAACTCTCGGATAGATATTTCTTTTATTTATTTATTTGTATTGGAGGTATTTAAACTCTACAACCTTTAATAACATCTCAGTACGAAATTATTATTAGGTTATACTTGTAATTATAATTTTATTATTTGTCTGAGCAAGTGTTTCCGTACATCAGTCTACCTTTTGTATTTTGGACTTAGCCTTTACTCTTCCTAAGTTTCTCGAAAAATCTGTATTAGCTTTGCCTAGTCTTGGAGAGTTTTTATTTTGTTTTATTTTTTATTATATGTAGACTTATCGTACACGTTCCAAGATCAACTATGGTTTGACAATGGATTTGTTAAATCCCTGCAATAGAACTATGGTAAGAGGATTGACAAATGATCAGGAACGAAGCTATGAAAGGTCGAGTGGGATTGACTGTCCCCATCAGATGTTTTAAAAATTAACTATTTAAAAAAATAAATTATTGATCAAGGAGTATTTTGCAACAAATATAAAGATCGTGAGATATTTTGACACAAATGTAAAGAACAAGGGGTATTTTGATGCAAATTTAAATATAAGGGGCATTTTGATATTAAAAATAATGGAAAAACTAACGGAAACAAATTGAGGAGTAATTTGACTAGTGTATTAAGCTCCATGGGTATAACAAATACATTTCGCATCCATATGACTTTCAGGTTTGAACCTAAAGTTTCTAATTTCATATCAGATTTTGTATTTTTCTAAAAAGCCAATAAAAATTATAACTAGTTTTTGAAAAATCAACCAATCTCAATCTGAAAATTTCATTTCAAACCTATACATCAAATACAAGCTTCATACTTCAGGGACATATTTACATAAATGATATAGTTCAGATAGAATTTATGAAAATTTTCCTTTTTACTTTATGACGTGACTTACATTGGAATCCTAAAAGAAATTTTCATTTTGTTGGACTTTTGAAGTAGGCCATTTACCTCATTGCTAAGATCCTAGGATTTAGTGGTATTAAAAATAAACCACTTGGGTAGTCCTAGTAAGATATGTTTTAGTTTTTGAGATTTATTTTGGAAAAATGCTTTCGTGTGTATAATTAGTGTTCACGTTTTATCAATGTGTGATATTAAATATCACGGCGGAGAATGAATGCTTGACATTTGCAAAATTGTAGAAACTATGCTAAAATTAACTTATTGAGTTAGAAAACTTGGAAAGAAACCATATGAATCAATATTTTTCTAGTAAAAAATAACAATATTGTAATGGGAATGACTATACAGACTAAATACATGCAGTGCTGGAGCCAATTTTTTTCTTGATATTTTTTCTTTTTTCAGAAGTATAATTATATTATCAAAATGTATCTTGCCCTTCTCTCTCTTCTTACCTTTCTTTATGTTTGTGTCCTTTTTTTTTTTTCCTTCTTCCAAAATAAATTAAATTTGTATTACACTAGTACAAAAAGAGTATATTACGATCGTTTTTAACCATCGTGGTATCTTTTTCACGATGGTTTCTAACTGCCGTGCTATCGAGGATCGTGGAATCTATTTGAATTCCACGACAATTTTTTAACCGCGTGAAATAGACAAAACTGACATCAAATGACAGGTAAATAGTAACTTTTCACGACAGTTTTCTAAAAATACCGTCGTGGAATGGTCACCTACCACAATAGTTTTTTCAAAATACCATCATGGTAGGTGACCTACCACAACTGTTTTTTATAATAAAAAAAAACCGTCGTGGTAGGTCATTCCATGAAAAAAAAATTTACTCAATTCATGCAATTTCTCACGAGTGGCAAATACCGTATGTTATCTATTGCACAGCCCAAATTAAAATAATAGCTAATCTTCAATTGAATTTGTGTCACAATATACAACAATTATTATAAAAACATACACTACATTACAAAACTTAATCATCACCCAAATAATTTAAATCAATCTAAAATTCAAAGCGAATCCAAACACATAAAAAATCACACAATCTAATCAAATGGGTATTTTGTTGAACATGTAATATGCAAAAATATCACAAACACATTCAAACTTTTTTCAAGAAAATAATCACCTAAAATCACAAACACAGTTAGCAATAATCCAAAATCATGTTTACAATCAACTATATGAAATTCCATGATATGTGTGGTGTAAGAGAGAGAGAGAGAGAGACTTACCAAGTACATGGCCGTGGGTGTGATCGGCTTCGTAGTGGGGTAGTCGGCGGAGGATGGGTTCCGAGGAAGAGACTGGAAGGAGGAGTTACGGCGGCGAATAGAGACGAGAGGGAGAGGGAGAGGCGCGAGAGAGAATTAGTAGTGGAGATGAGACCGGCGGAGATGAAAGGTGACAGAGAAAGGGAGAGGGCCGAGAGAGAATGGAGGCGAGGTAGGAGAGAAAATGGAAGAAGGGGTCACGGCGGAGGAGATGGGTTTCGAAGGAGAGTTTGGAGAGACGAGAGTGAAAGAGGCGCGAGAGTGGTTTTTTTTGTTATAAGTGATGGATTCAAGCTACATTTAGAAAAAGAAAAAAAATTAAATGCACTACATACCATGACGGTTTTTGATAAAAACTGTCGTGGTCTATCGTAGTTTTTTTAATAATTATTTTTTAAAAAAAAGTGACAGATTCACACGAAATTTTGAATTTTTTTTTAATACAAGACATAGCACAACGGTTTTTAAGAAACGGTTGTGGAAAGCTTAAGCTTCCACGACGGTTTCCAAAAATCGAAATTGAAGCTTCTACTTCCACTCCGATTTTTTGAAACCGTCATGGAAGTTTAGGCTTCCACTACTGTTTTCAAAATCCGTCGTGAAAGCACTTGACAATCACGATGATTTTCGGAAACCTTATTCCGCATCGTGTTTTTGACATACTTTCTACGACTGTTTTTTAAAAACAGTCGTGAAAACTCCGTCGTGGAATCTGCATTTTATAGTAATGTTAGAGTTTAATTCACATTTATAATTTCTTCACAAATTTTTTTGGATGCTTAAATTGACTTTTTACCTATATTTGGAGTGATTCATTGAATACTCCCATCCATGGAAAGATCCAAATTGGTGGGCTCAAGAAGAGAGTCTGTCCCTTCATCACTCCTCTCCCTCCATATCTCTCTCTAACCAAACAAAAGATTTCTCATCTCCCTCCCTCCATCTCTTCCTTCAACCAAACATGCACATAAATTCAAAATATGAGTGCCCTTAAAAGCAAAAAATTAAGGTGTTGTCAAATTTTTTTGAAAACATTTGGTTCGTGTGTCAACTTTGTTGTTGTCGGTGGCATGTGTTTGTCTAACTGTGTGCCTTTTTAACTATTTTCTTGTGCTGGTCTTGAGGGATTTCATTTTCTTGGTGTTTTGAAGTTTTAACTTGTGGTTTTTGTTATTTTCATTATTAATAATAGTAATTATTACCCCAAGTAGTTTGGGTATTTGTCTTGTTTGTTTAGTATTTGTTTTTGTTTTTCATCCACAAGATATGCTTCTTTACTGTTGCTTATGTGGTCGTAGTGTAACGGATTTTTGTCTTTGGTTGATCGGGTGTTTCCATCAATTGTAATGGATTTATTAAAGAATCATGTGTTTGCTTTTATTATGTATACCTTTTTGGGTGTCATCCATTTGTAGAATTCGCTGTACTCTTTTTCTTTTTTTGTGCATTTCGAATTTAATGATGAAACTAATTGTCTATTGGAGGCTTTGTGTTTAAATTGATGATTATATTGCATTGCATACTTTGGCATTTAATTTCAATTTGAAGAAAAATGGGACATAAAAATAGGACAAAAGATTTGACTTAAAAAACAGAGTAACAAAGTAATAGTTTGCCCATTTGTCTTAGGTTATCTATGACTCTATACTTAGTACCTGTTGTTGAGAAGTACTACAGCTCCATCCATTAATTCGGTGATCCTATATCTTTTCTTAAAACAATCACTATTTAAATTTTAAATATTAATTAAGATTAATTTTACGAATGCTTCTTAATTATGTATCATATTTTTATTTTATTCCTAAATTATCAAAACCATTCATCGCATCCCTTATACAAAATCATTCAAATAGTGTCAACCATAGGATTCGGCACATAAATCTAACGATTTTACTGACATGTCATTAAATATTTTTAAATTTAAATCTTAATAAATATTAATGAAAAAACAAACTATTATTATTATTATTAGTAGTAGTAGTTGTTGTAGTAGGACGCTATGCAATTGAAAAACAAAAAAAAAAAAAAAAATTAATCTCGTTCTTTCGTAGTCATTCACCAAAACCTGACCCGATCAACTCTGTACTTCCTCCGGCAGCACCGGCCCCCTCCTTCAGTGACCCAACCCATCCCTCAGAATGGTGGGATCTCGTCGTGGATCTTGGTACGCTTGACTCTAGGTATGTCGCTGCGGAAAAAGGGGAGGAGGTGGCAGATCTGTCGCTGGAAGTGGAGAGGGGGCCGGCTCTGCTGGAGTCCCGTCGTTAGGAGTGGAGAGCGGAGGGGGTAGCCGGCTGAGTGGCTGGGAGTACAGTAGAGAGAGAAGAGAGGGGAGAGATGTAAATGATTTAAAAAAATTATTTTAGATTCGGCCTTGAGGCCGAGTTCATCTTCACCGCAGAAGCCATTGACAAACACTTGTTTCTTTTCCCACGGTTCGTTTAGCTCCCATGTCCGGATCTAATTTTTCTATTTAAGTTTTTATTTTTTACTGAAAAATCAATAAAAATTATAATTAATTTTTAAAAAATTAACTAAATTTAATATATAAATTTCATTTCAATCTGATGTTCCAAACACAAGCTAAGAAGTAGTGGTTAGCCTCTGTTATTGCTGGTAAGCGGCCTTAATCAATCTCATCGTCTCCTCTACACTTCAATCTTGAAAACACCATATTTGAAGTTTCGTTAGAATCCATGGCTTCCTTTCTTTGTGTATTTTTTAAAAAAATAAATATTCGAAAGTCCAAAAAAAAAAAAGAGTGAGTGGTAATTTTAATTTGATCTGATTTTAAAGATAAATCTATACTTAATTATTTTTTTTAATAACTAAGGTTTATGTGTTAAAATATAATTAGCTAACATTTAATTGCATGTCACATAATTAAATCCTTTAACTTTGTAGATGGAAGGAGAAGGAAGGGGCAATTTGAATTGTTTTGTACATATCAAGGGGCGTTTTGAATCATTATAAACATTTAGAGGACAGAGTAAAATATTGTCCATAGTTCATGTGGCATTGGTAATATTAGTCATTTTAATTTTAGATAAGTGAATTAATATCCTTTTAATTATTCCTTACTCTCTTAGTAAGGGCAACAACTTAGTAAGGGTAATGACTCCTATATAACCTAGACGGCACATGGACACGACTTGGGAATGTTACGGTATGTTACATGGGCACAATGACACACATTGATGACAAATTTTGGATGAGTGATGCCTTGTTCGATATGGAAGGTTTTCCAATTTCATATAGACTCTAAATTGTCTTTGTGATCAAAATTTCAGACTTCGTTTGGCGTTCAGGTTTAAACCAATGATTTTCATATCAGTTTTTATCTTTACACCAAACACAAGCACAAGCTATTGCATGAAAACAACAATATCAGAGACAAATTTTAAAAGTATTAGTTTGGTACTTTGTATTATAAATGAAAATCTTAAAGGCTTAACCTCACACAAGAATTACAATTGGGTTGGGGGGGGGGGGGGGGGGGGGGATCTGTCTTTTATGGATGAAAACATAATCAACTAGTTGAATCTTTCGAAATCGTTTATCGTATATAAGCCAACAGGATTATTCATTTCATAACACTGATGTGGTGGAAGATTCCTCCAACAGGCCATCACTGGGCAGTTTTTCTGGTGATCTTGGAGAAAACATGCATGGGTTTGGTGGAAGTTGCAAAGCCTCTAAACTTCCTTGTAGCATTTCAATAACTCTACTCATGGATGGCCTATCTGAGGGTTTTGTCTGGATGCACCACAACCCCACCATGATCATTTTTCTTGCCTTCTTATTTTCCTCGCTCGTCATGTCCTCCCACAACTGTAGAGTGCTACCAAGTTCAAGATGTTTATAGATCCAGTCAGGAAAATATATTTCGCTTGTATGGCTCACTCCAACTTTGACATTTTTTCTTCCACCAACCAGCTCGAGGATCATCATTCCATAGCTATAGACATCAGACTTGGACGAAACTCCTCCGAAGTTTCTACTGAACACTTCTGGAGCTACGTAACCAATTGTTCCCCTGGCATCTGCCATTGATATGATACTGTCTTTTCTTGGGCAAAGTTTGGCCAGCCCAAAGTCTGCAATCTTTGGGCAAAAATCTTCATCTAAGAGGATGTTATGTGGCTTTATGTCAAGATGTAAAATTTTTGTGTTGCACCCACGGTGCAAATACTCAAGCCCTCGAGCTATACCAATAGATATCTGGAGTAGTTTTTCCCATTCCAAATGCGGAGTAGTTTGCAAAGGATTATCTTTGTATGTGAACTTTTCTAGCGATCCATTGGGCATATATTCGTAGATAAGTGCTCTTCTACGACCTTCCAGACAAAACCCCAAAAGAGTGACAATATTCACGTGAGAAGTTCTACTAATGCTCGCAACCTCGTTAATAAACCCTTCTCCATTCCCTTTAGATGCATTCAAGATTTTGACGGCCACAAGACGTCCATCGATTAGCTTTCCTCTGAACACTTCACCAAAACCTCCTTGACCTAATTTCTCTTTGAATGATTTGGTAATTTTCTTGACATCCAAGAATCTATACCGTTTTGCTGTGAGATGTCCATAGCTTCTAATAAAAGCTTCAAGGTCTTGATCATTCTTTGTCTTCTTTGTCCAAGATTTTGCCGATATCTTAGATCTAAGGCAACATGTCATGACACAAATGAGCAATAGCACACTTCCTCCACAAGCAGCACCTGTGAGATCAATGTTGAAATAATTTCAGGAATAGGTTAATTTATTCTATCCCGACTTTGCAGTAGGATTCAATGATGAAGAAAAACAAAGACATGAAAAAGAAAGAGATGGATATAAAGTTTAGTACCAATGCCAACCTTGAGTTTCCAATTTGTACCATTATCTGCAGAGTTAAAAAATAAATAAAATAAATAAAATTTGATAGAGAGAGAGAGAGAGAGAGAGAGAGAGAGAGTAAAAGGGATTTAGGAAGAAAAATGCAGAAACTAGAGGACATCTGTGTATTCAACAATCAGCATTAAAATCTCCACTGAAATATAGTCAGTTGGTGTATTTAGAGCTTAACGAACTATGGACATAAAGAAGGATACTATTCAAATTTTTTTTATGAAAACAGAACAGTGACGGCATTTTGAATCTTAGATAAATAGAGAGAAAAGTTTTTTTACTAGAGAGAGAAAAAGAAAGACGATACTTTTCAAATACTAAATATCTTATTATTTATTTATTTATTTTTTGCAATTAAGAAATTTTCACACGGCTGCTAGTCCCTGTGGTAGGCGTGTTCCAAAAGGCAGGAAGACCCTGTGGTGGGTGAATTTCAAAGGATGGAGGAGAGAGAAATCTCTTAGTATTTGAGTTCAATTAAGCACTTCCAACCACTAGTATAAAAGGAGTACTAGAGGTTCTTATTAAGCACTCCCCATTATTATTTAATAATTCAAGTAGAACTCTGGTTGGAAGAAGTAGAGTACTTGTTCAAGTAGAAACAAGTGCTCACACACACTATTTGTGGGATGGAGACTAGCAAATAAGCCTAGTTGACTCGTTGGTCGAAACTCTTAGTTGAAAAGAGTTTGAGTAAGCGAAAAGGGGAAAACGGTAACTAGAGATATTACCATCTCCGATAGCCGAACCATAGTTTGCAGTAATGACTGTTTGTCGAATTTAGATTGCGTTTGGAACAACGGCTTGAAATGGAATTTTTAGGTGGTAATGTCATTCCCGCATCTCCCACGTGCTTTCACGCATGCGCGACAGAGTTGGAAGTCTATGTATGGCACGTCAAAACCTTCTCTCAAAACGTCAGTCACTTCCTGAACTCCACGCTTGGCAGATCTATCCATCTCATCAAGGACGGTCCGGAATACCGGAACTTGGACGACAGCGCAGCATACATTTTGAACATCGACATCATTCAAAGTCCACAGTAAACTTTCTCTTACAAAATATGAAATCCGATCGTTGCCCTCAGGTTCCTTAGAACAAGAAAAGTTATTAAGCAAATTGAAGGATCCTCCAAGTGGATTGCTTTTCCGACAGCCATAGATCACAGTGAGGTTTCAACAGTTGCAGGGTAGTGTAGTTCAGAGTGGTGTTGAGGCCATTTGTATTGGAAGGAGTATCCCTGAGATCCGAGCTCACAAGAGACATCGTATAATTTTCTTGGCTAACATGAAGTACGCCGTACTGTATGCCACTGATATTTATGACAGGGTATTCTCTGTTTTCGCAACGTAGCCGAAAGCCTTGATGACCGCAGAATTCTGGTCTGTCATCTCCCCAGAACGGGTAAGAAAGGTTCTTGATGTTGCCACATTCGCACCGACGACCGCATTTCATGAAATTCACATCGTCTTCGCAGCGAGACAATGGGAAGATGGTGATCAAGATGAAGAAGACAACAATGAGAGGTCTAATCAGAAAAAACTCCAAGGAGATAGGCAAGGATTTTTCCATGAGTGAAGGAAGGACAGCGTAAATTGGCTAGATTAGATAGCTGACCATACTCTGTTTGGAAACTAGTAAAATACGAACTTATGGGGATGAGAACTTTTTTTTTTTTTTGGGTTGTTTTGGGGGGGGAGGCGCAGGGCGGCGGGGCGGGGTGGTGTTTTGATGAATTTTGAAAAATCAGAGTTTCATTAGGAGTTCATGGGGGGTGAGATTTTTTTTTTTTGTGTGTGTGTGGGGGGGGGGGGGGGGGGGGGGCGCCGCTCTGGGTGGCGTGGCGGGGTGGTGTTTTGATGAAATTTGAAAAATTAGAAGTTTCAAGGAAATGAAAAGATGTTGGAAAAGGAGACTTGAGGGTGCACAATTAATAATACTCAAATGCGTAGGTGAGACAGAATTTTCCAAACATGAGAGAGACTGGGAGGTGTCGAACTTTTTTTATTTATTTAATTTTTTTTTTATAAGGAAGTGGCTCTTGACTTTTATTTCTTTTTTTGTTTTACTACTATGCGACTTGCATTGCTTACGGGTCTTCCATATATACACTCTTTGCACGGGCGGATTCCGAGAAGAAACGTTCAATTGTTGGACATTTTTGAAGTAGGCCGTTTACCACATTACTAAAATCCTTGGATTATTAAAAAAAATCAGTCCTTCAAAACAAAAATTTAAAATTATAAAAAAAAAAACCACTAGAGTATCCTAGTAAGATATATTGATTTTGTTTTTGAGGTTTAGTAGGGAAAAAGCTTTGTCGAGTATAATTAATGTTCACAATTTATCAGTATGTGGAAATTCAAAAACAAAAAAATTATCAGTATGTGGTGTTAAATATCACCCATATGTCCTTTTAATATTATTGTTCAAGATATGGTTATTTTGGCGAAAAGGGTGCAAAATTTTGGCTGAAAGAACATGGTCGAATAATTCACATACAAGTTTTGGGGCCTAAAAGTTCTAGTAAAAAAGGGTGTGGAGAATAAATGCTCCACATTTGCGAAATTGTACAAATTATGATAGAATAATGAGTAAGAAAACTTGGAAAGACACCATATAAATCAACACTTTTCTATTAAAAAAAAAAAAAACACACTGAAATGGGAATGACTATAGACTTAATACATGCAGTGATGGAGCGAGCCAAGATAAGTCATGGCAGCCCCCCTGGCTTAGATTGGTACCTTTTGACCTTTTGAGAATATCGTTCGTTATGTGAGCATCGCCTTATATACTTATATCAGTGAACATTGCTTCGAGGATACATCTCTTGTTTTATACGGGACTCTGACATAACATATATATACTTTGCTAAGATATAGTGAATAATAATCTCTTAAAACCATAAGGTGCCCATGTGCCCATCTAAGCCAGGAAGGCTGCCAGGGCTTATCTTGATTGAGAGATTATATAATTCACTATGTTAACAAAGTAGATACGTTTATGCCAGGACCCTTAATAAAATGAATGATCCTCAAAGCAATGTTAAGAAGTGAGAATGAAACCATTGCTTTGAACTATAATCTGTTGGGATTATTAGTGCCCTAAAGCAAAACTTTGTTCATCGTTTTTGACATTTATCTATCAATAAAAGTTACTTATTTATTTCACATATTGGTTGTCCTAAATACTTTTATTAGTATAGAGTCTTGACTATTAGAATAGGGCTTTTCAAGTAGAAACATTGATATAAATGAGGAGTTATCGTATGTATTGGATGGACCTAAAGTAATATTGATTTGATTTATTTAAAATAAATCAATTTATTTTGTCAGATATTCTTGTGGACATTTTCATCTTGAGTGGATAAATGATTGCATATATATATGATGTATTTTTTGATTTATCAAAGGGTTTGTACCAAAGGAATGACAACTTTTACTCGATAAGTTGGAGATGTATTGGATAGAGGATGACAATGTTATTCATAGACACATGACCCATATTAGCTCTTTCACGAGAGTCAATGATATTCTCTTAAAGTGTCATTTGGGACTTGATTAAACAATAAGAGATATCAGTCCTTCTGTAATTTGTTTGCCGAATGATTTTCTATTTATGGGGGATTTCATAAATAAGGTTTAATTAGGATGAAGTGACGGAAATTTTAATCATAAAATAATTGAGAAAGTAAAATGGAATTTCAACCTTAATCTTAATTGTGAATATTCTTTGGGGATTCTACATTAGAATGAGTTCATATTAGAGTTTGATTCACATTTTACAGTTTGGAGTTTATGAATGTACGTATTAGTATACTTAATTTTTGGTTTTTGAATGTACGTATTAGTAACATTCTCTTTTAGTATTGTTTAAGCTATGTTTATTATGCCTCAAAAGGGTGAACAAATTTTCGCTCAAAAGAGATGGTCTAATAATTTACACAAGTTTTGGGACCTAAACAGTTATAGTAAAAAAGGGGGCGGAGAATGAATGCATGACATTTGCGAAATTGTAGGAAACTAATCTAAAATTAACTTAATGAGTTAGAAAACCTGGAAAGAAACCATACAAATAAACATTTTTCTTTTAAAAAACAACAATGGGAATGACCATATAGACTAAATTTGTTTCCCCCATTTTTTTGATGTATAATTTCATATAACAATATATCTTGCCCTTCTCTCCCTTCTTGCCTCTTTTAATATTTATGTCCTTTTTTTTTCATTTTTCCAAAATAAATTAACTTTGTAATAGAGTTAATTTTTGGTTTGTTTTGGCTTTAAGTTCGAAATATGAATGTCCTTAAAATTAAAAAAATTAGGGTATTATCAAATTTTTTTGAAAACATTTGGTGTGTGTGTCAGCTTTGTGCTCGTTGGAGGCACATGATTGCCAACTGCTTGCCTTTTCTACTATTTTCTTCTGCTGGTCTTGAGGTTCACTTTTCTTGGTGTTTTGATATTTTGGCTTGTGATTGTTGTCATTTTTCGTTAACATTAACTGTAATTCTTATCCCAATTAGTTTGGGTATTTTTCTTTTTTTGTTTAGTATTTGGTTTTGTTTTCCGTCCGCAAGATTTGTTTCTTTACGATTGTTTGTGTGATTGTAGTACAAAGGATTTTTGTCATTGGTTGATCAAGTGTTTCCATCAACTATAGAGGATTTGTTAAAGAGTCATGTGTATACTCGATATTATATATATATTTTTAGGTGGCATCCACTTGTAGTGTTCACTGCCCTCCTTTTCTTCTCGTGTATTATTTGAGTTTAATGATGGAACTGATTGTCTATCAATGTCAAGTTTTCAGTAATTGGAAGTTTTGTATTTAAATTGATGATTATATTACATTTCATATTTTGGCATTTAATTTCTCTATACAAAAAGATGGGACATGAAAATAGGACAAAAGATTTGACTTAGAAAACAGAGAGTAACCTTCTCGTTTAGCAAAAAGTATTAATTTGATCATTAGGTTATTTATGACTTTGTACTTGGTATTTTGATTTTATTAAGAAAAAAATCAATATACGTTGAAGTTTGAAAAATACTGTAAATATAGAGTTTAGATTTATGCCAAATTTGAACCTTTTTTATTTATTTTTTATTTATTTTAGAATCAACAGTTAAATGTCTTATGAAGTTTATAAAATGTATGTTACGGCCAAGTTTATAAAATACTTTGTGATTTTTCAGGATCAGGCCCCTTTGCAGGATATACAGGGCTTTCCGGTACCGGTTTATGGGGAGGACCACAGGTCAATTCATCAGATTGGGGATCAACAGAAACACATGAAGTGATTATCCTGATCAGTAGTTGATGAATTATATCCGCATCTCCCACTGGAATTCAAGCATTCTCTGCATTTGTCTTCGTCCTTGTTTTTCCACTCCACTTCAAAGCCTCCTTGAAAAACTTTACGAACTTCATCTAAACTTTTAACTTGGTCTTTTGCTACCTCCTTCATTATGGGAACCACAACACTTATGCTACACTCCGGCCATGGGAAATAAGGACTTCCCAAATATGGTTCATCCGGCACAAAGCAAGCCCAGCCAGAAACGTTCTTTCCAGGGCAATCATAGTCAAAAAGATTAGAAAGGGTATTATTACAGTCGCAGAACAAGGTGGTATTTTTGTCTTTTGGAGTGTATTGGAACGGAGTGGAATTCAGAGTTGTGTTGATGAAGTTTTCGGGACAATTCGAATCCCCGAAATCCATTCTGGCAATCTTGAGAACCCGATATTTCTGGTTGATATCGAGGACGAGAAACTTCTGCGACACCGCATCTGCATCGAACATAAGGCTGCTCTGATCTGATTCACAATCGACAACGAACCCCGGGGAGTCCACAGTATTCAGGTTGGTTTATTCTTCCCCGGAAAGGGTAAGAAATTCCTTTGATTTTCCCGCAATCGAAAGGCTCGCAGTTCTTAAATCGATCGTCTTCGTTGGCATGGCTTGCGAAGGATGATGAGAGGAAGAGGGTTAACAGCAAAAGGAAGAGAACGGAAAGCGGGAAGCAAACGGAAGGATTCATTAACAGAGAGATCACTTGGACTATGGTGAAGACTGAAGAAGAAAAATTGAGGGCAAGCTTGTTGAAGAAATTGGTATAAAATGGAATCAAAGAGAAAAAATAAGCTGTTGATTTTAATGAACGCTCTAAGCGTTCATTTGATGGACATTAAAAATGAAGTTGGAAAGAAAAGAAAATTTGAGTAGTTGACTAGCAGACTTAAATGTGTAGACAAACGTTTCTTGGTAAACTTGGAGGTAGCGAAAACATAGCATTTAATTGGAAAAATTGGACCCACTCATTTATTCCTTGAAAATGAGGACTTGTTGAAAGGTAGAAATTTTTGTACGTAGGAGCAAAGAATTTTCTTTTCTTGCCTTATTGATTTGAGATGTTAAAAGAAAGGTTCTTTGCAGATTGTGAAAGAAAGGTTCTTGACGTCGCCAGATTCGTACGGACGATCGCACATTGTGAAGTTCGCATCTTCTTTGCAGCGAGACGAGGGGAAGACGGAGAAGATGAAGATGATTAAGAGGGATATTAAGAGAAACGGTAAGTCCATAATTGTTTTGATAATTAAAGTGAAAGAGAAGCTCATAAAGAAGCTCGCAAATAGGATATAATAAAAATTAAAGAAGCTCGCAAATATAAGATTATTTTGACCAAGACTTAGTTGGCTTCTTGGAATTTTCTACGCGAGAAAAAGACAAGAAACAATGCCCGGCTTTTGACTTGTATTAAAAGATTTCTATTTGGTTGAATGCAAGGCGGCCTCACACACGTTACCAAACTCAAATGGGCAAAAAGACTTTTTGCCCCAATATATAGTTTCATATTGCCAAACTGCAATTATTGGAAGTCACCACCAAATTTCTCCTACGGGACAATTTAGGGGAAGTGAAACTCAGTGGGGTATAGCACATAAATTATAATAAGTTAACCTATAGATTTTTTGTTATTATATGAAATAGTATTCTTAAAAGTTCTATTTTAAAAAACAAATATGAGATTTAAGTATTCTAATAACTAACACAAATGTGAGTGAGCTTTTCAATTTTAAAAAATAATAATAAAAATGTCAGAGTAGCGTCTATAAAAATTTATTTGAACCTCCTATGATATATTACCGGTAACAACTGTTTTTCAGTCTTCGGATTAAATATTAACTACATGTAACCCTATTCCTACTTCAAACCAATTCATCTTAAGCTACCATATGTCTTTGATCCCAAATTTTCTATATAAAAAAGAAAAAAGATTGAAAATAAAAAAAGACTTTCTATGATGAGACCTCTTATCTTCACTATTGGTAGAAAGTATTGTTTTAATAGTTGGATTTAATTTTTAACAGAAGGTCTATGATTGGTGCAGTCATGTATGTCTCATTATAAATTTTTAACGTGAACACTCATTAACTAAATCATTTAAAAACTTAATCTAATATCTAAAACAACAGTTCGTATTAATAATGTAAAGAAATCCATGCTGGCTACTTTTAACCAATAAATACAGTTAGCCACCTAACTAAATATCAACAATGTTATGCAAGTGCGCTCATAGGATTCGATCGAAATTTTCAATTTGATTTGAACCTAACTAGGTTAATCTATCAACACTAGCGTATCATCTTGAAAACTTGTTATTCTCCTACGAAGTTTTTTTTTTTTTTTAATAAATAGAGAGGGCGAAAAGTCTTTGCTCAAATTTATTAAAAAAGAGAACAAAAGCATATAAAAATAGACAAAATTTAGAAACTTTCAATGATAAATCAAACACTGTTATATAGAAATTAGAACAAGATTCTAGATATTTACCCAAAAAATAAAAATAAAAAATAAAAAACAAGATTCTAGATCCTATATGAATGCAAATGCCTAAAATAACTTAGGAGTTGAAGATTCTTTTCACCATTGTGTTCCGGCAAAAAACAGAACAAAACTGAAGATGCAACCTAATCATGAATCTTTTTTCTGCTAACTAAGCTCGGTCTTGATTGTCCTACTAGTTTGTGATTTGCAGAGAATAAAACAAACCAAGAAAACTTTCCTTTTTCTCTATTATCTCTTTTTTTTTTTTTTTCTGTGAGTGGGCATGAAAAATGATAAAGACAACTAGAAAAACAGAATGCGTACCAGCAGTATCAAGAGGACATGCTAACTCTTGTGTTCCATTACGGCAATAGCAGCGAAACGTTTCATCATGGTCACTAGTTCCGCATCTCCCACCTGATATTTCACATGCTCTACAGAGTGGAAATTCTGTGTAATTCAATCCAAACCCTCCTCTCAAAGCTCTAGTCACGTCCTCAAGTCCATTCTGATCAGGGGGCTCGTCGAGGGCAGACTCGAAAACCGGAACTTGGATGAAACGACCACATGCCCCAAGTCCATTTGGTTGATTAATATCCGGTACAAAATCGCTTACGTTATAAAAAAAAGTCCCTCCTTCAACCCCGGGGCAACTAAAGTTGTAAGGGAAATGATCCCCTTTTGGACAGTCATAGAATAAAGTGAGGTTTATAACACCTTGAGTGTAGTGGAAGGAGAAAGGGGGAGTAAAGGCGGTGTTGACAGGTCCTGGAGAACAAGGAGACTCCCAGAGATCCGACCTCGCAAGAATCATCGTCGAATTCTCTTGCCAAACATTCAGCACGCGGTACTCTACTTCATCGATGCCTATAACAGGGTACTCTCTGTTTTCACAACGAAGCTCAAAGCCTGGATGACCGCAGGATTGGGGTCTGCCATCTCCCCAGAACGGGAAAGAAAGGTTCTTGACGTCGCCACATTCGTACGGAAGATCGCACACCGTAAAATTCGCATCTTCTTCGCAGCGACACGAGGGGAAGGCGGAGAAGATGAAGATGATTAAGAGGGATATTAAGAGTAACGGTAATTGCATAACTGAAGGCTAAAAGCTACGCTAAGCTATCATTTAGAACTATATAGGAAGAGATATTTTGGTTTTGATCAATTTTGATGCAAAATGATGAGGAAAAAGAATAGCAAAATTATCAATAATTGTTTTGACAATTAAAGTGAAATGGACGTCGGAAGAGTTTTGTTATATTTTAAATAGGATATAATAAAAATCAAAGAAGCTCGCAAATATAAGTTTATTTTGACCAAGACTTTGTTGGCTTCTTGGAATTTTCTACATAAGAAAAAGACAAGAAACAATGCCTGACTTTTGACTTGTATTGAAAGGTTTCTATTTGGTTGAATGCAAGGCAGCCTTACACACGTTACCAAACTCAAATGGACAAAACTCGTTTCATATTGCCAAAACTACAATTATAGGAAGTCACCACCAAATTTCTCCTACGGGACAATTTAGGGAAAGTGACACTCAGCGGGGTATAGCACATATATTAATAAATTAAATCTGTAGATTTTTGTTGTTATATGAAATAGAATTCGTAAAAACTGCTTTTTTATAATACAAATATGATATTTAAGTATTCTAATAACTTACACAAATATGAGTGAGCTTTTCAATTTAAAAAATAAAAAATAAAAATGACAGAGTAGTGTATATAAAAATCTCTTTGAATCTCTTATGATACACTACCGGTAACAACTATTTTTCAATCTTCGGATTAAATATTAACTACATATAACCCTATTCCTACTTAATTAAAACCAATTCATCTTAAGCTACCATATGTCTTTGATCCCAAATTTTCTATATAAAACAAAAAAAAAATAAAAAAGTTGAAAATAAAAAATGACTTTCTATGATGAGACCTCTTATCTTCACTATTGGTAGAAAGTGTTGTTTTAATCATTGGATTTAATTTTCAACAAAAGGTCTATGATTGGAGCAGTCATGCTAGTCTCGCTGTAAATTTTTTAACGTGAACACTCATTAACTAAACTATTAAAAAAATTAATCTAATATCTAAAACAACAATTCATACTGATAATATAAAGAAAACCCTGCTAGCTTAGACACCTGACCATAGCAGCAAACTTCAAATTGTACGTCATGTGATCAATGATATTGAATGAGTCAGGTTGTTCATATTTTCTAGTCCCCTTTCATAAGAACCCAATTTTTTTTTTTTTTAATTTCCATGCAAAAAACGTGGAAAGCTTGACCTCCACTAATGCAGTGTTATACAAATTGATGAGTATTATCACAATATGTAGAGAGGATTTGGTGAGTTTAATCAGTAGCTTTAAAAGTCAAGTTGGACTTTTTGGGTTAGGGAAGTGGACTAAATCAAACAGATTTGAGAAAGGCGTTTCGTATTCTTTGGGGGGTAATATTATTAGAATTGTTTTTCTTTATTTTCGTGTCTCCACCACTGAAGACCAATTCAATTCCAATCCTTTTGATTTCCTCTTTAAAGGATAAAATGATGGTCTTTTGTTTAAAGTTCGAAAAGTGAGGCAATGTAAAAGGAAGTTACCACCAGGACCACAATTTCTTAAAAGTTGAAGAAGAAACGAAGAAAGAATCAAACCTTTGCAAAATCTTTCTTTTTTTATTTAAAAAAAAAAAGGCAGTTGTAAAAGTGCCATTATCTATTTGTTTAATTAGCTAATTGAAGAGAAATTAATTGAATCAAAAACAGCCAGTGACTAACAACTGGACTAGTGTTTATTTAATTGTTTTATTACTCGATCAAAACGTAATATTGGATGAAGAAAGTCGTCTTGGGCTTCATAGAAATTATTGAATACCAACCTTATATGTAATTCAGTTTTACCTTTTGTAATGTAAAAAAAAAAAATGGGAGAAGGATCGAACTAGCCAAAAACCTCTAATAATAAAAATAAATAGTAGAAAAAATTTTCAGTGATGAGAAGTAACAAATGCATGATAAATAATATACTTACAAAGCATATTCAATAGTCACGACAAAAATTATCTTAAAAGTATTATTGTAAATAAAATATTTACAATAGATATCATATTTAATAATGTTTTACGAATCATATTTACGATAAAATATCTTAAAAATTTTCTTGAATAAATAATTTATCAAAAATATACTATTTACTTTAAATATTTTTAAAATATACTATCTGTTTTTAAATGTTTTTAAAAATAACTTATTTGCCGTAATCTCTCAAAAAAAAAAATAGTACTAGGTTCGAGTCTTTTTTATTAAAACCAAATAAATACAGTAAGTGTAGTATCTATAGGGGTGGCAATACGGGTCGCGACACGACGACACGACGACATGACACGAACACGACACGAATTTGACGGGTTTCGGTTGAGAAAAATTGGGGGCGGGTCGTGTCCGGGTTGGGAAAATTTGACACGAAAAAATTCGTGTCGTGTTCGTGTAGACCCGCAAAAATTCATGTCAATTTCGTGTCACTTTTCGTGTCACTTTTCGTGTCAAGTTCGGGTCAATTTCGGGTCAAGTTCGTGTCAAATTTCGTGTCAATTTCGGGTCAAGGTCGTGTAGCGGGTCAGTTTCGTGTCGCGGGTCAATTTCGAGTCAAGTTCGTGTCAAATTTCGTGTCAATTTCGGGTCAAGGTCGTGTAGCGGGTCAGTTTCGTGTCGCGGGTCAGTTTCGTGTCACGGGTCAAGTTCGTGTCGCGGGTCAAGTTCGTGTCGTGTTCGTGTCATCCCGTTACGAGTTCGTGTCGTGTTCGTGTCACGGGTCGTGTTCGGGTTGGGGTAGAAAAAATTCGACACGACTCAAACACGACACGAACACGACACGAGACACGAATTGACACCCCTAAGTATCTACCCTGTAAAATATATGTAAAATATATATACACTCAATCACTAGGCCAAACAAATATCATACGAGCTTAATGCCACCTAAAAGTAATTATCTACAGCCTCAAAGTAGTTTGTTATGAAACACATTTTTATTTCAGAAATTAATATGCAAGTACTTGTAATTATGTACATTTATTGGGCTCTAGCCTTTGGTAGGTTTAGGGTGCATGAATATGGAAAAGTACCATATGAGTCAACTAATATGACAAATAGTTAAAATGTCACCCTTTTTTTCCATAGACAAAACTCACACCTTACTATTGTGAAAGGATATCGTGTATTAAAGACGTTTATTCCAAATTTTTTCCAAGCAGAAAAGGTGTCTTTTTATCATCTTGTATGTTCATAATAGTAATATTAAATATCAACAATGTTATGTAAGTGCGTATATAGCTCGTATGTTTAGACCGAATTTTTCAATTTTAATTGAACCTAACTAAGTTAATCTAACAACACTAGTGTATTATCTTGAATGCTTGTCAGGTTTCGTGCTACGCCGTTTTTTTTGTTTTTGTTTTTGTTTTTTTTAATAAATAGAGAGGAGGAATTGCCTCCACTCAAATTTATTAAAAAAGGGAACAAAACACATAAAAATAGAGAAAATTAGAAACAACTTTCAATGACAAATCAAACACCGTACGTTACATAGAAATTAGAACAAGATTCTAGATATTTATCAAAAAGAAAAAAAAAAGTGCAAGACTCAAGATCCTATATGAATGCAAATACCTTGAATAACCTAGAAGGTAAAGATTCTTTTCACCAAGGCCTACCAAAAATGAATATTTAATCAAAGAGAACAAATTAATAGTACAAAACGAAATATAACAGACAAGATTGGCATTAAAAAAAAATTGATTAATCAAGCTTCATAAAAACTTACTAAGGTGTATTGGCTAACATTTAATTATCTGACTGACTAGAAATATAATTAGTAATGAAGTCCTAACAAGTTAGATGGTTGGACAATACCTTGTTAATTTGGACCACATACATAAATATTACAAGAAATAAATACCACATACGATATACTAGAAACTAACAATTGTTTCACAACCCAATTATATGCCAATTTTTAAATGTAAGTTATATATGTTATACACAATTGTTAACTAAATCAAGTGTAAGGTTCCCACTTAGTAAACAAAAATGAAAATACTTTTATGTTTTAGATGTGAGAGTTCTTACCAAAACGCCTATCATCTCACTTATTAAGTTAACTTTAGTAGGGTTATATACTAACTGAAATTGAGTAAGTGAGATATTATTTTATAATTGAAATAAAGTGGGATTTGTTTTTTAATTACCAAAGGCAGAGTGATAGCACTTCACTTATCACATCATGTATTGTGTCCACACAAATAAGTAATAAAAATGTTTCTCATTGAAAATAAAATTTCTAATAATCTCTAATTTTTTAAAGGTGTATTTATTAAAAAATATTTAATAAATTCTTACTTTGTGAATGAGAAAACTACTTACTTTGGGAATGAGAAAACTAAATTCCGAAGTTGGCGAATGAGAGAGAGAGATACGTACTTTGTGATTTTTCAGGACCAGGCCCCTTTGCAGGATATACAGGGCTTTCCGGTGGCGGTTTTTGGGAAGGACCACAGCTCAATCCATCAGATTGGTGATCAAGAGGACAGAAACATATGAAGTGATTATCCTGATCAGTAGCTGATGAGTTATATCCGCATCTCCCACGGGAATTCATGCATTCTCTGCATTTGTCTTCGTCCTTGTTTTTCCACTCCACTTCAAAACCTCCTTGAAAAAGAAGAATATCGAAATGGATTAACCCACTAACATATCGTTCGAATACCTCCTCCATTATGGGAACCACAATACTTGTGCTACACTCCGGCCATGTGAAGTCAGGACTTCGCAAATATGTTTCATCCGGCACAAAGTAAGCCCGGCGAGAATCGTTCTTTCCAGGGCAATCAAAGTGAACAAGATTAGAAAAATTAAGGGTATTATTACAGTCGTAGAACAAGGTGGTATTTTTGTCTTTTGGAGTGTACTGGAACAGAGTAGGATTCAGAGTTATGTTGATGAAGTTTTCAGGACAATACGAATCCCGGAAATCCATTCTGGCAATCTTGAGAAGCCGATCTTTCGGGTTGATATCGACGACGAGAAACTTCTGCGACACTGCATCTGCATCGAACATAAGGCTGTTCCTATCTGGTTCACAATCGACAACGAACCCGGGGTGTCCACAGTACTCAGGTTGGTTTCTTCCACGGAAAGGGTAACAAATTCCTTTGATTTTCCCGCAATCGAAAGGCTCGCAGTTCTTAAATCGATCGTCTTCGTTGGCATGGCTTGCGAAGGATGATGAGAGGAAGAGGGTTAACAGCAAAGGGAAGAGAACGGAAAGCGGGAAGCAAACGGAAGGATTCATTAACAGAGAGATCACTTGGAATATGGTCAAGACTGAAGAAGAAAAATTAAGGGCAAGCTTGTTGAAGAAATTGGTATAAAATGGAATCGAAGAGAAAAAAATAAGCTGTTGATTGTAATGAACGCTATAAGTGTTCATTTTGATGGAGATTAAAAATGAAGTTGGCAAGAAAAGAAAATTTGAGTAGTTGACTAGTTGACTTATGTGTAGACAAATGTTTCTTGATAAGCTTGGAGGTTGTGAAAACAGAGCATTAATTGGAAAAATTGGACCCACTCGTTTATTCCTTGAAATTGAGGACTTGTTGAAAGGTAGAAAATTTTGTACGTAGGAGAAAAGAATTTACTTTTCTTGCCGTTTTGATTTGAGATGTGATAATATTACCATTTAACCCATAATAACTCTCGGACAGAGACTTCTTTTATTTGTTTATTGGGAAGGACGACAGCTCAATCCATCAGATAGGAGATCAAGAGGACAGAAACAGAAGATATTATCCTCAGTAGTTAATGAGTTATATCCACATCTCCCACCCGAACCAACACATTCTTTGCGGTTCTCTTCGTCCATGATGTTCCACTCTTCTTCGAAACCTCCTTGAAAAACACGATCAAAACGGATTAAGCCACTAACATATTGTTTTACTACCTCCTCCATTACGGGAACCACAACACTGACTCTACACACTGGCCATGTGAATTCAGGACTATGCAAATCTGTTTCATGCACCACAAAGTAAGCCCTGCGTGAAATGTTTTTTTACAGCGCAACCAAAGCCAACAAGATTACAAAATTCAGTGGCTTCGTCATTATCGTATAACAAGGTTGTGTTTTTGTCATTTGAAGTGCAATCAGACAGAGTGGAACTCAGAGTTGTGTTGATGAATTTTTCAGGACAGTTCGAATCCCAGAAATCTACTCCAGCAATCTTGAGAACCCGAGCTGTCTGGTTGATGTTGAGGACGTGGAACTTCTGAGACACTACATCGAACATAAGGCTGTCCTGATCTGTTTCACAATCGACAACAAGCCCCGGGTAACCACAGTACTCGGGTTGGTGATTTCCCCGGGAAGGGTAAGAAATTCTTTTGAGTACCCTGCAATCGAAAGATTCGCAGCTCTTGAATGGATCGACTTCGTTGGCATGGCTTAGGGAGACTACTGAAACGAAGAGGATGAACAGCATAAGGAAGAGAAGGGAAGACAGGAAGGAAACAGAGGTGTTCATCATGATGAATAAGTTTCAAAACGGCGTAGAAAAAAAATGGAAAGATAAGATAGTGGCAGATAAATCTATTTAAATGAGAGAGTCAACTATAATTAAATAAAGTGAAATATGAGATTGTAATCAATATGTAAATATTGTATCTTAGCTAGCTTCCTTTTTGTAATTATTATCTTTTGCATAATTGTTAGACATCATTATATATTGTACATATTTTTCATCAATGATTTTTGGAAAAGCCATTCACAAATTTTATATTCTTCTCACTTTTCTATGGTATCAAAGTGTTCATACACAGTTGGCTTCCACGACGGTTTTTGGATACTCTGTTTTTGTGCATTTTTCACAATGGTTTTTTTAAAAAACGGTCGTGAAAGTGCCGTCGTAGAATCCACATTTTTTAATAGTGACAGACACTTTCATGAAGACCTTTTATGAGTCAACCACCGGGGTTTGTTGATCTCAATCATCTTGTCCAGGTTTGCCACCTCAAAAAGGTACTCTATGGACTCAAACAAGCCCCAAGAGCATGGTATCATGAGTTAAAAACAATTTCTTCTCTCAAATGTGTTTGTTAATTCCCGCTCTGACACTTCATCTTAAAGCAGATGCATTTTACTATTTTTGTGTTGGTGTTTGCAGATGGCCTTATCATTACAAGCAATGATTCCACAATCATTAACAAGGTTGTCTCTCAATTGGCATCTAAATTCTCCATTAAAGATCTCGGAGCCTTGTCATATTTCCTTGGTGTTGAAATTCTTCCTACGCCCATGGGAATTCTTCTCCCTCAACACAAAAATATCCATGATCTCCTCACAAAGACAAAAATGCAAAATGCTAATGATATGTCCACACCTATGTCTCCAAGCAATGTGCCTGTGTTACTTGATGGGACTTATCTTACTGATGCGATCGAATAGTTGGTGCCTTGCAATATTTAACAGTTACACAGCTTGCTATCTCTTTCACTGTCAATAAATTATCTCGGTTTATGCATCGTCCAACAACCAGTCACTGGACTGCTATCAAAAGATTATTGCAGTATCTTCGGGGAACTATAGCTTACGGCCTCCATCTTCAAAAGAATTCGCCTTTATCACTTCATGCGTTTTCTGATGCAGATTGGGCTGGTAATATAGATGATCGCACCACTACTAGTGCCTATGTTGTTTTCCTTGGATTCAATGCAATTTCAGGGAGCTCCAAAAAGCAACGGTCCATCGCCTGATCTTACACTGAGGCTGAATATCGTGCGGTTGCTTCCACGGCGGCTGAACTTATATGGATTCAATCTCTTCTACGTGAGTTAGGTCTCATTCCTATGGCTACACCAACCATCTATTGCAACAATGTTGGCCTGACTTATCTATGTGCCCAATCCCGTTCTTTTACTCTCGCATGAAACACATAGCGATTGACTTTCATTTTGTTCGTGATAAGGTTTAGAATGATCAGCTGAGTCTCTCATATCAACTCCAAATATCAACTTGTCGATGCCTTGACAAAGCCATTATCACGTCAATGTTTACAAGATCCATGTGTCAATATTGGTGTTCTCCCTGGGAACTCCATCTTGAGGGACATAATAAAAAAAGTCCACTATAATTAAAAAGAAAGTGAAATATGGGATTGTAATCGGTATTTAAATATTGTGCCTTTACTAATTTCCTTTTTGTAATTATTTCCCTTTAGAATTATTAAACATCATTATATATTATACATATTCTCCCTCAATAATTTTTGGAAAAGCCATTCACAAATTATTTATTGTCCTCACTTTTTTACCATTTTAGTATAGTCAGTGTGCATGAAGCTAGAAATTGATGTGTGTTGACCAATTGGTGAACTTACTTTGATATTTCGAACTTACCCACACCAACTGGCACGCAATAAGATGATTCGGCGAAAAAACTTGGCAAGAGATCGGCCTTAGAATTTTCAAAGAAACAACTATGAGGACCAAGACTTTTTCTTTTTCTTTCTTTTTCTCTCTTTTAAATTTTATGGAAAAGATTACCAAGATTTATAAATTGTCAAGAAAGAAATAATGAAGGTTCTTGGATTGTCCCACAAGTAGGGAGGGAAGTGTGAAACTTAAATGTGTATTGGTCCGCAAATGTCTGAAATTATTAGACATTTACCAAAAAAAAAAAAAAAAAAGAAAACTCCGTCGTTAATTCTTTAATTCTTTCCATAGGCCGATGTATTTTAAACGATTAAACTTACGTTGAACTAAAAATCTTAGACTTAAAAAATCGACAATAAATCTAAAAGTGTGCTTATAATTAAAAATAAAGTATAAATTAGGTCGGATGGCCTTTTTTATTTACCTAATTTAATAGATAGTCAGACTTTTTTTTATTTAGCAAAATGATTATTTTTCATTTTTCAGATTTGGTCAATCAGTAATTGACTAATAGTAAATCAATGATTACCTAATGGTTAGTTAGTGATTGATTATAAAATTTGGTGATTTCGGTTATGATTAATCAATGAATCAATCATTGATTGACTAAATTAGTAACTTTATGTGGTTAATCATTGATTAATCATATAAGAAAATTAATTGAGCATTTAAAAAAAAAAGGGTCTTTTAAGTAATTTTTAAAAATTTCATCCATTTGTTAAAACCCTTATTAAAAAAAGGCTATTTACCTATAAATCCTAAAAAAAAAAAATTAAAAATTTTCTTTTTTATCACTTATTTATCTACTTTGATCTCCACATCATTTCTCAAAACATCTGCCATTTTAATTTTAATTATCACTTTTTGTTATTTCAAAGGAAAAAAAAAAAAATCCTTCTTCCTGAATTGCAATTTTTTTCTTATGTTCATCCACCAACAAACAAGAATCTCATTTTTTTAAAATTTTTTTTTTTTTGGCCCTTTGTTTATTCCACTACTACTTCTAATTATCCTCCCTGTCTTCTTCTTCCATCCCACGTGTCTTCTTTTTCTTCTATGATTTTTTTTAACTCCCATATAACTTCTCCACGTAATGCCATATTTGTATAATTTTTATTTGATATGGTGTTTGCAGGAATAATAATATACCAATGATTTTGACGATTTCCAGTCGATAATCAGCAGGTATTTTGATTAATAATCAACAATCTGATTGTTTTGTAGATTTTTAGTTGAATTTTTTAGGATTATGGTGATGTTTGTTTTAATATTCTGGTGACAAAACCTGAAAAATCCAACAAATTCAGTAGTTTCCGATCGATAACTAGATAGTTACAAACTGGTAACCAGTCGTAGCTCGGTTGATAATTAAGTGATTACCGATTGGTAACCAAATTACCAGCTGGTTATCAATTAGTAACTAAGTGATACTAATTAATGCTCATCGATAATTTAAGGGTATAATTGATATTCTTAAATAAATAAATTAAGTGATCAATAAAATTATATGATGTTATCTTATGACATTTTTTATAATAGTTTTTCTTTTATATAAAAAATCAATCAAAGTGGTTGCAGGTAAAACCTAACGATAATGTCCCACCTGACTCCATCTAAAGATATAAAGTTCAAATCCCTCTACCCCCAAGTTCAAAAAAAAAAAATCAATCTAAAATTCTGTGGCATTTCTCTAAAATTCCCCTAATTCGTTGACCTAAGTCAAGTACGGGTTGTTATCTTATTGAACTCCGAAAGCCACTTCCTCCGTTCATGAGGAATGATTCTCGTCTTGAAATTTTAACTTTTCTGATATATGTCCATTAGTTTTTGAAGATTTAGTTGTTGTAATTTGTCTTTCTCTAAAGTCAAGCACACTTGCTATGGTTACCATCTGAAATCTTTTTTCAGGATCCAAATGAATCCTAAACCCTTTTCTTAATTATGGTGGTTTTTTTTCTTTATTTCTTTTTTTTTTTTTAATTTGAAATTGAGGAGATTCAGACTTTCATCTTTTAGTAGAGTCGGTGTGTAATTATCGTTAGACTATAGCTATTTGGATTTTTCAAGCAAGTAAAAAGTTAGGCTACTGTTTTTTTTTTTTTTTTTTAAATAAATGATGATGACAACAATCAATAAATTTTGCAATTATAACCCATGTCACACACGTCATATAAGAGCTACTAGCTTGTATGTGAAATTTTGATCTCATGTGCTTGCCGTATAGTTAATTTTATTAGCCAACAGATATTAAATGATATTATATATATAGAAGTAATATATATATATATGTATGTATGTATATATATTGTTGGATAGAGATTTAGAAAAGGAAATATAGTATACAGCTTCTAGATTTCTCTACTACATGTCTTCAGTTTCTCTTTTTAACTTCAGATAGAAAGATTGCTACTTATTCAATAATTTCGTCAATTATTACGAATATGTATGTGCTAGATTATAGAACAACATGAAATATAGTCAATCTTCAGCTCCCACTTCTCGCACTATACTTAAACATCGACTATTCATATCCCTCTTTTCTACCTTATCAAACCACAAATAAGATATTCACCAGTTAAAAAAAGTTAAAAAAAAATAATAATAATCTTTTACCTTTCCAAAAATCTAAAGCACTGATAGTTAGTTACACCATAGACGGCAAGACATGATTAAGCAAAGGAAAATAATTCTTTTTAGTTAGTAGTTTGTTGTCTAGTTAGAAAACTTGTATAAGAATCTTATGAGATTATACTAATCTCTTTTACCTCTTTTAGTATGCGATGTGGGAGTTTTAGGAGAGATGCTACTTAATGCTTTAACGACAATATTTGGTTATATTTTTCTTTGGGGTCTGTAGAGGTGCTGTAGTCCTCTTGGAATTACGTTTATTTCGTAATTAGATATTCAACAAATTCGATGAGGTCTAATATTATGGTCAAATTGGTTTATGCCTAAAAATGATATACATTCAATTTTGGTATAATATATATATATATATATATATCTATGCTTGCATACAATTTATATGCTCATGATCGATTCATGGAATGATGGATCAATCGCTTACAGGATGACGAGCTCTGTCTTCCGAAATCAATGTCGCAAAAACAACCATAAAATCAAATGGTCGTTCAATGACATACACCAATCTCATAAGTCACAACACTGAAGTGGTGCAAGATTCTTCTGTTGGTTCAACCGGGTGATTTTCCAGCAATCTCGGAGCAACGATGAAAGGCTTCGGTGGGATATGCAAGGCTTCTAAACTACCTTCCAACATTTCAATTACTTTACTCATGGATGGCCTATCCGAAGGGTTTGTCTGAATGCACCACAATCCGACTAATATCATTTTTCTTGCAATTTCATTTTCCTCGCCCGTCATTATAGGACCGCGCAATCTTAAATCCCTTTCCATTTCAAGATGTTCATAAATGAAATCAGGAAAATAAGTTTCACTCGTCTGGCTTGCCCCTAAATTTGCATCCTTTCGTCCTCCGATTACCATCTCCAGAATCATCATTCCATAACCGTAAACATCGGACTTGTAAGAAACTCCTCCAAAGTTTCTACTAAACACTTCTGGAGCTATATATCCTATCGTCCCTCTAGTACCCATCATCGATATGATACTCTCTTTCCTTGGGCAAATTTTAGCAAGACCAAAATCAGAAATCTTTGGGCAAAGATCTTCATCCAAGAGGATGTTATGTGGCTTTATGTCGAAGTGCAAAATCCGTGTGATGCAACCCCGGTGCAAGTACTCGAGTCCCCGAGCAATACCAGCAGCAATTTGAATAAGTTTTTCTCATTCTAAGTGAGTTGTAGCATTTGAAGTGCTATCATCATATATGAACTTTTCTAACGATCCCTTGGGCATAAATTCATAAATGAGAGCTCTTTTGCGGCCTTCTAAGCTAAATCCCAGAAAGGCAACAATATTCACATGAGAAGTTCTGCTAATGCTTGTAACCTCGTTAACAAACTCTTCTCCATTCCCTTTTGATGCCTTCAGGACTTTCACGGCCACAATACGACCGTCAACCAGCTTGCCTTTGTACACGCCACCATATCCTCCTTAGCCCAGCTTATACTTGAACGATTTTGTTATCTTCTTGACATCCGAGAATCTGTATCTTTTTACATTTAGATGTTCATAACTTTTGATACAAGCTTCAAGATCTTGATCTTTCTTAGTCATCTTTGCCCACAATGTCGATAACTTATGTCGAAAAAAGAAAACCGTGATACAGGCGAGCAGTAATGGAATTCCCGCACTTACAGTACCTGTAAGATTATTCGAGAGGTTATTAGTCAAAGTATCTGTTGATTAATTTTGGAGTTGAAAACCTTTGATTTGAAGGGTATCATACCTATAATCAACTTCTTGCGACTATCTGCACAAGAACACACACAATATCCGTTACAGACTTGATATAAAACAATATAAACTTCAATTATCCATTGAATTTCTTTGATAAAAAATCCTACTCTAGATGCTCTGTTTAGGTAATTTTCTTAAGTATCAAACTTGATGAATTAATGGCGCGGACATAAAAGTGTGATGCTTATTCAGCCATAACACTTTAGACCATTATATGGAAAATTTATAGACCTCAACCATAAAAAAATATGACGAAGACCTCAGCTTCAAGTTAAAAATTTCCGGAGAAGTGAATATTCAAAGGGTAGATGTACTAGTAAGCTTAAATTGTTGTAGCTCTGGACCGGTAGCCTGAACTTTGGCCAATATTATTCAGATGTTTTGTAATAACTAGAATTTTTCAACGTTACGATTTCTTATATAGAAATTTGAATTGTACCATGAAGGTATTTATGAAAGAACCCGATTTAGGGTTTTTATTGAGTTTTATGAGTTCTTATGATTCTATAAAACTCAAAAATGATTGCTTAGCCAAGCACATAACCTTTTTAAGTAAAAAGGTAGAAAAATTTTATGATTTTATGTTGGTCAAAGATTGACCAAGAAAGTCAAAGTTGACCAGAAAAGTCAAAGATTGACTAGAAAGGTCAAATGTTTGACGATACCGAAAAATGTTAAGCAGTATGGGATAAGTACTGCGGAAAATCATTTTTTTGGATAAGATAGCATGAATTAGATTTAAAACCACCATAGAAAAATCAAGCACATTAAATAGGATATCAAGGGCCAAAGGACTTTAAGCCGAAAAGAAAATTTTTGTACAGTCCATTTTTACATAGATAAATATTGGACTGCAGTTCAGTATACAGTACTGTGTATTAGTGAGCACAGTATTGAAAATATCTGTTTTGGCATAAAAGTGGACTGCTTATTAAGGAAATAAGGCAAACAAGCCTTAATTGTGCTTACCTCATCAAAGCACACAATTATGACATCATTTGGAATTAAGCAAAAATTTGGAAAGTATTTTGGATTGTTCTAGACAACCCATGCCCGGCACCTAAGCTCCCATTTGTGTAAAAATTTGCTTCTTCAAGGACTTATGAGCAATTTGAAAAAGTTCCAAAACACCTATAAATAGGTGAGCCATTGGTTCAAAAAAAATTGTAAAACTTAGCTAAACTATGCCCAAATTCCTTCACCCTTTTCTTCTCAAAATCCGAAATTAAAGTGGAAGCAATAAGAAAAAAAAAAAGCTTGAAAATCAAGAGAAAAGTGTTCTAGGGGTAGTCGGATTCCACTTAGAACCAAGCTTAAGTTAGAAAATTTTTTTTGGTATCCATTTGAGGCCAAAGGCCGGTTGTGGGAGAAAAAGAAAGGGAAAAGAAAAAGTGAAGGGAGGAAGTGTTGGAGGAGTGGCCGGACTTGTGGAGAACAAATCAAGTGGTTGGAAAAAAAAATTTTGGTGCTCATTGGAGGAGCAAGGCCGGTTGTGAGTGCCCAAGGAGAAAGGGAGAAAAAGTTGGAGCCAAGCAAACCAACTTCTTGAATTGATTAAGGTAAAATCCTCTTGGACCCTAAGCTTTCAATTCAAGCTTTAAATTGAATATTTAAGTGTATTTCAAGTTGGTTTGTAAGAGCTTAAGCTCAATTTAAATTATTGCCTAAGTTTAGAAATCTAGGTTATGTGCTTGATTAGGCTTAAGGGTGGTTTGATTTGTGAGTTTCAATTTGTTATATGCTTATGTTTGTTTGATCAATAGGGTTGCATGCTAGATGTTTGATGAGTTGTATGTCCCCTAAATCTGTTCAAACAGGATTTAAAATGGTATGTTAGGTTGCTAGAATGATGATATGGATGGAATGGTTTGAAATTAGAACCATGCAAGCACTAGGTGGTGCATTTTCATTTTTGGCATGCATGGACATGATCGGGTTACATGCATGTTAAATTGGGACGTTAGAAAAGCACTGCATGTTGATCTTAGGCTCCCGTGGTGGCTGGTTGAGTTAGATTACGCGATTAGGACGTAAAACCAACTTAAAATAAGAAAACTACAAATTCGGGTACAAGCTGGCCAGTTTTTTGGAAAGCCAGTTTTGAGGCCCTTAGAGGCTGATTTTGGAAAAACTTAAAACATAAAAGTTGTAGAAAAGGATTTTTCCCATAGGTCATCGCAAACAGTTTTCAAAAATAAGGCCCCAACAGCCTTCGTTTTTATAAAAATCCGAGCCTGACTGTGCCCAGACTCCATGCAAGGCCGGGTGAGTTCAACAGGGTAAATAAGTGGGTTAGAGACCGATCTGGGTCTCTAGTAAAACATAAAAGTTTTAGAGTTTTTCAAGATCTAAAACTTTTGTGAAGAAAACTTTTTCAGATTCAACTTAGATTTTTTGAATAAAACTGGATTTCAAAAAACTGTATAGTAAATAGGAAATTCCTGCACATGATTTTCTAAAACAGTGCAGGAAAAGGACATTCCTGCACATACACTGACAAATTAACAGTAAGAAACTATTCCAAAGGAAGTTTCTATTTTTAATGGTTTTTACAAAGACCCACTCATAAGATTTCAAGTTTTAATAAGATGAACAAGGATTTTTGAAGAAAATGAACATAAAACCCTAAGGTTTTCCAAAGCAAAGAAAAAAAAGCTTTTAAACCAAGTTTTAGTGAACAATAACCGGGAAGGATACCGAGTTATTGGTTTGGGCCCGAAGCCCAGGCTTATCCAATGTAACCCAATAAAATATTAAGTATGACTAGTTGGCCCTAAAAACCAGGGTTACTTAGAGTAACCTAATGGGATGTATTTTTTAAAAAAAGGCTTAGGCCCAAGGTCAAGATTAGTAACCTAACACTGTTATGGAAGGCTTAAGGGCCAAGGTTACTTTAAGTAACCTATCAAGTTACACTCTAAGTATGATAAACCCTAAACCCTAGGGTTATCAATGATACTGAGAAAGTATCAAGCATTGTTTTAGGGGGACATATAACTAAGATTAAGTATGAATGTTGGTTAAGTTACTAACATTTTATAAGTACAGAATCCTTATCCTATGTCCTTTGGAATAGTAGGAGATAGTCTGCTGTGGTATCCTGACTTGGATCAGCACATCTTTGGACATAGTAAACAAGGTAAGTACAACTCCGCCTACAGCATAGGCTTTTGTTGTGATACTTACCAAAGCATGTTTGATATATATGATGTGATGAATGTTATAATTAATTGATACTAGGGTATGGTATGATGATGTTATGTTTATGATATGGCTATGTCAAATTCATGATTATGATATAAGGCATAATGTTGAGAAACGATTATGACTTATGTATATGTGACATCACGAGGCATGTTCACTAATTCTTAAGTAAGAATAAGATCAAGTGTGAGATCATGGCAAGCGAGCTTGCCTGTGTCGTACCGACCCGCATCAGGTCGGGTTGGATTATGGTTTGAGTTGGAAATGGACTGGCCGCCCTAACCACTCCATAGTTGCGCGCCCGGTACGAACACTTATGTTAAGGGGCCCATAAGCAAGTTAAGTTAAGATAAGCTATGAAAGCATGTTATGAAAGAATAAGTAAGCATAATGAAGCATAAATGGATCATGCATGATTATGCTAGAATAAGTTATATTATGATGAATTAAGTTATGTTCTGTATTATTTGTTGTCGTGGACGTTTATGTTGTACTTGCTGAGCGAAAGCTCACGTCTTACGTCTATGCTGTAGGTAAGTAACCTACGGGCAGTTGTTGATACAAGATGGCGAGCGTGACAGGGCGAGCTGTGAAATGTGGGATCTATAGCCGCTACGCGTTTTGTTCTTTTTATGTACATTATTTCGTATTCGAACATCGTTTAAATATATTACTTTTCATTCGTACGTACCGTATAAAAAAAAATTTCGCTGTTTACGCTAAGTAAGTAAGTACGTATGTATGTATGTATGGTAACAGCCTGTACTAGGCGGGTTGTTACAAGTTTAGTCACTAATTTTAATAATATCTTTTTATATATAGCAAATTTAAGAGAGTAAAATATGATATATCTATTTTTTTTTAATTATCAAGAAGATAAAGTTTTTGCAAAATAAGCTCTCTCTCTTTTTTTTTTTCTTTTTCTTTTTATTTCCTGGCTTGTTTAGTTGTTTTGTAGATTATGATTTAGCATTTCTGGGTTATCTGCTCTGCTGTACCTTGGTGGGGTTTTTGACCATTGCACTTTTTTTGAGCTCTGTTTAATCTGTTCCTCAATATTTTTCGTTCGAAAAGCTTGTTTAGTTGGTAAATAATTTGAAGTATTGCGAGAAAGTTATTGACGGTGAAAATTCGTCAACTTGGCCTCACCACGCTCAACTCATGATGAACAGTAAAAGTAAATTTGCAGAAAGTAGAGAACACAAGAGATTTTATAAATGTTTGCCGGAATCTCTGTGGCTACATCTTATCTTGGTGCTGGGGATTCACTACTTTTCAAAGAGATTACAAAGGAGAGCTCTTCGCTATGGTGTGCAGAAATAGCACCGTGGGGTTCCAAAGGAAGAATGACCCTTATTTATAGGCCCCCTTTGGATAAATACAATAAATTTAAAAAAATAAATAAAATCTAGTAAATATCTCTAAATTTATAATTTGAACTACTTCCAATTTCTCCAGGGAGAATAATCCGTGGTTTGTTGAACTTGAATTTCAAATACTGAAGATTATCTAGTTTAAATGCCACCTCTCGAGATTTTGCTAAGCTATCACATTGCCTTATCCATGATGCTCACAGCGTAGAGCATTGAGAAGACCTAATCTACTCCTCTCCCGCTTGGCTAATCTCTACCTCTTACTTTGGGAAAATGCCTCTCCTGATAAGTGTTAGTGCAAAACTTACTTCATTACTTATCCCTCTTCTTCAAGCAATCAGAAGTAGAGTATTACCGAACTTCGATCCCAATCTCTCTCCCATGAGTGTTGAGGTACGGGTCCCTCCTCTCTCTCCCCTTAAGCAATGACTTATGGGTTCCTCCCATGGGTAAGGAGTAAGTTTTGAATTATGGTGTAACAAGACTTACTCCTCACCTGTGAGAGGAACCCATACCTCATTGCTCATGGGAGAGACTTGGGGATTGAAGTTTTGCAAGACCCTACTCCTGATTGCTTCGGGGAGAGGGATAAATAATGAAATAAGCTTTTCTCCAACGTCTAGTAGAAGAGGCTATTCCCTAAAGGAAGAGGTTGAGTTTAGCCAAGCGGGAGAGGAATGGATTAGATCATCTCAATGCTCTATGCCAAGTACATCATGAACGGGGTAAAGTGATAACTCAGTACACTCCCGAGAATCATGGGAATCGGTTATGAGAATCTTTAGTATTTAAAATTTAAACTCAACAAACTGCTAGTTACTCGCCACAGAGATCTCAAAGGCAATTCAAATTATGGGCTATTGATATTCACTAGATTTTATTTATTTTATTTGAAATTATTGTAATTATCCAAAGGTAGCCTATAAATAGAGGTCATTCTCCCCCTTTGGAAGGAGACGGTACTATTTCCGCATACCATAGCTAAGAGCTCTACTTTGTAATCTCTCTAAAAAATAGTGAATCCCTAGCACCAAGAGAGGACGTAGTCAAAGAGATTCCGGCAAACCTTTATAAAATCTCTCATGTTCTTTACTTTCTGTAAATTTACTTTTATTGTTCATAATGAATGGAGCGTGATGAGGATAATTCTGAGTTGACGAATTTTCACCATCAACAAAACTTATGTTATGTTTTCATTTATTGATTATTTTTCATATGTTGGACAAAATAGCAAACGACACTAGTAAAAATTATGGATTACACGATGGTTTTTTACCGTCGTGTAAAGTTTACACGATGGTTTACCAACCGTCGTGTAATCCAACGTCGTGGTAGATAACACGACGGTCCCGTTACCGTCGTGTATCTCAATGTTACACACGGTGCGCCGTCATCAAAATTACATTACACGACGGTTCTTGGCCGAACCGTCGTGTAATGTATGACATTAAACGACGGTTCAAGATCCGTCGTGTAATATTTTATTTAAAAAAAATATTTTGATTTTTTTGGTGATTTCCCGTGCTAGCTTAACCTGCATGTTATCCAATACACGATCGAAGATAGTAACTTCATTTATCAAATTAAAAATACATATCAATTTTTACATTATAAGTTCACATATCATAATTAATGAATTGCATTACATGGCTAGCCCATTCTCCCCTAATCAAATCCAAATCCGCAGAAGTATAAAATTCTTTACTTTCTAGTACATCAATTCCATTCAATACTATGTCCCTCATAAAACCTAAAATAAAATAACCACATTCAACACTTTCCTCTTGGAGAGGACAAGGACGGTCCGAGATTATGGTTTTATAGTCTTGTCTCCTTCTAACCCCTTGACCGGCTATAATCTTCTAATCCGATAGGGCCCTAGCAAATTGGTAAAATTGAAACTAATTAATTAAGATACATATAATAATTAAGATTAAAAAAAATTAACATATTAAAATTGACTTACATGTTCATTAGCTCCGTAAAATCGTCTCGTTTCTTCTCTCGAAGAGGATCAAAATAAAGGATGAAGTCCTCCCATGGGTCAATGACTCCCAAAACCCACGGGCGCCCGTCGCGGTTTCGACGGTCATAGGCCGTTTTGAGCCATTATTTTTGTATTTTCATGCTAGAAGACTTCATGTAATCTTGCTATAGTTATGCTTTGAATTTTGGTCAAACTCTATTATCTTTTTCGAAAAGGAAAACTCATTGTGGCATTCCGTCAAACATGTTTTTAGCGTAAAAAAAGTATGTTTATAAATGTGTGTAAAATGTCAAAATTAACGATCCACAATCATTTTTCTCCTCTACAAAGAGAAATATTAAAACAAACACACTAATTTACAACAATGGATCTTTAGTGACAAACAACAATACAAACAAGCAAATATGGTTTAGTTTATATATGAAGTCACCTTACTTTTCTTTGACAAAGAATAGTCATGGCCAAAGCAAGAAGGAGGCGGCGGTGGCAACGACGGCAACGGCGGATTGACCGGAATTTAAAAGCGAGATGTCGGCGGGTTGGTGAAGTATATGTGGGTACTTGAGAAAAGTAGAGAGTATGAAGAGAAATAAGGATATACGAGCAAATATGAAGAGAAATGAAGAGGAAATTGTATTTAAGTAATTAGTTTTCGCGCGGAATTCGAAAAATGAAAATTTAAAATTTTTAAAAATTTTGAGCATTACACGATGGTTCGGAAAAAAACCGTCGTCTAATCTTGTGATTAGACGACGGCCATTTCCGGACTGTCGTCTAAACCCCAATCATGGGGGATTAGACGACGGTCCCCAGGGACCGTCGTGTAAGCATCCTGTATTTGGGGCTTACATGACGGTCCCCTGGGGGCCGTCATGTAAGCCACTCGCAAGACGGGTGGTTTACACGACGATCCCTAGGGACCGTCGTGTAAGTCGCCCCCAAACCGGGTGGCTTACACGATGGTCCATTGGGGGACCGTCATGTAAGCGACCCCCAAACCGTGGCTTACACGACGGTCCCCTGCGTGACCGTCGTGTAAGCCACACGCGCGCTCGCCCGCGCGCCCCCAGCCAAACCAGAGGCCAGAGGCAAGCCCAGCGCCCGCGGAGACCAGAACCAGGCGCGCGCCCGCGTGCTCAATCAGGCTGAATCTGGCGCGCGCCCGTGCGACTCCAAGCGCACTCCCGCGCACTTCCCCAGTCAAGGAGGGCACCCACTTTACATGACGGTTTCTTGAAATCATCGTGTAAAGTGGGTGCGAAGACCACTTTACACGACGGTTTCAAGAAACCGTCGTGTAAAGTATATACTTTACACGACGGTTTCTTGACACCGTCGTGTAAAGTGGGTGCGAAGACCACTTTACACGACGGTTTTAAGAAACCGTCGTGTAAAGTCCATACTTTACACGACGGTTTCAAGAAACCGTCGTGTAAAGTGGGTGCGAAGACCACTTTACACGACGTTTCATTGAAACCGCCATGTAAAGTTGGTGCGATGACCACTTTACACAACGGTTTCTTGGAACCGTAGTGTAAAGTGGCCTTCACACCGTCGTGTAAACCTCACTTTACACGACGGTTTCAAGGAACCGTCGTGTAAACCTCACTTTACACGACAGTTCCAAACGAACCGTCGTGTAATCTCCGTCATGTAATCTACCTTTTGTAGTAGTGCGAGGTTTGCATAGTAGTTTCCATAGCAAGTTGGTCATCCCAGGACTTAAAAAAACTATATATATATATATATATATATATGTATATATTTGTAGACAACTATAAGTTTTCTTCATGAAAGTAAATATTAGGGACCATATAGTGACGTTTTCAAATTAAAGTATGACACAATTAATTGAGATTAGAGTTGAGGACTAACTAAAACTAGAAGAGAAAAATAAAAATAAAAAATAAAAAACAGGAAACGTACCATGACCAGGAATAGAAGTCGAACATGTACCAGATTCATCCTTATCTCCACTGCAAAAGCAGCTGAACGTGTTTGTGCTAGTGCTGGATCCGCATCGCCCACCAGAATACTCGCAGGTTTCACAACGCCACATTGACCAATTTCCATCGTACCTCACGTCAAACCCTTGTCTCAGAGCTTCCTTCAATTTCTCCATGCCACTTCTACCACCACCCTGCTCGGCAGTCTCAAGGGCGGTCCTGAAAATAGGAACCTGAACCACTCGGGGACAACTCCTGATATATGGTTCCAGAATCCTGGCCAAATAATTATTTGCATAACAGACAATTTCACGGTCCTCGTTAGAGCACGAGAAGTTATCCTTGGTAGCGAAGTCCGGGAGCTGTTCCGAGCATCCATAAATTAGAGTAAGGTTCTCCACTGTTGGAGCGTAGCTGAAGATGGCATGATCGAAATTGGTGTTTATGATTTTTGGTGTACAAAGACTGTCCCAGAGATCCAACCTCGCAATCCTCATCGACCAGTCTGATGGGGTGTTGTCCAGCAAACGGTATTCGAGGCCGTTGATTTTGAGGACCGGGTATTGGTAGTATCTGCAATCGAGCTGGAATTGTGGTTGGCCGCAGAATTGGGGTCTTTCGTTTCCCCAGAAAGGGTAGGAAATGTTTCTCAACAAGCCACACTTGTATGGAACACTACATTTGGCGAATTTTTCTGCGTCAGAGCAGGACGAGAGTCGAAATGTCGATGACATAACGAAAGCAATAAGAAAACGTGATAAGAGCTTTCGAGCTTTCATTTTGGGAAGGTCGAGTAGTTCTTTGTTGATGAACATACAAAGTCTAATTTTACTTTATTTTTTCACATTTCAGGTAGGCAAGGAAGAAAAGTGGAAATTCATTTTTAGAATTTTCAAAAAGTAAAAAATAATGTGTAGCTGTAATAGAGTCAATTCCGCCACCTAGAAGACGGCAATTCAGTCCGATCTTCTTCCCGAGTTCAAAAGCAAAAGAGTTAAAAAAAAAAAAGTATTCAAATATTGGGTTCTGTCTCACGAATTAGGCTACAATTCTTCTGTCTTTCCAGCCTACTATATAGAAGAAAATGACATGCTAACGACTAATAATGTTGACTTCTCCATTTAACCTCTTCTGTTCTTTAAAAAAGTCCTTTTCTCTTAGAATTCAAACCCTGTTTTAAGCAACTTAATATGATTGGTTGCAAGTAGCCATCAAAGCAAGACTATTGAGGCGGTCAGTTTGTCAATCTTAATTTAAGACCAGCATTTGCATTCAACCCATGTGTTCGGAACATTACTTAAATTCGAAAAATTCTACTCAAATCAAATTCAAGTCCACTTTATTAATTTTTTAGAATCCGTATCGAAACACATTTTTTTTCTCCACACCCATTTATTTCATGTTCTCAATTTCAATTAAATTATTAAATTTAATACCATTTACCAAACGGGAACTGAGTCTTCATCGATGGAATTCTTCCAAGTCTATATAGCTCTAAACTCAACAGAAGTTTTCGTCACAACTTGTGCGAAGAAACCCACCTCCTCACCTGGTCTCTATCTTCACTATCAGTATCATTTAATTTTATAGACTTGCTATGGGTGAGAGATTTTGAAGCCAACAATGTGGGGGTAGTCTACTAAAGTTCTTCTATGTCAATTTTTCTTTTACTTTCTGTTGCTCCCAAAAATAAAAAATGTTCAATTGATCAAAAAATATGAATATGAAAAATAATAGTGGTGAAAACATTATTTAGCTTCAAAAACTTCTTTCCTTGCCGATTCCTTTGAAAGAGTATTTCCTCTTCTTATATGAAATTTCAATTCTAATTAATGTCAGAATAAATTATCATATCTTTATCGATAGCTAAAATTTTTATATTTTAAACTAACATATAACAAGAGTTACTAATTAAAAATGACAACTCATATTTCACGTAAGTTGGTATTTAAAAATTAATATTATAATTGATACACCTAACATTATATTCTTCTATTATTACCATGAGGAAAAAATGTACTCGAATAAGATCATATTCGTTGCGTAACATATCTCTTCTCATAGCTCGAGCATAGAAGTATGGATAGTACTAGTTTTGATTTTTTTTTTTTCTTTTTTCTTGATTTGGTGCGAGTGCCATATCAGTAATAACCACAAATAATTAATGACATCCGTCGTACAAATTAGTTATATACTTTAAAATATAAAAATAATTGTTAAATCTAATTTGTCTTTAAAATATAACAAGATAATTGTTAAATCTAACTTGTCTTTAAAATGTAACAAGATAATTGTTAAATCTAATTTGTCTTTCCAAATTTAAATATTTATACAAAGAATATCTTATGACATAACGTCAAATCAAAATGTAACATTCCAAATTTAAATGTTACAACATGTTACATCTAAACAACATCTTTAACCGAAAATTATGACATATAACATATTATATAGATATTTTTAAAGTTTATAACATGTTTTTTTTTTTTTTACGAAGATAATGGATTGTAAATATATTTTTTATGGTTACATTCTTGGATTTTTTAGTAAATCCTTAAATTTTCTAATAAATAACAGATTTACGGGTAAATAATAATGTCTCTTCTTTACAAGTTGACAGTTTCTTCATAGACAACAACCACCTATATGGACAAGTTCATGAGGCCATCATGGGAAAGATGGTGTGGCCGACCTTCGCCTTTGTGAACAAAACCCAAGTTCGAGGTTTATTGGGACAACATGCTCGCTCAAACGACAAGACTAGTGCTCGGTTCGGCGACGAGATGGCTATGCACAATTTCAAGTTAGAGAGAGGAAGAGAAAGAGAGGAGGAAGGAGGAAGGTTTTTTGATGTTGTGTGTGGTCGTTAATCTGATTATGTTGTGATTGCATGCATAGCCTAGTGTTGCATAAAATCTCATAAGTACATAAGGCGCATAAGTAATATAAGATGAATAAGATTGTCGATCTCACGAGAATTGCATTTAATTTTAAGTTAATTACCAAAATTGGTTAGTACTAGGATTATTTGAAAGGCCGATTGAAAAAATTGAAATTAAATTAAAATTAAAATCAACAAAATTGAAAAAACAAAGCCAAAGATATGAAAATGACTATATTCAAGTAGAAATATAGAAGCCCTCCCGATAATTAAGTAGAAATTTCTATCTACAAATTAAGCGATAGCCGGAACACCTTTAACCTATCTATAAACCCCTCCCGATAGTCAAATAAAAATATCCACATTAAAATGGTAAACTATATTTCGGTGAGTATCAATTAATGTGAATTTGTTAAGTTCTAGGTTTCCTCCAATAGCTACACAATTCTAATAGGTATATTCATATCCTACAAGTAATTATGTCACTATATGATTGGCCTAACCACAAATATATTTCCCAATTTCATTACGGTTTCCTAAACAACTAAATGGTACTCAAGTATTTAGGAGTTAAAATAAAAATACCACAAAGCAATCATATAACACAATTAGGCAAGCACAAATTAAATTGAAAGTTAAATGAACAAAGCTTCAAAGTTAAGTTAAATTGAATCTTAGAACCATCAAACTACACAACACCCATAAATGAAAATAAACTCAAAATTAAGCAAATCAAGGGTTTATGCATTCAAAAATTACAAAAATAAAAGAGATAAAATAAATAAATAAAACTCCATTATTATTTCCACAAATCTTCAAGAATTTCTCCTAATTTTCATCTCCTCCTAATGCTCTTTAAATGCCCTCTCCCTTATAATTTGCTCAAAATAAAGGCCTAAAACTAAAATCCTAAACCTAAAAAATCCCATGTTACTATTTTTTTTCTTTTTTATTTTTCTATTTTTTTTTTCTTTTTCTTCTGCATTTTCTCCTCCTATTTCTCTCTGGTTCGACCTCTGTTCCGCTCTCGGCCCCTCGAGATGCTCAATCACAAAGACCACACCCACGGGGCCTCCCACCCACCGCCCCCGCGCGCCCCCCCCCCCCCCCCCCCCCCACCCCGGGAGAACGACTGGGGTGGGCCCCAAAGATCAACTGATGTTAGCCCCACAATTGACATGGCGGACACGTGGCTACATGCGACTGGAGTTGGAATAGTGCGGTCCACGCCTCAGTTTTCTGCTGGGCAAGAGGAGCTCATCCAAAAATCTCTGGGCGTGCTTGCAGTAGACCAGGCACTGCACTGTGGGCTCTCGCGTGGACGCGTAGTGAGGCGCAGTTGGGGCAAACTTGCAAATGTATGTGAGCTCGGTGGAACGCGCGGCATGGGATTGCAAACTATGCTGTAGTCGGGCACGTGGTGCTCTTTGACTTGTGGTGAATATAATTCAAATTTTAATCCTTTTTTAAGCTCTTTAATGACCGTTTTGCCCCTAATTTGAGTCCAAAATTTCATTTTTGCCCATTCTCACCTAATTGATTACAAAAACAATTATTTAGAGGGGTAAATAAATAATAATATATTCAAACTAATATTAATATAAATAAAATAAATTATCCAAAATAAAATAAATCAAAATAAACTACTCTAATTTAAAATAAATCAAAATAAACTACTCTAATTTAAATTAAGTAAAATTAAACTAAATTAACCTAAAAATAAATTAAAATGCTCCATAACATAGCCAATTTAGATATGTAAAAGTGACAAATAACTCTATTTTATAGAGTTATTTTCCGACGATAATACCACATCTAATTCTACCAGTTTGAATCTCCCTACCCTTTAGTTCAAAAAAAATCTAATTATATTATTTATTATTATGTTTAAAATTTTATGATAATAATATAATTAATTACTATTATTCTCTTTAAAAATATTATTTGGATCTTTCGTTCCCAATTTAATACCACTTTATACAATATGTGCGTTATTTTTATTTTTATTTATTGGAATTAAAAACTATTATCACATAAATAAAATTCAAATGTTGGATTGACCAAGGGAAAAAATTGACAACTTATTGAAGCAGGAGTAGAATCCATCTACTACTTGTTGATTAGAGTTTTGGCTTGTTGTTTTTATCCTATGGTTTTTTTTTTTTTTTTTTTGTGGTTTTTGGGGGTGGGAAAGAACCAAATTGCTGTTTCTAATTTGGTAAACAAAAGATACTACTTGTCGTTTTGGTTTGGTACCTGTTTCGTAAGCATCTATTTTGTTTCGTGTCGTTTTTGTGGTGCTTAATAGCCGTTCGATTGTATTGTGGTCTATGAATATTGTGATTTTGGATATTGAAGAAAATAGAATTGAGGTGCACGTCCTTCTTAGTTTCAGCCATGGATTTGGTTTGGGGTCTTGCTTGACGAAGCCATTCTTTCTTTCTCTCTATTTCTGCTACGTCAATTAGTATCAAAGACCTCACTGTCGCGGGGTCGTTGAAGAGCATGAAGTTAAGGTCTCTTGGACAAGATCTACCTCTCAATCGTTTAGACAGAGTTAAAAAAACTCCTATTGTGTAAATGTTGGGTCTACGTACTTCGATCTCAAAACAAGTCAAAGAAAGTTTTTAAAAAAATAAAAAATATAAAAAGAAACAATAAATTGTCCAAATTAAAAAACAATTTTATAACGTCAAATACTTTTTTTTTTTTTTTCAAAATCTTATTTGGGCAAGTGGTTATTTAGATTAAAATAAAATGAAATAAAACAAAAGAAAACTTCCTAAATCCTAACCTCTCTGTAAGATCAACAAGTGTCCAAAAGCCACCACAGAAAGAGTCTGAGAGACTCTCCCTCTCTCTAAATTCACCCTCTCACATCCTCACTCCTCATTCGCAGTCGGTATCACTGATTGTCACTGCTACTGTGAACGTCGCCATCGTCACTACTTGAATCCATGTATTTAATTTAAGGAGTTTTTTTTAATTTGGTTGGGTTTTATTTCTTGGATTTGGAGTTAGTATTAGGAATAGTTTTCTAAGAACATGTTGAATGAGATGTATTTACGAAATTTGTATTTCAATAAAAGATATTATTTGTTTCATATGTTAATATTGTCCTATTTACTTTCATACGGCCGATTATGTGAATATAACAAGAAAACTAAAATATTGTTGATGTCAGATTTCGTATCTCATCTTTTTCCATTCACGTGTTATCGCAAATTAAGGAGATCAGCTAAAAAATAAGTCAACATCCAATCAAGTTGACTCATGACCCAGATAGACCCAAGAGCCAGTCAAGTAGTTAAGCCAATAGAATTGAGCCAAGGAGTCGATTCCACAAGTCGACCCAAGCACCCATCCAAGATTGAAGAACAAACATATAAGAAAACTTTCTAGATTCGGCCCTGCACAGGAATTATACAAAGTTGTTGCATGATCAAGCCAAAAATGGACACTTACCCGTAAACTTGCCCAATCAGGAAAGTCACTCTAGACATAAAAAGGTAACTTCCCATTAGCAATTAAGGCATATTTTGCACGAAATCAGGCAATTATATATTAAAGTCAGCAATCACCGCTTACAAATAAAGGATATCATCACATATCCAAAGGATCCTAGAATCCTAGTGCATTACCATATTCCTGCGTTCTCTACTTGATTCTCTTTATTCTCTGCTTTCTCTCTCAATGTTCTAAATTTCTCATTTCTTTTCTTCACATTCTTGATGCTACGATATTCATTGTAATTAATTATTCTAAACTATAGTGAAACTCCCAGGATCACTATAGAAAACTAGCTCTCACATTGAGAATGAATTACCTCTAAAAATTCTGTATGTTTCTCTTTGCTTTCTTTACAGTTATTTTGTAGTTAACACGTCTGTCAACTCAACGAGTACCTAGTCGGCAATACAACTTTAGATAGGTCCTAATTTGACTCAATCTAATTTAACTATAGATTTACCCTCTACAAGTACCGTGATTATTGATTACTAAATCTTGAACTATGCATATATAGGTTTATATATGAAAAGATAAAATTGTAAGGCAATAGTCTAGATTTTATAGTTCACAATGTATTGGAAAACGACGGGTACTTTAACCTTGATAAGATTGTAATGAGTGTCTGTTTCATATTGGAGAGACAGCTTATCTTGGCTGCCAAAACGAAGACTTCAAGGTAGGAACATTGATATATGGTGAACATATATTAGACAAGAACTAAAGTAAAATTGATTTAATTAATAATTTCATTGAAAAAGTCAATTCACTTTGATAATTATTAATGCGATGATTTGTATTAATCTTGAAGTATACGTGACTATATATTTATAATTTATGTCTTTTGATACAACAAGATAGGATTCCTCTAATGTAACTGAAGGTTCCCATGAAGGTATTGGAGGCATGACATGTAAATATTTCATTTTTTTAATTGGCGGATTCCCCCCCCCCCCCCCCCCCCCCCCCCCCCCACCCACAAGACATGGCCGAGAAGCCCTCATGAGATGGTAGCGGGAGCAGTGGTGTGCACAATGCGCGCATGAGACCAGGGTAGAGGCATACACCCCCTACACCTTGTGCACTACTGCAAGCGCAATGTTCGATGTCGTGATGGTCCAGCTGCGTGTAGCGGCTAGCTGAGGGAGTGGAAAGAGGACTTTCCAAAACCCAAGCTGTCTCAACAAAATAAAAACGTTAATTAGTAGATACAAGTTATATAATTTTAATAATTTAAGCTTTCTATCTTTATCCTGCACATTCGAGTATTTTAAGTGTTAGAACCCAACAGTTCTAGCTAAGGTGGCGAAACAGGGTTATCGGCTACCCTAGCACCAACATAATTATTAGGTAGTAGTCTAAATTAAAGCTCAGAATCTGTAAACAAGATCAAGTTCTTTGTGTGTGTGTGTGTTTCTTTTTTCTTTTTAAGATTGTAATATCTATCTACTTCTTATTGGAAAATTGTTTACTGGCTTGATTGTTGGAGTGGGATTCACCAAGTAAAATCATTAAGGTTATTTTCATAATGACCCCAAAAACATACACCCAGTCTTGTACAAATCGCTGCTAATATTTAATTTTATTTGTCACCCTACCTCGAATTTTTATACTGTACATTACGTACTACAAAAAAAATGTCTTCAATGACATTTAAAACATGTCATCGAAGGGATTCGACGACATTTTTACAAAGGTCATTAAATGGGGGGTGTCATGGAAAGTCTGAAAATTTTAACTACATTTTTTAAAATGTCGTAAAGGTTGTTGTTAATTCTTTTTCTATGACACTAAAATACCATCATCAAATATTTTTTATTTTCAGAAACACATTTTCCACAACAGCCAACGAATACAGTAAGCAAATTTTGTCACCACCTTTTTTTAATGTTGTGAATTTGTATTTAATTTTTTTTTTGGTAGAACATAAAATCGTCAATTTTTTCATGAATTCTAATTTCCACTCTAAAATTTGAATAAAATATAAATAAATATAAAATTATTTTGATTAATTAAAAATAACATTTTAATATCAAAATCACAAGAAGAATTATGTCAAAAAAATTCACAAGAATAAAACAATTGTCATATTTCTGATATCATTTACATGTAATTATACAAAAACATTATCTTTACTTTGGCTACCCCTTCAGCCTTCTCCCGTAATACAGATTTAGAAAAGAAGAAAAAACAAAGAAAACCACCCCTCGAGAGAGAGAAAAAAATAAAAATAAAAATAAAAAACAGAGAGTTGCATCGTTTTTGGTCTTCTTCTCCAATTTGATCAGAAACAAAGCATCTCGAGCAGAATAAAAAGGACAAAGCATCACCGGAATCATCAAAAGATCATAATCTCCTTTTTATCCCAAATGTTCTTCCAACTATTCCCTCTCTAGCCTTCCAAGCCGACACAGTTAAGCCATTGGTTTTGCTTTTTATTTCTATCTTCTATACCTTACCCTGCCTGCAGAAATCAAAAGCCCATAGAAAGCAATTAAGGTTATGTTCAACTGCCCAATAAAAGGATTCATGAGGAAAATGAAAAAAGAAATCGCCCTCCATTGCATACAGAGGATTACTGCAAGAATTTGATGTGTATGCAGGACGAAACCGTAGCGTACACTCTAATTCATTCCATCTGATGCAAATACGAGTGTTCAATTTCAATCCAGCGGGTGACTACTTCAAGCAATTGCAAAACCAATTACAATAAATTCAAAGCAAAGAAATAAGAAGAAAAATAAAATTACCTCTTTAGCAACAAGTTGTGCTGGGATTTTTTGTGTGAAACAGAGAGAAAAGAGAGATGAGGAGCAGAAAGAAGAAAGTTGTTTTTGTCTTGGTGGAACGGAGTAGTTTATACGTGAATGCAACATTACTATTTAATTGATAATGCGAAGTTTAAATTTAAAAACAACGCGTCAAATTCTAGCGCCAACTCCAAACCTTTTTTTTTTTTTTGCAGCAGCAGCAGCTTGTGAGCTTTTCTATTTTAGGTAGTTATCTATCCGCCTTTTGTTTAGGAGATTTTTTCCCCCGAAGGTGATCCTATACATACATACACACACATAAATATATATATATATATATATATATGTGATCACCAAATTTAAACAGTAAAAAAATAAATAAATATGTGATCACCATTTTTTTCTTTTTCTTTTTAATTTTTAATAAATGCACAAGTAAGATCCCTTTTTATCTTTACGTATTCTAATTTAAAATTTAAAAAAATACCGAAACTGTTTTCAAGTTACGTTTTATCACAAAAATTTTTCTATAATTTCTTATTCAGTATCCCTTTTTAAATTGCATTCCGATATCTTATTTGAGTATTACTTCAAAATTAGAGCTCAATTTTAGTTAAATGAAGAAAAACATTTAGAAAAACATAAAGATAAATATAAGTCCCCATTTGGATTATAAATTGTGTTATATATATTCATTGGAACTGAATATTTACATTCGAATGTATAATTTAAATTATGTATTCAAATTAAATATGTGTTTGGATAATTTTAAGAAAAATATTTTGATAATTTTATTGTTAAAGATGACATTTGAATATTGAAAAATTATAAAAATAAGTTATACAAATTTTTAAAAAGATAAAATTTTGATCGACATTAAAAATAATTCTAACAAATCTTATAAAACTTTAATGTTCATGACAAATTTTAACAGGATTTGTATATGAGTTTTTGTTCATCACTTTGCTCTGAATGCATTAAAAAATAAATAAATAAATAAGCATCTCAATCGGAATTGAAATGAACAAGTTATGTCATTTTGAAATTTACATAAAAGAGAGAGAAGTTTTTATCTCCTTTAAAGAGAGACCAAATTTTACTGTTAAACATATACTGAAATGTAGTCAAATTTAATAGGTGACCAACATTTCATTTTTCTACTTAAAGACCATTTGGTAGCACTTGAAATACATTTCAAATGTTACCTTACAAACACACATTTGAATTGCCAACTCAAAGGAATTGGCACAACTGCTATCAAATAGTTGAGACAAAATGAGGGGAAACATTTAAATGTACTTGAATTTTTGACATTTAACCAAACATTTATTATGTTGCAGTGAAGTAATAGCTATTGAAGATGGTGTTCCAAACGATCCTTAGTTTAGCTTTGAAATTTATAATTCTAAGCTTGCGCTTAGAATAAAGGTTTGAAATGTAATTTTAAGACTGAAGTTGATTGACTTTTCAAATATTAATTATAATTTTTATTGACTTTTCATGAAAAGATAAAAACTAAAATAAAAATTTTAGATCCAAACAAGTGCTAAGATTGTAATTGTTCTTTTATATATTGTGTTTGTAGATCATATAGTTTTTGCAAAATTATAGAAATTTGTAGGATTGCTCCTCAAAGATTCACCTAAGGATTATTGCCCCTATATGGAGTGACACTATGATTTTTAATCTCCTAAAAAAGTTAAATATCAACATAATATATCTTTTTAAAATTACTATCAGCCCGACAAAAAGGTAATCTGGTAAATTACCACTAGTAATTTATTATATATTGATGGGAAGCTATACAGGCAACCGATGGTCTCAACTTGCTATCGCCGAAGAGTATTCTGGTAGATTAATAAAAGTAATCTATCAGTCTACCATATTTTTTGTTATCTTTTATAACATAAAATGGTCATCCTCTAGTCACGGGAGAGTAATATGGTAGTAGTAATCTACAGAATTGTTCTCCTACGAAGCTGCCATGAGAGATTTGTAAACGAGATAGTAAGACATGAAGGATAAGGAGATGAGAAAGAGACTGACTAAGGCAAGTAGTTAATAAGTCACCTTAACTACTTGCCTTGGTCATCATCTAGATGACCAAACTAGTGAGTCATTACTTATCGCCGGTTGCTTAAGTCGGTCACTGCATGACCAAATGTCATCTATCATAGTCAGCCAATAACGTTGATGACGGACCACCTATAATCACTACTGTTGGTCATTGGAGTCAGTTATTAAATGACTATTTGTTACAGGATCTAATAAAAGGGAGATTAAGGATAAATTTAAAATTCAATGAATTAAAATCAATGATTGAAAAATGAACATTTCCACCTATATTTGTGCAGATATTTTAGTATTTTGAACGTACTGATAAAATAGGGGTACGGTATTTTTCCACATAACATCTACAAAATTTTCACAGAATTTTCCATAAATTTGATTTTTTTTTTCCATCTAAATATTGATTTTTGTAAAACATGTAATATTAAATGACAAAGTATCATGACTTTCAAAAAATAAAAAAAATGATAAAGGATCATGAAAATATCTACCATGTTCAGTGCAATTCCAGCATGTCAGAAATGGTGTTATTGTTATATGAGTATGCATTATGTTCAGTGTGACCTTATAGACTTTGTTTCAACTTGGAGATGTAGCTACGTTCCTATGTTTGATTAGTTTTTATTTTTCTATTTTGAAGGTTTTGGTCATTAAATTTTAGTTTACAAATTCAAAATGAGGTTAAAGTTCAATTAGTTCCATGTTGCTTTTGCAGGTTCTAATTTTCTTGTCCTTCTCTTGAATTAACTTTCCAAATCTTGTTTGAAAACTAGTGGACTTTGTAGCCATTGTTAAAGTGAAACTTAGAAGAAATTATTGTTTACTTACATTTTCTCACTCTATTTGTAACGACCCGACCTTTCGAACCGTTAACTAGCTTACTTATTCTTATTCAATTTAATCTTAAACACTCATTTACATTTGATTCAGAAAACACATAAATTTTTTTTTATTCGGATTACGAAAGTTAGGATTATTAAAATTTTAACGGAGGAAATTGAAAACCTCTAGCAACTAATTATCCAATTTAAAATCGTACCTAGATGATATTTAAAAAGTTATAACTTCATATAATTTATAAAAAAAAGAGTCTGAAGTCTTTTCTTGTAAAATACTCCTACTAATTTAGTAGTACCAAAACATTGGAACATAATTATAAACATAGTCGATACAACATAGTTTACGAAATCTAAATGCGGAAATTTAATTCGTGGTGGTATCCCACTCCCGTCCTTCATCGCCTCCGCACAGCTTTGCCAGTCCATAACATCTAAGTAACGGGTTGCTTACCCGCGTTACCTACAGCACAAACATACAATGATGAGCTTTCGCTCAGCAAGTACAAACAATATCTCACAAATCATTTTTTTTTATAAAATCATCTCATCACATGTAATATCAAGAATGTTCAAAAATGCATATGAACTACGTATATTCCATTATGTTTTATTATTTATATATCTTATCTACTTAAGGGTCCCTATGTCGTACCCATATACGCGCAACCAATGGAGTGTTAGGGGAGCGACCCTCCAACAGCCGCCAAGGTCATGTTTTATAACTTTCATTCTTATCATATCCTCTCACTAATTGGAAGTTGATACGACCCTTAATCATATCTTTATTTGCCTCATTCTTATTAATTGTGACAATATGTAGATTTAATATGTCACTATATATCTATCATTATGGCATAAATATATGTGAGGCATGCCAATCATGTCAGTGCAAGAGGAATTTATGCACGTCAATTACTTAATCAAAACAATACGTATAACTCATATACTCAATACATCATCAATTCAAGTCATAGCAACGTAGAGCATCAACAAAGAAAAACATTTTATTCCATGATGTATGTGAGGTTTGTACTTACTTGTCTTATGTACTTAAGCTTCCGGAGTTGTATCTCCTACTATGCCGATTTGAGAAATTGTCCTAATTTAAACAATATCTCATTATTAGATAGAATTATAGTAATATTACTTTATTCATTTTATAAACTTAATTTACTTATATTATAATTAACCTTAACAATTTTTTATTAATTATTAAGTGTTAAAATAAATTTCTACTAATTATTATTTAATTAATTATTTTGATTAATTAATTAATCAATTGATTAATTAATTAGTTAACTAATTAATTAAGTAATAGTTAATTATTATTTTATTTAATTGACTAATTATAATTAAATTATATAATTTTAATTGACTTATTAATAATTATCTTGTTAATAATTTAATTATGTTACTTAAATATTCTTTCTCATATAATAATTATTAATTATAAATTCTACTAGTAATAATTAATAATTTGATTAATCTAATAATTAATGGTTGGTTAATCTCTAGTTAATCATCCATTATTATTTTTTGATTATTACATCAATGGTTAATGATTAATTAATCTATAATTAATCATGTATTATAATTATGTAGTTATTCAATATAAAAATCTTGATTATTATATGCTAACTCTTATAATTAATTAATTGGTTATTAATTAATTAATTGTTTTATTAATTACATTTGGTTATGTATTAATTAATTAATTAATTAATTAATCAATCAATCAAGATGACAAGGAGTCACCTATGGGTATACCTCTATTTTATTATTGGGCTAGCCCAACCCCTAAGTTATGTTCATCTAGTTGGACTAAGGTAATCTCTTGGTATATGCTCGGTAACTATCTAGTATACTTTATCTTGTCCCATTTAAAATTTGTGATTTAATTTAATAAAGCTAGGGTTTTCACATTATTTGATCATACACCTAAAAATCAACTCATTTCATAACTAAATATGTTCATATGTTATGACTTACCCTTATGTCACATTTTAAATGTTTAATCGTTTTATCAATGTAGGATTTTAATTTGTAAGATTTATTTAGACTTGAATATAATTCCGTTTTGGACACTTGATAACTTGTTGGAAAGCTTGAAACATCTAGTTTCTGTTTTTTTAACTTGTTTTCCAAGGTTTTTGGTATTTCAAATATTAATGTGGATGTTTTTCTAAGTGTCTTATGGTAAAATCCCATATTACCAGATTACACTTCATCTTAAGGGATTTGTTAAAATTAATGTACATATCCGTTTTAAGCATATGATATCTCATTTTGAATCTTAAGATGTCTATTTTACAGTGGTAAAGTCATTTTATTTATTACTTGAATGATTCATACCATCAACTTAGGTTTTGTTACTGTTGGTTTCATATTTGAACCACAAATCCAGATTCATAAGTAAGATTAGAAAAATCATAACAATTTACTTACAAGTCCAAATAATACAGAAGATATGTCATTGGAAAGCTTATAATGTCAATTTTGTATGATAAGAACAGTTTTATAAGAAGTTAAGGTTTACTAACTCAAAATTACAAAAACCGTGGCCAGTACAGGGTTCCAGCAATGATTTTCGGTTCGTAGCCCAAATTTATAAAATTCATCAAAAATTGCACATTTATCCGTTCAAGGCGTAAGATACCTTGTTGGAAAGCTTGAAGAATATAGTTTTTAGATCTATAACTTATAATCTAAAATTTTAAGTCTAAAGGGTTCGGAGTATAGAAAACCCGTGGCTGGTCTGCATCCAGAGATCCATTCTCTCCCTAGTTTTGCGACACAATTTCAAACACACATAACTTTAGACATATAAAAGCAAATCAAATGATTCCAAAGCCTAAAATGAAGCTTATCTTCGTAGAATAATAACATATAATTTATTTTTCATACCAAAGTTTCTAATATATGTCATATCACCATAACTTCCACAAACTCGAACAAGGTTCTTAGAACTTACCGAAATGCTCCGGGAATCCTTTAAGATCTCGACCCTTCCAAGTTCTTCACAAAACTTTTCATAGGTAAGAAGAAGTCTAATATTAAGATTATAACTAAACATCATGCTTTAGTTCTCCCAAAATAACTAAAACATAAAAAATACCACTAGGTTACCTCTAGTAGAACGTCCTCAAACTCCGTCTCACACTCCTTCGATCTTGGGGACGGGGTTTCTTAGAACTTGAAAATGGATGGAGGAGGGTGTTAGAGATGTGTTGGAGGAGAGAATAATGTTGGTGGTTCTCCCTTTTTTTTGTGTGAAAGTAAAGTGTGGTGTTAAGGGTTTGTATTCAGCCAACTTTCACCCTAATTAAGAGAGCTGTATTTTGAGAGGTAAAATTGAAAATTTTTGGCTGAAACCGCCCTTACATGGACGCCACTTTTGGGAGGGGTTTTTGGGGTGAAATTTGGTTCAACAAAGTGGAGACAAAGGGTCACTTTCACATGTCATTTCCTTAGGTCAACTTACCTAAATAAGCTATGCCATTTCTTACACAAGGTTGCATGCATACAATACTTTTTTCTTTTCTCATTTGTTCACATTTTCCCTTGCTTTGTAACACACAAAACCGATTCCCTCTAGTCCTAGTCAAATTTTATTTTGTTTTTCTTTCTTTCAATTTCCACCATTGATACAAGGTTGTCATCTTCATTCTCATCCATTAGATCTTCCAACACACTAATCCTTACTCTAAGTTCTTATTAGTCACTTAACACCTAAAGTTTGGCCATTGATTTGCCTAGGATTCTCTAGCATTAAATCTACACCATTGATTTCAAATCAAGCATAATGTTTGGTCAATTTTCCACCTTTGGATTTCCTAAGAGTAAACACTAATAATTCATCTTCTATCCATGTAACACATTAATTCCCAATCATGCTCTCAAAGCTTGACTATTGATATGATCAAAATAAATACTAAGATCATTAAATCGACCGATTAATAAAAACCAGGGTTCTTCCCAAAAATTATCATTATCCCCCTAATGCGACATAATAAAATTTTCGCACAAATTGATATGTCGTTCAATTCATCACTTATGTAATTAATATTTCTCATTTAAATAGAGAACTTGACTTTGCTATATCATCGATATCATCACACCGATGATACACATGCAATCATTCGTGAACGTGAAATTTGACATTCATTAAGATAATTCATTAGAAATATATTAATGAAGGAAATCCACAATAATAATTCATGAATAAGGCTTATGAATTTCTAGGGCATCGCACTGTTCTTTCAATATGTTTGCATCAGTAGTCTTTTCTTTTTCTCAATATTACTTTACATTAACCAAAGAAATGTTTGTTTTGATTATATAGTGAAATTGTACCATTCTGATATTACTGCTCATAGCTTACAATTTTTACTAATTCATAGTTTTATGTTAGTCTTCAACATAATTATATGGTGAAATTGTAAATTACTAGTGGACTATGATGCTGATCTAGACATTCTTTGGTCTTGCTAGTGATATGTACTTGCATCTACATCGAGTTGTTTCTCTCTGAATTTGGCATCTATAAAAGAGATTAATCAAAGATTGGTATGCCAAGCCTCTTGGCGAAAGAAAAGGTATAACTTCTGTCCTCGATTACTTATTTCGTTGTCTTCAATCATGATTAAAGATGCGCTTCTCATTACAAGTCAATTCTTCTTTTACAGGTACCTAGTTTCTCCTTTGAGTTTTGCGATGCAAATACTACAAGTTTGTAATTATTACTCTCTGATTTGCTATTGATGAAATTCAATGGAGTATCTATTTTTTGTTATGAATTTTTTTGTTGAGCTTAAACATACGTAATTTCATAGTGGTATTTAATCTCAACATATTGCTGATTGATTTCTAAGAGGAAAAGAGAAAAAGATGAAAACAAAAGAAAGCGTTTGTTGACTTTGTTGAAACAAATCTATGAAATGTCCTTTTGGGTGGTCTTAACTCAAGCAAATGAGATGTCCAGGGCCAAATGGGGCTATGCCACGTCTCCATCATCTTCAGTTATACAAAGGCAAAAAAGCTTTGCTAGAGATGAATAAATCGATGAAAGGTTCTGTTGATGACATATTATTATTATTATTATTATTATTATTATTTTAATGGAACAAGAGAATAAGATGGAGATTGCAACCAAACTGGGCTACTCAAAACAGCTTAGCATTGTGAGAGCTTGTTGTTAACTCTCATCGCCGTGCATTGATGACTTCATGTGTGAATCACTATAATAATAAAAGCAAAAACTATAAGGAAAATTTGCCAGTTTTATTATGGGACAACCTGTTTGTCTTCTAGCTCATGGGACCATACATCAAACTTGAACATAATGAAGTGTGATCATTGTAAAATTAGTTATGAGAAAATGCCAAGATTGTAACTAGGAGTTGTTTACATCTTTCAATATCATACCGTAATTTTTGATAAATGGTTGAGCTTGATTTTTTACTTCATGAACTATCAATAGGAATACAAGACTGTCGAGATGAAGTGATAAAATGTTCTTTTTTGGAGCAAATTTAAGTTCTTTAGCTATATTTACTACCATAAGTTGAGGAATTTTTTGTTCTTATTTTGTTCTTTGTCAAGTGGAAGTTCTAAAGCTAAATGCAAGTATAAAAAGTCTATAGGCATATTTTTTTAATAATTAATAGGCATCTTTATGCCATCTTATTTTTGCAGTAGAACAAAATTTGACAACAATTTTCTTTTCAATGTCGTAAAATAGTATTTTCTATGACATTTGGAAGAAAAATGTTGTTGAAGAGTGTTTTTATGACATTTTAAGAAAAATGTCATAAATTTTGTGTTGTTAAAAGCAATTTTTGTTGTAGTATTTTTTAAAAAACTAAACAGAAATTGGACATATTCAGATCATGTGAAGTATAGCTAAGACTAAAATCGTAATTAAATGTACTTGAGAGGAGAATTTACCTAAAATATATCTCTAATTATGCCTTATGTCTTTTATGAAAGTTCAATTTACTTTCAAATTATCTCTGAGTTTCATTCATATTAAAAAAAGAAAACTTAAATATGACTTTACTTATACATAAAGTTTATGTGAGCAGAACATATTCAATTTCTGTCCAGTTGTTTTACAAAACATTGACATAGGGACCTTAAGCGTAACACTAGGAAAGTCTCGGGGAATGTAATACGTAAAATCAAAAGTCATGGTATAAGGCAAAATGTCTAGTTTAGAGACCATTTATAAAAAACTCTAATATTCATTCGTAGAACCAAACTGACCTCAGCCCTAATCAAGGTTCTAGACCCCAACACTAGACTTTAACCCGAACCCTAATCCCATCCCAGTCCCAAACTTGGAAACTTGATCTTATTCTTAAATTCGATCCCGGCTTTGGTTCCACCCAGGGGTTGGATTCCGATCCTGGACCTGAACTCAAACCATGATCTCAACCCTATCCCATCCTAGTATTTGAAATACTTGATATATTAATTTGACATGTTTATTAGTTTGGTTTTTAAAGTTAAATTATATGTATACACAATAATCTTATACAAAAGATTTTTTTTTTTTTTTGTCTTCTTAGACAACACTAGGGGTGTTCACGGATCGGTTATACGGATTAGGCCTCAATCCATAATCCAATCTGTGACATTCGGATTGGGAAATCCCAATCTATAACCTATCTGTGAAAAGTTTAGAGTACACGGATCGGATTCATGAATTCAATCTAAAAAATCTATGAACTATGGTAAAAATATAATGCTTAAACATGAAATAATTCAATAAAATTACAATATAATTAACTTCATGTCTTCAATCATTAACTAAATTATAATATTACAGTTTATAACAACAGCCAAATATGGATTAAACTCAAAATAAAATGTTCATACCCATCAACTAAATCAATATTACATCAAAGTAATTCAACGTCCACAAATTCTGAAGTAATACTTGACTTCATTATAAAAAAGTGAAAAACAACAAACAAGATAAGTTACCAATACCACACAAAGAGATGAATAAGTGCTTATAATTACAAATCTTGTAGAATACTTAGGACAATCTCAGTCTAAGACCTTAACTTATACATACTTGTTAAATTTTGAGAAAAAATAAATATATGTTTATAAAATACATGTATAATTTGGATTGGCGAATTATACAGATTGAGAAATTCTAATCCGTTATCCAATTCGTGATATTTGGATTGGAATTTTCCTAATCTGTAATCAATTCGTTAGTCTCTCGATCCAATCCATTAATCCAACGGATTGGGTTTGATTGGACTAGATTAAGCGGATTGACAGATTCAGTGAACATCCATAGACATCACAATAGTAAGTTAATTTTGACTTGTATTAAGTTATGCAATGTGTTGTTTTAAATAACGGAAAAAAGAAGAAGAACATGAACAAACACACATCTAATTGAAACATTATTGATATCATTTATTAAGATTCAACATTATTCTTCCAATTGATCACTTGCCTTTAAGATAGGTAGCTACTAGCAGCTCCAACGCTGTGTAAGGTACTAACATAAGCAGACACACATCTAATTAATGAAAAACATTTCTTTGACTTTAAGGTCAAACGACATTTTTGATAGCTATAACGACATGTAAACTCATATTAATAATAATTATTCCTCTTGTTCATCGTTTGCCTTGAAGATTGCTAGCTACTTGGTAGCGGTTGCAACGCTGTGTAAGACAATGGTCTCCACAGTGAGACCAGGCCCAAATGCCAACAAAACTCCCCACTCCAACCCGTCCCCGGTCGTCTCCGCCTCGTCCTCCGCGGCCTTCTTCCTCATCTCGTCCATCACAAAAAGCACCGTCGGACTCCACATGTTGCCATACTCGCTCAGCACTTGCCTGCTCGCTCTGAGCTTCTCAGCTTTCAGACCCAAAGCCTCTTCCACTACATCAAGCACTGCTCGACCCCCGGGATGTACCACGTAGAAGAGAGAGTTCCAATCACTAATACCAATCTCACCAAAAGAATCTTCTAGAATTTTCTCTACATTTTCTCCAATATAGGAAGGTATGTGCCGTGACAGTGAGTAAACGAGGCCCATTTCACCCAGATGTGCTTCTACCGCATCTCGCGTACCAGGAATGAACTTTTGCGCTGCCAACACCATACGGAACAACGGCCTCTCCGTGGTGTTATTTTCAGAAGTAGTACTAACAGCGCCTATGATCGCGGCAGCTGCGCCGTCCCCAAATATTGCGTGGCCGACCAACATGCTCGAACGGGCATCGGATGGGGCGGTGAAACAGGCAGCCAAGTTTTCCGCGCACACCACAAGCACACGGGCGCCGTTGTTGTTCTCTGCCAGGTCCTTAGCGAGGCGAAGGGCATTGCCACCGCCGAAGCATCCCTGTTGGTAGATCATGAATCTCGCGACGGAGGGTTGAAGGTTTAGGAGATTCGCGATTTGGTAATCGGCGCTAGGGGCGTCGATGCCGGTGGAGGTGACGAATATGAGGTGTGTTATTTTTGAGACAGGTTGGCCCCATTCTTTTATGGCTTTCAGTGCTGCTTCTTTGCCGAGTTCTGGGACCTCTTTCACTAGTATTTCCTGACGTGTAGTCAGTGATGGAACTGTGTTCGAGTAGAGACCCGGGTTTTTTTGAAGAATTTCTTCTGTCACGTGCACGTGACGCTTCTTTATGGCTGATCTCTCACCTGCAATCAAGCGAATAAACATCAATGATTTGAAAACAAAACTTTTGGTACGTACGTACGTAGATAGATTCTGATGAATATGTATGATTCCTATATATATATATATATACACACGAGAACTCTCATATGCAATACCTGTATCCAATGGCATTTAGAACTTTCTGTGCTATTATAATAACTAGTTTATTTTAGTGCAATATTTTACAGTCATACTTGTCTCTTATAGTTTTAAATTATTCATATTACAAAACTTTTAATAGATTACATTAACTGAGAGTTACAAGATGCAAAATAGAGCGTTACAAGATACTACCAGTACTGCTCTCATAAGAACTAACTTCTAGCAGTAGAATTTTTTTGTGTCATTTGCAAGTGCCTACACTCATGTATCTATATGCGAGCGCGCGCGTGCATATCCAAATGTTTGTTTACTAATGTATGTGCATATATATATATATATAGATATAGAGAGAGAGAGAGAGAGCTTGTTCTTACAGATTCGCTTGAACTTGTCCTTCAATTCCGTCATCTGCTCGCTCTTGGTGACCCGAAAATAAAAGTCGGCATAGTCAGATTGGTCGAAGAAGTTCGGGGGAGTTGCGGTGCCAATGGCAAGTATGCTGGCCGTGCCTTGTGCTCGTTGTGACTCTCTAATATTTTCCAGCGACATTGTTTTCATTTTTTCTCTTAAGAGGAAAGGAACGCAGCGCTGGTAGAGTCTTCTTTGTTTTTTTTCTTTTTTTGGGTTATGGATTTGTCACGTCCGCTCTCTTGCTATAAATAGGTAAATAACAGTAGTAAAAGCTGCAGATATACAAGGACAAACATGATTCTAACTCTTTCATATCCCTTTAATAATATTTTATAAATGTACATAAATAATTAAAATTTCATATTATATCAATTAAAAAATCATATTAGTTACGGATGTATCATAATGTTATTGAAGAGATATAAATAGAGATAAAAATAAGATGACATAAAAACTAAATCTGAACAAACATGATACAAAACTACTTTTATATATATATATATATATAATACCTTATGTTTGGATGACATATATATCCAATTTCCAAATTTGGAAATTTTTTGCAAGAAAGTTTTTATCTCAACTTTTTCTGTTTTTCTCTCATTTTGAAAAAAAAAAAAATTATCTCATTTTCAGATTTACTTTATACAATACTCTTTTGGAAAATAAAATAAATCTTCTTAAAATATTTTCATAATGAAATATTTCTAACACCATTTTTTCTTATTCCAAATAACTTTTTGATTTTGAAAAGAAAATTTTTCACACGTCGAAACACCACCTTACTCTCAAAGAAAAAACTTTCTCATTTAAAATAAGAAAATTTTCCTTTTCGAAAATGAAAATATAATCTAAAGGAGCCTTTAATGAAGTCATTCTTTCGCCGGCTGGGCAAGGAACCAAATGGGAAGAATCGTTTTTTAACACGTGCTACCTTTAGTTAGTCAAATTTTTGATCTTTTTATATATTTTCATTTAAGTTCGCCTAATTAATACGTATAGTATTTTTCATATGTAAGTATAAAATGCAAATTATATGGACAACTATAGCCATTTTAAAATTATTCTATAAATGAAATAATTATTTAATAATTTTTTTTTAAATTAGTGTAATTTTATTAGAAAGTTAAGAAATTGGCGGATCAAGAATTAGTAATCAAGATTGAGTGAAAACAGGGTCTAGGAAGTGCATCTACAGTCAAGTCAAGATTTACTAATCAATGAAGTATTTACATTTTTTAATTGGCGGATCCAAAAGGAAGGGCATCTACGAAAATATAATGCTTAAATAGTAAGTAAAATATTTTAAAATTTGTCTCAATAAATTTGAGAAAAACTATTTACAAACGACAATTAATTAGGTATAAAAAACTTGTGAGTAGTGATATTTGTACTCATAATATTGATAAATGCTTCCATCTAATGAATGCTTCTTAATCAATAATCACGATGATTGTAAAGAGCAAAATCTATAATCAAATCAGATTGAGTCATATCAGCACCTAGGAAGTGCATCTACGAAAACCAAAGCATGCAGTATGAATATAATGGTTAAATAGTAAGTAAAATATTTAAAGAATACTCTCAATAAATTTGAGAGAAAAACTATTTACAAACGACTATTAATTAGGCGTATAAAAATTGTGAGTACTGATATTTGCACTCATAATATTGATAAATGACCGATCTAATGAATGTTTCTTAATAAAGCATAATAAATCTATTCTTTATAGATATTTTTTATATAATATCATATTAAAATCCCTTATACATGAAATTTAATTTTTATTTTTATTTTAATTTATTTTGTTAAAAATAAATTAACAAATCTAAATATCTCTAAAAAAAAAAAAAGAGGAAACAATAAAAATTATTTTGTGGCAACATGACTTCCAACAAAATGACTTCAAATTTAATCAGTACATACAAAGCAGTTATTGAAAAAAATAATAATAACTTCTTTAATAACAACTTTAAGGCAAGAAGAAAAACTCAAAAAACTGTCTAAACCGAAATCAAATACTATCAACCTGCTTTTAAAAAAATATATACTTATGTATAGAAACACATAAACAAACTTAGTAAGAAAAATAAATAAAAAGAAGAATCATATAAAAAAACCATAAGAATCAGTTTCAAATATTAAAAGTAATGAAAAGGAACAAATAATACCAACGAATCAAAAAATTATAAATACGTAATCCAGTAGTTGTTAGCTCTTCAAGAGACATGCTTTCTTTTATTTTTGTTTCACTTGAATCCTCTATTAGAAATTTTCTAGTAGTTATTAAAGATTTCTTAAAAAAAAACTATGAAGAAAAATCTATAGTTTATAAAATGAAATTAACGTTACTTAAATTTGTGGGGAATTTTTTATTTTTTTGTTTCTTTAAAAAATATTATTTAATGAGCAGGAGATAGGAGTAGCCATAATCGTATGAAAAAACCATAAGATTCGTTTTTAAAAAACATTTAATGAGAAATATTATAAAATGAAAAAGTTTGAGTAGCCATGTATTTTAGGAGAGATACTTTAAAGGAACATCAGGAAAAAAAAAAATAATAATGAGAAGTACTCAAAATTAAAACGCATGATTGATATTGTTGAAGAATTTTCTTTACTTCATGCCCTTGCTTTCCTTGACATTTCTACTTTTGGTTGAATTGTAAACTTAGAAAAGGACATATTAACTGCAAAATTTGAAGTGTGACACATGTAAGAGAAGTAATATGCCATGTGCTTAAATTTAAGCCATTATAATTAAAATAAAAGGTGAGTCAAAAATTTTCAACCGTTAGAGTACTTGGAAGAGGCGGCTGAAGTACAACACTCATGATAAAATACGTAATTCAGTTGGACTTATTGTCAAAGCACCTGAAGCATATATCATTAGTGATGTTAAATCTATTATTAGTCAAATGCATAGTGGAAATGTTAGATACATACCTCAGGAGAGGAACCATGTAACTTCCTATCTTACCAATTATGTTTTCATATCATGCAACTCCCTAGTATAAATAGAAACACGTGCAATCTCACAAGACAAATAAACTACAAGGACCTTCAAAAAGAAGGATTTAGTGGACTCATAAATGGGTTACGTTAAGTTACAATTTCTATATTGTTGACTAAAAGAGAAATTATGATATTTATAAGCCATTTAAAGTTCCCATTCCTTAATAAGGGTAGATTTGGGGGTACGAATGTTATTTTATGTTTTACTGAAAGATTTTGTTATTTTATTTTTACCTCAAAAATTTTATAATTTTTTCAATTTACCCTTACTGAAATTAAAAAATTCTCATACTACTTTGTCCACTCTAAAAATAAAAAATTCTCACATAATTCTTACTAAAATTAAATCTATATAAAAAAAAGTTCATACTTTTATTACTTACCTCCACTAAAATTAGGAATTTTTACATAAACCTACTAAATTAAAAATTCTCACATAGTCTCCATTAAAATTTATTTTATCTTGAAAATATGATTTTGATATATGCTCCAATTGAAATGTATTTCTGGCCCGTCACTATCCTTTAATATGAATTGATGATGTTCCAACTGCTGACCTTTCTTCAGCTTAAATAAAATCATGTCGAATTTGAAAAAAAAGAAAGAAGAAAAAAAAAAAACCAATTCAGTTAATCAATTTAAGATTTTTTTTTTCGATAAATTGAGAAAAAGGATAACTAATATTAGGGAAAGCAAGTACATTCTAACGAGGTTGGCACCTACCTAATCAATTTAAGATTAATTGTGTAATTAATAATTATTAGTATGTCAACTTAAAAATTGGTTAGAATATTGATATTCAGGCATTTATAACGTAATTTTACGGCATTTTAGTCATCTTTGAAAATTTTTATGTTTTCCCATATTGTTTACAAAAATTACAATCTTATCCCATGTTTTAAAATTAATCGCAATTTGAAATCTCAGTTGAATCACGTGGAGTCCAGCCGTCCACCGTTTAGGAAAGATCAACCATGAACGTCCGACTTGGTCAATTAACCTTTGTAAGCCAGATTCTACTGACTTTTCTAATATTTTCCTGCGACGTTGTTTTCATATTTTCTCTTCAAAGGAAAGGAAGGCAGCGCTGGTAGAGTCTTATTATTATTATTATTATTATTTTTGGGCTGTGGATTTGTCAAGTCTGCTCTCTTGCTATAAATAAGTAAATAACAGCAGTAAAATCTGCAGATGTACAAGACAAACATGATTTTAACTCCTGTGTCCTATTCATATTTTTTTAATAATATCATGACATATTAAAAATATATATAAATAATTAAAAATTCATATTATATTAATTAAAAAAGCATGTTAGTTATGCATGTATTATAATATTATTGAAGATATATAAATAAAGACAGAAATAAGAGGACCTACAAACTAAATTTGGACAAACATAACACAACTACTTTTCAAAAAAACATATATATTACCCTATGTTTGGATGGCATATATATCCAAATTTGGAAATTTTTTACAAAAATGTTTTTGTCTCAATTTTTTTCATCATTCTCTCATTTTAAAAAAGAAAAACTATCTTATTTTCAAATTTACTTCATACAGTACACTTTTGGAAAAAAAAAATGAATTTTTTAAAAATATTTTTCGTAATGCACTATTCCTAACACTATTTTTTCTCATTCTAAAAACTTTTTGCTTTCAAAAAAAATTTTCATACAACCAAACAATATCTTACTCTAAAAAAAAAAAAACTTTGTCATTTAAAATAAAAAAATTTTCCTTTTTGAAAATAAAAACATTGTCCAAAGGGAGCCTTTAATGAAGTCATTCTTTCGTCGGCTGGGCAAGGAACCAGATGGGAAGAATGTTTTTTTAACACGTGCTACCTTAGTTAAGTCAAATTTTTTATCTTTTATATATTTTCATTTAAGTTTGCCTAATTAATACGTCTAGTATTTTTCATATGTAGGTATAAAATGCAAATTATATGGACATCTATAGCCATTTTAAATTATTTTATAAATGAAATAATTATATAATAAACTAAGAAAGATGATAAGTGATATTAAGGAAAGTAAGCATATCCCAATAAGATTGGGGCCTGCCTAATCAATTTATGTGTAATTAATAATTATTAGTATGCCAACTTAAAAATTGGCTAGAATGTTTGATATTCAAGCATTTATAACGTAATTTTACAGCATTTTAGTCATCTTTGAAAATTTATGTTTTCCCATTTTGTTTACAAAAATTACAATCTTACCCTATTTTTTTAAAATTAATCGCAATTTGGAATCTCAGCTCAATCACGTGGAATCCAGCTGTCCACCGTTTAAGGAAAGATCAACCATCAACGTCTGACTTGGTCAATTAACCTTGGTAAGTTATATTTTACATAAACCATACTTTTCTAATTATTTTTTTTCTTTTTACCTTTCTTTTACACGTTTTATTTTATTTTATTTTTTTATTATTTTTTTGACCTTTCATTCTCTGCACAGAAGGAGAGCAGACCACCTCCCACGGAAAAACTGGAGGAAGAAATCCAAGTTGGAAACGTCATGATATCTAACTTCTTGAATTGCTACGAGAGTGAAGAAAATTATGGAATCCAAGCTAAGATATGCTGAAAATATATGATTTTAACACATTAAAAACTTGTTAATCGTGCTCAAGTTTGTTTGTGACTTTAACTTTCAGGTTTTGGGTTTTGATGCATGGAAAATTATACATATGCTAGCTGGGCTGTCTCTTTATGATTTCTGACTCTCTTTTTAATTTAATGATGAGATTTTAAGAGGGAATGAATCAAGCTTTGTTTTGGGATCTTCCCCCGTTTAATGGTCGTTTTTTTTTTTTTTTTTGGTTTGAAAGTTTTAATGGTTGGATTATGATCAAAGACACGTGTTAAAAGTAACATTTTAGTAAATTTTTAGGTTGGTTTTGAATTTTTAACTTTGTGTAGCTTTGGTTCCTAAATTTTTTTTTATAATTGAAATGTCCCTAAATTTTTAAAATGTTACTACAATAGTCCTTTACGTTAATTTTTGAACGGAATCCGTTAGTTAACATAACTTTTTGACTAAATCACTAACGAATTCCGTTTAAAAAAGAACAAAAATGATTATTGCAATAATATTTGAATAGTTTAGGGTCATTCTCTATTCTTTTTTTCGTAGCTGGAATAATCATAAACTATTAAAACATTACTGCAGTAGTCTTTTTCGTTAATTTTTTGACGGAATACGAAGTTATCACCACTTTTGATCAAATTACTAATAGATTCCATTCAAAATTTAATGAAAATTAAATGATTGTGTTGTAACATTTTAAAATTTTACGGGTATTGTAGTACGAAAAAAAATTTGGGGACAAAAATTGCATATTGTTAAGAGTTGAGGGACTAAATGAGTAATTTATCATTTATATTTTATCTCTACAGGGCCCGTTTGACGGAGGTTTTGGAGATGGAATTATAGATTGAAGTTAAGATAAGTTTTGAAAATGTGTGTTTAGTTAAAAAAAAAATTTGTTTTGAGTAAAAAAGTGTAATTACTTAAAATGTGTTTAGAAAAAAAAAAATCAATATAGATCTTATTTCATTTCTTTTGAAATTCTATACAATTTGTCAAAAAATAAAATAAAAAAAAACTTATTTGGATTTTAAATAACAAAGTTATGGACTTTTAAAGTTTGAGTTTACTGTAAACATTTAGAGATATAAAGTAAAAAACAGTTTTGAGTTGAAGAAAAATACATTTGGAGATATATTTGAAGAAGCTTCTCGACCAAAACTTCTGTTTGTTCTGTGAGTCTCTTTACTTTCTTCACAATTACTTTGCAGTTAACATGCTCAACTCAACAGCATCTAATTAGCTCAATAATACAGTCTTAGGTCCTAATTTGATTGTAGATTTTACCCCCTACTAGTACCGTGATTATTGATTACTAAATCTTGAATTTGCACATATATATAGATATATATATATATATATGTTTATATGCCAAAAGATACAATTGTAAGGCAATAGTCTAGACTTAGTTCACAATCTAACTGATCAAGATAAGTACTTTATTCTTGATAAGATTATAATGGGTGTCTGTTTTACATTGAAGAGACAATTTATCTTAGCTGTCGGAATAAGGACTTTAATAGGAACATTGATATATGGTGAACATATATTAGAAAAGACCTAAAGTGTAATTGATTTTAATCAATAATTTCATTTAAAAAATCAATTCATTAATGTGATTATTTATATTAATCATGAAGTGGATATGTGACTATATATTTATGACTTGTATATTTTTATACAATAAGATAGGAATTCCTCTGATATAACTGAAGGTTGCCATACTGATATTGGAGGCATGACAAGTAAATATTTCATTTTTTAATTGGCGGATTTTTTTATTTTTTATTTTTTGGTGATTTCTACACATGGCCGAAAAGCCACTCTGAGATGGTAGCGGGAGCCACTTGTAAGCCTCCAAACGGCAGATTAGTCCTAGGCTTTCACTCAGTGCTCGAGAAATGAGAATTTAGTAAGCCCTACATATATAATTTATCGAGTGAAAGTGAGGAATGTCAGTTCTTGCATTCTCTTGATATTGATTACACATTAAAGGAAATAAATTCCAAAATTACTTATATACTCCTAATAAATTTTCATGAGTTATTAATCTTTTCATTGTGTAATATGATATTTTGATAATTACGTTAATAAAATTAATATTAATAAGCTTAATAAATAATAAAAAAGGAATGTGATTGATTCCTTTATATTATCTAATACGCAAGTAAATATTCAAAAGAGAATCCTCATTTTCTATTATTACACTTTACTTTTTAATCTCATTCAATTTATCATTGTATTTCTTTACGGTTTAATAAAGCATGCTTATTGCATTGTATTGTGGTACTCTAGTTTTATTCGAACTTTAAACCAACTTCTTCTTTGTCCCCGAACCGTCAATTCGACTACAAACTACGAAACCATCCCATGTAATCCTACTTATTGCATAAGAAAAAGAAACGCATGACGGATGAGCAGGGAAAAATGGCATTTTCATGAGAATGAGATACAGTTGTGAAATTTGGGGTCAAAAATGGGAACAATAATAAATCTTTTAAACTTGTATGTTCAAATTTACGTAGGTACATATGAAAGCAATTTTTACTAAATGCATCCAACTATTTTTTTTTTAACCTTTTTTTTTAAATGCAACATGAAGTTTTAGGAAAAAGCCTGCCACGTCAGCAGGAGGATTTCAATAATGCTATGATGATTGCTCATAAGTGGCCGTGTGGTAGCCCACCTAATCTACGGCCCGTGATGATTTTTGCATTGGGACTGGATGGTTTAAATCATTTATGCATTTTCTCATCTCCAATGCATTGGCAGTATTTGGAAATAAATTAGTGCATGCAATTTAACCTTTGTTTAGTCTTTTAATTCCAATTTAAATTTTTTCATCTTAATTTTTATTATTTTTTTAAAAAATTAATAAAAATATAATTAGTTTTTAAAAGTCAAGCAACTCCAATTTAAAAATTTTAACTCCAACCAACAAACCAAACATATCCTTAGTGTATTTATAAAACATGTATTTGTTCATTTGACATAGTTGTAAGTTATCCATTATAAGCTTTCAATATTAACTAGTGAAAAATACTTAAAACATCAACTCTAATATCATCTTTTGAGTATCAATCAATGTGGCATATGAGTTGATATTTTTTTTATTGATAAGTGTTTATAATATTATCATATCAATTAATCGCATTTACAAATAATAATATGACACGTGAGATGTTACTCAAAAAATTGGGATTATAGCTAGCATCCCTATCACTACTCTTAAATAATTGTTTTGATTTTATGTGGGTGAAGAGTTAGCAAACGTAGAAGACATGGTCAAGTACATAGGATGAAGTAAATACAAGTTTACGATAAGTAAATAAAACTGATATTTAATTTTAATCAGATTATAGTTTGAATCTATTTTTTTAACTATTGAGATGACTTTGTTTTGATGTCGTGGTAATAGTGATTACAAATAGCACAGCACCAATGCTAGTGGAGACGATGATCAACTGAAGAACTTATTCATTGTTCGGTCAAAGGACTAATTTTCAATTAGTAGATGGCTAAATTATGAATGAATCTTAATTGGGTTTAAGTGTGAATAGCAGACTCGCACTCAGCATAATTATCAACCCCCTACCAAACATGACTATTAGATAGTTGTCTAACTTAAACACTACAAGAATTTTCACCTTAGGAGACCAAAAAATTGGTCCCAGAAGGTCTATTTTTTGGTCGCCGTTGCCTTCAGCGACCAAAATTTTTTGGTCGCCATTTGGTCCCCGAAAGTTGGTCACACTAGGTATCGACAACCAAAAAAATTTGGTCTCCATAGATTAAGGCACCTACGGAGACCAAAAAATTTTGGTCCCCGTAGGTATCAGCACCTACGGAGACCAAAAAAATTTGGTCCCCCAATGTATCGGAACCTACAGAGACTAAAAAAATTTGGTCTCTGTAGGTATCGGAACCTACGGAGACCAAAAAAATTTGGTCTCCGAAGGTATCAGCGACCAAAAAAATTTTGGTCTCCGTAGGTATCGACACCTACGGAGACCAAAAAAATTTGGTCTCTGAAGGTATTCGCGACCAAAAAAATTTGGTCTCCGTAGGTATTTTCGAATTTTGCAAATTTCAAAATTGGCGAATTTTTCAAAAATTTTCGAAGACCAAAAAACGTATTTTGCAAAGCTTTTTAGCTGGTAAATTTTTTGGTTACCGAAATTTTGAGCGACCAAAATTTTTTGATAACAGTAATATTCATGGCCTGTTGAGAATAGTTACATATTTTTCAATCTATAAATATACAATTATAAAAAATGATAATACAAGAAAAATATGTTATATTATCTAAAGAAACTCCAAATCTCTAAACACATTAAACAATTCATAGTAAATGTTTAATTATAATACGTATCAAACAAAGGTAAACTATAATTAAAACAAAAGGTAACTTAGGATATAGTGGCTGATGGTGGCGGTGGCGGCGGCGGCAGTCCATTTTGCCTCTAGTAGAAAAGTTCCAGATGATCTAAAGGCGGATTAAGATGTTGAAGAAGTTGTTGAATTAGCTCATCTTGTTTATACAACCTCTCATCCTGCATTTTTATGCTGCCCTCCGTATCTATCACACGCTGTTTATGGTCCGCAACTTCGGTTCTAAGGTTCTCAACCAATAATTGTTGTGTAGGTCCTCCAAAGCTGCTCAATTGTCTCTTTTTAATCATAGGACATGTTCCACGCTTAAACCCATATTTTTCATACCTTTCATTAATCAACACTTGAGAGTAGATATCTTCTTCATCGTCAGAATCGAGTTGCGAACCCTCTAGTAGTTGGCGTAATCTTTCATTACGTATTTCTATCATACGTTGCTATAAGATTCAAAGTGTTATCAATATATATAAATAAAAATAATATAGTTGATGAAGTCTAACAATTAAGATTGATCTTACATAATCCGCCTCAACTCGGTCAGTTTGTCAACCATGCTTTTCACTCCAATGAGTTAATTTAAAGACATCTAAATACTTTCCCGAGCTTGTCGAATCTGAACTTGATTGGGTGTTCTATATTCAAATCATTAATCAATAACAACATCATTTATTATCTCTTATTTTAGGAAAATATATTATTCAAATCGTAACAATATTTAAAGTAAAGTCACCTACCGGATGTTCGTTAAAATGTTGAATTAGAGATTTCGAACCACCCATATAAGCACCTGACTTTTCACGATTAGATGTATCAACAACTGACTTTTTCTAAAAATGAGAATGAAAAAACAATTAATTCACTTACATATGTCAACTTAATATCCTACAAAAATTTTGATAGCACCTCCCTTATAATTGGGCCCATCCTAAAATTTAATAACCTGTAAACAATATACACTTTCCAGAAAACACATTTCTCATATTAAACTCATATCAAACTCCATATAATTGTAAAAGTTTACCTTCCATGATTCAGATTCAAAGCATTCTATGCACATCCACTTCCAATCGTCATCCTTCACATAAGGATATGGATTGTTGTCCAATGGATTCAACCCTTCTCAACAATTTTTTTGTAATTGACATGACATTTGTATCGAAAATTTTTGAACCTCTCAAAAAAAGTGTTATTTATAATGTCATTCAAATGAGAATTGTCTTCTAAATCCATATCGAAATGTTCCTACAAAAACAATTATTAAGTTTTATAAATTTTTTCTAACCATGATACAATAGTTACCACGAATAGTTAAGGAAACAATATACCTTTAATTTTTCAATGCACACTTTTTTCGCATTATCTGGAATATTTCTCCAACCGCTGTAATGAAGTGAACAATAATGTCGTACAATAAAACCAATTGCATTAGCAAACTTTGGTGCATGTGTTCCATGTACACGAAGCTCCGTTTCTCTAAAATTTATGCTTAGTTTTCCCTCTTTTGTCACTAACTTCTGAACACCCAAATTTCGAGTAGCTCCTCGAAATTTAGGTTGTTCTGTTCAGAATGAAAAATTCTAATTAAGAACATCAATGAAAATAATTTAGAAGATTTAATTAAATTGAACATACTTTGATTTTCAGTCACTGGATTCTCGATAAGTTGTTGTTCCTGAAGAGTTGATTCAATGAAATGCTCTCTCTCAAATACCGGCGAAGAGGATGAAACTAGTGTCGCTTGAGATTGTTGGCCTTCAAATTGTTGGCCTCGTGTTTGTTGGTCATGTGATGATGTCTTGGTACTGGGACTGAATGACAAACGCTTTTTACCAGACATAATTGATATCCTAAAATGATATAAACAAGAATAAGTACACAAGAGATAACATTCAATTATCACTACAAGAATAAGGCTATTAGATAGCATTGGATAATAGCGGTTTCAAAAATAATAACGATAAGGGTAGTGTATAACAACAGATACATAATATATATTACAATAAACAATATTGAAATAACAAAAAAAAAAAAAAAAAACCTACTGTGTTTCGCATAATACATTAAAATTCTTTCACATACTCATTCACTATAATCACTATCAATGTCACCATCAGTTTCCTCAGAACGATCATCAATTTCCTTATCAGAGTCTGAAATATCGAACTCATAAACGATTTCATCATCAGGATCAATCTGTAGGTCAATGTACAAGTTCTCTATTTCTGTTGGACTAATATCAATACGATTCAGAGGAGCTTCTTCAACATTCGTGGTGTCAAATGAAATGTCGACCTCATTTGATAACTCCTCTTGATAAGCATCGTTGTCAACATCCTCTTCATCACCATCATCATTTGCCTGTAGTTTGGATGTATTTTCCAATATGTGACGATGATTAACTTTTTGAACCACCTTCCATGCCTCGTCATTCTTATTGTCATCAACATAAAATACTTGTTTGACTTGATCTGCCAATGCATACGGTTCTTCTTCAAACCATAATAAATCAGTTCTAATACTGGTGAAGTTAAATTCTTTCTTTGTTCTTTTCTTTTTCTCATTGTTGTCAAACCATGAACACTTAAACAGAATCACTTTATTCCAATACAAGTATGAAACCTCCCAAACTTCATCAATTATGCCAAAAAAATCACTAGAATCACCATCATATAATTCTGCCTCAACACAAACACCACAATTTTGTGTCGTGCATCTTTCATCTCGCATTCTTGAGTGGTATCGCACTCCATTCACCATACAACTTGGATAGGAATGAATATTGAGACTAGGTTCATTCGCAAGAGCATATAAAGCATCTAAAACATTTGACTCTGCATCTATAGCTCGAATCTACAACAACATAAATACTTTTAAGTATTAGAATATAGCTAAAGTTTATCACATGTAAGAAATACATGTCAAATTACCTTATCTCCAAACCATGTAGGAAATTTGGTTATTTGTGCAAGTGGAATATTTTGAATGCCTTGTGCTTGCAAAATTCTTGCATGTTCGCTATCAATGATCAATAATTAAGCATCACAATTGTCTAAAGATGAAACATATGATGAAAAGTTAAGGCACGGTATAACATACTCCATATATGGTTGCACATCGGAACAATTATTTAGAATATACCAATGCACTTTGTCTCGTTCCTTTTGCGTCAAAAAAACCGATTTTTTCCTCCTAAACGGTCTTGCTAGTTGCCGAAACACTGAAACAGATGATGAAGATTGGTCCTGAACATAATCAGGATTGCGTTCGGGTCGATTAAAGCGGGTTTCAATCCTACGTAGGTCCATTGAACAGTATATCATGGCCTCATTAATGATATAACCCTCCGCAATCGACCCTTCAGGGCGAGATTTATTTTTAACATATTTCTTCAAATTCCCCAATGCCCTACAATACAACTTCTTTGTTTTAATTTCCTGTCAAGAATATAAAAACAAAGTATTTAAGCCACTAAAGAGAAGATCAAATTACCTTTCAAAAGGGTACATCCACCTTGTATGCACTGATCCCCCTAACTTCACCTCCTGAGGCAAGTGCACTGCTAGATGAATCATGACATCAAAGAAAGCCGGAGGATAAATCCTTTCTAGCTTGCACAAAGTGTACATGATGCCTTCTTATAATGCGTCTAAGTCCTTTATTGACAGCGTCCTCGCACAAAGTTGATGAAAGAACGAAGATATCTCAGAAATAGCACTTAACACTTTATCTTTCAAGGAGGGCCTTAACCCTACTGGCAAGAGTCTTTGCAACAGCACGTGACAATCATGACTTTTCAATCCTGTGATTTTTCCATCTTGAGTGATTCACATTTCGGGATATATTTGCAGCGTATCCATCAGGAAATTTGACTGACTGTAGAAACATACAAAAAGCTTTCTGCTCTGCTGGAGACAATGTATAACATGCAGGTGGTTTTTGTGGCTTCTTATTCTCAACTTTCTTTAAGTGTAATTCCTTGCGTATCTTCAAATCTTCTAAGTCCATATGAGCTTTATCTGTGTCCTTCAACTTGCCTTCTATACACAACAAAGTACCAACCAATTTGTCGCATATGTTCTTCTCTATATGCATCACATCAAGATTATGTCGTAACTTCAGCTTGGGCCAATACTCTAACTCCCAAAAAATACATTTTTGCTTCCAATTAGTGTCATTTGAGTACCCTTCTTCCTTCTTTTTTTGTTTATCTGCTGCAATAACACTAGGATGTTTCCCTGCGGTTGGAACCCATACCCTGTTTAGCTCCATTAGTAAAGCATCTCCGGACAATGATTTTGGAGGCTCTCTTTTTTCAACTTTACCATCAAAATTCTTGTCGAAACGCCAAGGGTGGTCTGGAGGTAAATATCGACGATGTCCTCCATAAGAAATCTTACTCCGTAAACGCTGCGAAGCAGTTTCATCCAAACATACTGGACAAGCCTTGTAACCTCCAGTGCTATAGCCAGACAGCATCCCATATGCTGGAAAATCATTAATTGTCCATATCACTGCTGCACGCAAGTTGAAATGTTTCTTCTCCACTACATCATATGTTCTCACTCTAGAAGCCCATAAATCTTTAAGCTCATCAATTAAAGATCTCAAATAAATGTCTATGTCCTTCCCTGGAGCACGTCGACCAGGTATTAACAAAGACATCATCAAAAACTCTTGCTTCATGCATTTCCAGTAGGGCTAGTTATAGGGCACTAGAAAAACTGGCCACATACTATACGTGTTCGACATATCTCCAAACGGATTGAAACCATCGGTGGCAAGACCCAATCTTACATTTCTTGGTTCAACTGCAAAGTTCGGAAATTGTTTGTCAAAGTCTTTCCATGCCTCTCCATCAGCAGGATGTTCAAGGAAATCTTCTACCTCAACATGCTGGTCTTTGTGCCACCTTATATCAAATGCAGTGTGTTGCGACATAAATAATCGTTGCAATCTTGGAATGAGTGGAAAGTAATGTATCTTTTTGTGTGGAATGTTTCTCCCTTGGACAACACCACCTTTATATCTTTCATGACCACACATGGGACATCTTTTCAAATCCTTGTTTTCTTTATAATACAACACGCAATCATTCTTGCACACATGGATGACTTCATACCCCAGGCCTAGGCTTCGCATCATTCGCTTCGACTCGTAATAACTTTCAGGAACTTTCGCTTCTGAGAATGCCTCTTGAATTAACTTCAATAACATATCAAATGAGTGGTTGCTCCATTTATTCAGTACTTTTATATGAAGCATCTTAACTATAAAACTTAATGCAGAGAACTTATTACACCCAGAGTATAGCTCCTTCCCAGCTTCAGCAAACAAATCAATAAAATCCGTGGACTCTTCTTCATAAGCATTACCTTCATTTCCATCTCCACCATCGTCGACTGCTTGTCATATGTTGTGTGGAAGTGCATCATTTAGCGCATTCATCATCTCGTCTTCATCGTCAAAATCATCAGTCTCTTCTTCATCTACACATTCTCCATCCCGTGTATTGTGAATAGCACTATCATCCCGTGCATTATGACTAGTACTTTCTTGGTCTTCACCATGTTGTGCCCACTTCACGTAACTCGTGCGAAAACCGTAGATATGTAAATGACGCTCCACCAAGTCTATGTGGTGGAAATTAAAATTCATGCATTTCTTACAAGGACATCGATACTTCCCATCCTTATCTAGGTGATTACGTGCTAGTTCAATAAATATTTTCACTCCATCCTTATACTCCTTCAAGAGACGATTCTTAATGTAAATCCAGCTCTTGTCCATCTTTACCCCCTGTTATGTAAAAAGTTTTTTATAACTTTAAGATCCAATTTAAAGTATAAATTGGATCTAGCAATACAATGGCAAGATCAGAAAAATAAGAGAACAACAAAAACAAAAACACAATTGATCTTTAATGAGAGAATTACCAATTACCAAGTTGGCTATCTGCTTCTCCTCCTATTCCTATGACAATCTCCCAAAGTGATTTTTGGTTCTCCTCCCTACAGTATAGATTGCAAAAAAAGACACCAAAAACATTAAAACAGAATTAAATAAAAAAATAAAATAATACAAAACAGAATAATTTGAAATGGATTACTAAAATATGCAAATTCCAGATAGCATTTCAGTCCAACATCCATGGCCAAAGGCTTCAAAGTCGTTATTGTGCACCAATACAAATTGGACAGCCTTGTGCCTGAACATGTTGTTTAGATTACCAAACACAAACCAAAACCGAAAAAAGCAGAAACCTAAAAACAAGCTTTGATTCTGAAATGGCTTAAACAATCTGAACAATTACGTAATTGATTCTGAAAATAATTACAAAAACAAGCTGAGCATATCAAGTCTCATATCCGCTCTGACCTCAACTATTGAACACAAAAAGGCTTAAACAATCAACAAATTGGATTCTCTCTCTTATCAACCAAAAACCCTGACTAAATCTTCAACAATTATTAGAATTACGTAACAAAACAAATTCTTTTCAAGATATTTAAACGAAATTCAATACAACTTAAAGCAAAAATTACACACCAATAAGATTTTAAAAAAAAACCCCATAAAACAATTCTAGAGAGAACCCTAAAAAAAAAAAAAAAAAAAAAAAAAAAAAACTTCACGAGACTAGAACACAAACAGAACTAAGAAAAAATAAGACTAAGGAGGACTCACCAGAGAGTAAAAGAAAAAACCAAGGACATTTTTTCTCTTAATCCAAACTGATCAGAATACAAAACAAAACAAAACCAACTCTTCGATTTCTCCGTCAGTTACAGTTTTCTTTTTTCGAATCTCTTACAACAAATACCTAAGTTGAGCTCTTTTGTTGTTGTTGTTGTTGTTTTTTTTTTTATTTGGTCCGCGGTTTCTGAGCTGTATTCTCTCTGTAAGTACACGGGCTTGTAACCTCGCTGAATCATAGAGACAAGAGAGCGAAAGAGGAGAAACATTTTAGAGAGAGACTGAGTGTGGGTGTCCTTGCGGATGTCAAAATTGTATTCAATCCGATTGAATTTGCTTCATCCCTCCTTATTTTTGGAGGGAGACTCCCAAAATAGTTTGGAGGGAATATGAAACACATACTATTTCATGTTTTTTCTACTGAATCTTGCCTTTTTTTGACCTTCATAGTTGGTCCCCAAGGACGCGGGCGCGCGCCTGGGCCGCGCAGGAACGCGCCTGGCTCGGGCAGGAAGGAGGCAGGGTGTTCCACGACGGTCTTTTGACCGTCATGATTGGTCCCTAAGTGCGCGGCCGTGCACCTGGTCTGCGCAGGCGTGCGCCTGGCTCGGGCAGGAATGAGGCAGGGCGCGCGCCGAGGTCTCGCGGCGCGCACCTACGCACTTCTTTAACATCCTTCCACGGTGGTGAAAAGACCGTCGTGGTAGGTCCTCCCCGAGGTCCTACCATGATGGTCTCAAAAGGCCGTCGTGGTAACTTTTTATACCACGACGGTTTCTAAAAAATCCGTCGTCGTATCCATTCTGCGAAATTTTAAAAATAACCCAGGAAGCGTGCACGCTTGCATGTTGTCCAAATTTTGCGTCCTACATATATAAAATCAAATGAAAAACCTTATTTCATACACTTTCTCTCTCAAATTTTCGGTAACTCCCTCAACTTTCTCTTAAATTTTCGGCAACTCCACTTTCTCCCTCTTTGTTTGCCTTGTATCCTCATTTCTCTATCAAATTTTTGGTAACTCACTCAACTTTCTCTCTCAAATTTTTGGTAATTCCCTTAACTTTCTCCCTCAAATTTTCGGCAACTTCACTTTCTCCCTCTTTGTTTGCCTTGCATCCTCCTTTCTCTCTCAAATTTTCGGTAACTCACTCAACTTTCTCTCTTAAATTTTTGGTAACTTCCTCAACTTTATCTCTCAAATTTTCGACAACTCCACTTTCTTCCTCTTTGTTTGCCTTGCATCTCCATTCTCTCTCAAATTTTCGGCAACTCCACTTTCTCCCTCTTTGTTTAAGAACCGTCGTGGTATCACGGCTACCAAGATGGTTTAAGAACTGTCGTGGTAGCACGGCTACCACGACGGTTACAAAACCATCGTGTAATCTAAGATACCACGACGGTTCTAAAACCGTCGTGGAATCCATATATTTACCACGACTGTGGATTCCACGACGGTTTTTAACCGTCGTGGAAGTTTTACCACGATGGTTTTAAACTGTCGTGGAATCTGGTTTCTATAGTAGTGTAATCACCAAAAAACTCCTCTACAAAATCACAAATAATTCTTTAAATAGTAATTCGAATCCTAATCATAATCCTACTCAAATTTGAAATAGTAAAAGATAACTCCTAGAATTTGATAATTTTGGGGAAAGTGATAGAGTGAGTGAGAGACTGAGAATGAACACATTATATTTCATGGAGCTGTGTTGTTAGAGACTGAGAATTGATCATTTTTTTGGCTACAAAAATTTGACAGCAAATGATCTTATTCAAATATTTATTTATAAAAATCTAAATAATATTTTTTAATTATTAATACAGAGAGATGATATTATAAGTCCGGAAGGAGACTTACCGGGACCAAAGTTTGGTCCCCGTAAGTCTCTTACCGTGACCAAAAAAAATTTGGTCGCCGTTTGGTTTGTTCATGAAGGATTTTCAGGGATCAAATATTTGGTCCCCGTAAGTCACCTACCGCGACCAAAATATTTTGGTCGCCGTTTGGTTTGTTCATCACGAATTTTCAGGGACCAAATGAATTTGGTCCCGGAAGGAGACTTACCGGGACCAAATTTTTGGTCCCCGTAAATCACCTACCGCGACCAAAAATATTTTGGTCGCAGTTTGGTTTGTTCATCAAGGATTTTCAGGGACCAAATGAATTTGGTCCCGGAAGGAGACTTACTGGGACCCAATTTTTGGTCCCCGTAAATCACCTACAGCGACCAAAAAAATTTTGGTCGCCATTTGGTTTCTTCATAAGGAATTTTCAGCAATCAAAATTTTTTAGTCCCCGAATGAGACTTTCGGGGACCAAATTTTTGGTCCCCGTAAGTCACCTACGGCGACCAAATAATTTTGGTCGCCGATAGGTTTGTTTATGATCGATTTTCAGAGACCAAATAAATTTGGTCCCTGAAGATAACCTACGGGGACCAAATTTTTGGTCCCCGTAAGTCACCTACTGCGACCAAATATATTTTGGTCGTCGTTTGATTTATTCATAAGGTATTTTCAGCGATCAAAATTTTTTGGTCCCCGAAGGAGACTTTCGGGGACCAAATTTTTGGTCCCCGTAAGTCACCTACGGTGACCAAATAATTTTGGTCGCCGTTAGGTTTGTTCATGATCGATTTTCAGAGACCAAATAAATTTAGTCCCTGAAGATAACCTACTTGGACCAAATTTTTGTTCCCCGTAAGTCACCTACCGTGACGAAAAATATTTTGGTCACGGTTTGGTTTGTTTATCACGGATTTTCAGGGACCAAATTAATTTGGTCCCAGAAGGTGACTTACCGGGACCAAATTTTTGGTCGCGGTAAATCACCTAAGGCAACCAAAAAAATTTTGGTCGCCGTTTGGTTTGTTCTTCAGAGATTTTCAGGGACCAAAATTTTTTGGTCCCTGAAGGAAACTTACGGGGACCAAATTTTTGGTCCCTGTAAGTCTCCTATGGCGACCAAAAAATTTTGATTGCCGTTTGGTTTGTTCTTCAGGGACCAAATAAATTTGTTCTCAGAAGATGACCTACGGGGACCAAATTTTTGGTCCCCGTAAGTCACCTACAGTGACCAAAATTATTTTGGTCGCTGTTTGTCTTCGGCGGGAATGAAATTTTATTTTTAGCGCTCAACCATTAGCGACCAAAAATAATTTGGTCTCTAAATGTCACCTACGGGGACCAAAATTTGGTCGCTGAAGGCTCTGGCTTTCGGGGACCAAAAATTTGATCGCGGAAACTACTCTTCAGGGACCAATTTTGTTTTTGTCGCGGAAGGTCTGGTCACTGAAAGTTCTATTTCTTGTAGTGAAAGTCTACAATCGGTAAAACATGATCAAGATTTTTGTTTTTGTTCGTTTGTTTGTTCGATTTTTTTTTTTAATAAAATTGTGATGCCTATTTACTTCTTATTGGAAAATGGTTTACTTTGACTATTGGAATGAGATTCTCTGAATAGAAACATTAATGTTTACGGTTATTTTCATAAATGATCTTTGATATTTAATTTTACATGTCTCGCTACCTTAAACTTTTTTACAGTTATGTGAACGGCTCCTATATTAGTATTATTATTTCACAAGCTAAATGTAAATTAAACACATAAAGTGTAATTAACACTAGAACAGTAATTCAATATTTGTTGGAGGAAAACTTTTTCTCAAAAATATCTGCGATGACACTATATATCTTTTATAAAAGTACAATTTACATTAAAAAAAAATCTCTGTTTGAGGATCATTTTTCCTTTTAATAAAGCTTATGTATTCAAAACACGTTAAATTTCTATGGAACAAGGTTGGCGTATTCTCCAGCACCCTTCATCCCTTGTTGGCCGGTTGCTCAAAAATAAATATTTTTGATCTCGTGGTTTCATGGTGGCTAAGAAAGGTAGTGCAGCCTCTTTTGTATGTCAGTATTTTGTGGGGTAGAGTACTTCTTCTCTTGGGGAGACATTGGCGTGTTGGCAATGGGGAGGACTTTATAATTTTTTATGATCGCTGGCTACTGCGACCTCATTCTTTTAAGCCAATCACGGTTAGTAACTAGAACTCGGCCGACCAACGTGTGTTGTTATGCCATAACTATCTTTTTAAAATAGTCAATTATAGTTAAATTGTGCGGTCCTATCTACTAGGAGGTAATAAAAACAACTAAGAAAATGTTAGTAGAATAAGAACATTAGAGAAGTAAATAATTAAAGAAAAGTGACAAGAGAAATATATTTTTTTAGATTTGTGTTTGCAAAAATTAAAAGAGAAAATGTAATTTAGAGAGTTCAACAAGAAAAAAAACAATATAGCATTGAGAATCCTTTATGTATTTTGTATTCTAATTGTAAAATTGATTCATAAATAACTCAATTACATATTTCATATCCCAAATACACAATCGAAAAATATGGATTTTAAGCTCTTAAAAATTCACAAAAAAGTAATTTAAACAAACTAAGTAGTCTTCACTTTGACTTGCAAAAGATTATTATTACAAGTTATCCTAAATCGATAAAATACTTTTCATAGCAATTTACAATAAAAGGCAACTTATAAAATAATTCAAACAAATAGTTATGTGTGAGTAAATTATATAAATAAAGCAAGACTAATACTCATATAAAATAAGGCACATAATATTTTGAAATAAAAGAAATGAGAATAAAGAATACTTAATTTACTCAAAATATAAACACTACAAAACAAGAGAATCAGTATCACAAATAGAACACCCAACACATAATCTCATTTCTAGCCTCACAAATAGAAGAATTAGCCTAGATTGCTTATCATTTTCACAAATTCTAGAATGAAAGTATGAAAATAAATTGTAAGACAAAACTAGAAAATGAAGAAAAATGTGTCTCTAAAAATACACTATGTGACAACAACCCCCAAAATCCTTAGCTGATTCCCCTGTTTATGGAGTTCTGGAATGCCAAGGTTCAGCTAAAAGCAATAAAATTCATGGTAGAGTTGCTCTGAGAAGTGGAGAAGTGCTGAAAAACTGATGCAAAGTGGGGCGGCTTCTGATATGTGGCACCATCTGATTCGCGATAGGGAGAAAATGGGATCAGACATGGAGAGGATGACGGCACGCAAGTGGACGCGTCCGGGAGAGAAACTCGCGTTGTTGTTGGACCGTGCAGCGCACGCGCGCGAGAGACGAGTTGACCAGGAAAACATGGCGGGACCCACTCTGAAGCGGCTCAGTGGCTCGGACTCGACTTGGTTGGGTGGCTGCTGAACACTTGATCATGCTTTACTTTTGGGCTTGAATTTTCCTTCTTTTTCCTTGATTTAATGACCCATTTGCATGTTTCTTTAAAATAAACCTGAAAATCAAATTAAATTAAATTATAACAAAATATTTTCAATCTAAAATTTTGTTTTAATTAAAACTCAATTTATTAATTAAACATCAAAAAGTACATTGTGCACTTATCAACGTGCTCGAGACTTACTCCTTCGAGATGGGTGCAACTGGAATTGGAGGATAATTAACGACACCTTGGGGCCGATTGATGGGGAGCTCATCAAACAAATTCCGTTAGACCGCCAAGCAGGCCGGACACCGGGATTTGGCACTTTGAGCCTAAGGGGAACTACACTGTGAAATCTGGTTACAAAAACCTTCCGACTTTTCATAATAATCACTAGTAAAAATTGTGGATTACACGACGGTTTTTTACCGTCGTGTAAAGATTACACGACGGTTCACGAACCGTCGTGTAATCTAGTGTCGTGGAAGATAAGACGACGGTCCAGTTACCGTCGTCGTATCTCAATGTTACACCATGCTTGGCGTCATCAAAAACCACATTACACGACGGTTCTTGACCAAACCGTCGTGTAATAAGGACATTACACGACGGTTCTTGGCCGAACCGTCGTGTAATAAGGACATTACACGACGGTTCTCGGCCGAACCGTCGTGTAATATAGACATTACACGACGGTTCGGCCAAGAACCGTCGTTTAATATGTTAAATGCGACAACTTTACACGACGGTTCTTGGCCGAACCGTCGTGTAATGTCTATATTACACGACGGTTCGGCCAAGAACCGTCGTGTAAACTCTATATTACACGACGGTTCTTGGACGAACCGTCGTGTAATCTCCAAATTACACGACGGTTCGGCCAAGAACCGTCGTGTAATATAGAGTTTACACGACGGTTCTTGGCCGAACCGTCGTGTAAAGTTGTCGCATGTAACATATTAAACGACGGTTCGGCCAAGAACCGTCGTGTAATGTATGCGTACTTAAGTATATTACACGACGGTTCGATATATAACCGTCGTTTAATGTATACATTACACGACGGTTCTTTATCGAACCGTCGTGTAATATACAGATTACACGACGGTTTTTGTCGAACCATCGTGTAATGTTTCGGCCGGAAACGTCGTGTAATATTCTTAGTTAAAAAATTATTTTGGTTTTTTTGGTGATTTTCCGTGCTAGCCTAACCTGCATGTTATCCAATACACGATCCAAGAGAGTAACTTCAACTATCAAAATAAAAATACATACAAATTTTTACATTACAAGTTCACATATCATATTTAATGAATTGCATTACATGGCTAGCCCATTCTCCCCTAATCAAATTCAAATCCTCAGAAGTATAAAATTCTTTACTTTCTAGTACTTCAATTCCATTCAACACTATATCCCTCATAAAACCTAATATAAAATAACCACATTCACTACTTCCCTCTTGGAGAGGACAAGGACGGTCCGAGATTATAGTTTTATAATCTTGTCTCCTTCTAATCCCTTGACCGGCTATAATCTTCCAATCCGATAGGGCCCTAGCAAATTGGTAGAATTGAAATTAAGTAATTAAGATACATATATATAATAAATAAGAAGATTAAAAAAAATTTTCGGATTAAAATTGACTTACACGCTGATTAGCTCCGTAAAATCGTCTCGTTTCTTCTCTCGAAGAGGATCAAAATAAAGGACGAAGTCCTCCCATGGGTCAATGACTCCCAACACCCAATGTCTCCCTCTGTTATGTGGCATAAGATAAATCCGGCCTTTTGGTCCGTCACGCAAAAAGCTGATAAGATTGTCTGCTCGGTCTCTCATGCCAGCATCTTCAGTATCTGTTCTCACCGGTGAGATTAAGGTTGGAGACATAAACGCAAACTTGTCAGCGAGGCCGTTACTCCTACATAGCTCCTCCAAATATCTGCATATAAGCATATCAGAATTGTTACTATACCTGAGATATAGAAGGATTTCCAGATTATAGAAATTTTAGAGATAGAATGTCGTACCTCATGTAGACTAATATACAATTTGCACTGATTTCTTGTAAATTTATGAACTCATAAATATCTTCAAAACTCAGAAAGACAGGCATTTCAAAAGTCATGATGGTGGATGGTATTGGGATCTCAATCTGATTACCGTCACGCATGATACTATGTGCATAAAAAGCCAAAGGCCTCATCGCCATGTTCATGTTGTTAAAGTCGAACAAAAGTTGTTGTTGTTGTTGTTGTTGTTGCACACCTTGTTGTATCTCCGTCCGAGAGTCGATGGTCTTATTTCGAAGCTTTTTTTGGCGTTTTGTTTTTCCAGCTGTTGGGTCAGGAACGTGACTAGGCCCTCGACTCGCCTTGTTCATACTCGTGTCGAGCTCGACTAATGTTTTAGGCCAAGCAACAAACCCATTAATGGCCTCCTCCACAGTTGTTGCCTCGTACGTCGGTATAGGTAATTGTGCTTTTTTTAATTTTGGCACACTGATTGACACACGCACGTTCCCTTCCCCCAGTGGTATCCCATGCACCGTATCGGTTGGAAGGCTCTCCATCCATGCTCTTCCAAACGCGACAAGCAACTGTCCACCCTGCACTTCATCGAAAATATAGAGCTTACACTCCTTGCTTTCGACTGCCATGGGTGGCGGATCAGAAACTCCCCCATGTTGTTTTTCTTGAGCAGAGCAACTAGCCTTAAAACTGTTGTGTTGGTCCACGGTTGGTACATTGGTGGGATCAACCGACGGCACCACATCTTTGCTCGCACATAGACCACGCACAAATGCCTTTAATTCTTCTATTTCACGTCTCATTGATTGTACTTCATAGTTTCTACTCGAACTTCGATCTAGGTTAAAGTACTGAGACGGCTTTACGAACTTTGATTGGCCACGGACACGCCCTTTGTGTTCGGGTCTAGATAATGCTTGCGCCAACACATCACTAGTGCCAACTGATTCGAAAGTGCCTTGGCTCTGCTGTGTGTTGTACTCCATCTACAAGATAATTAACATAACTCGTTTATGATTAAGGGTTGTAAGTACATATACTAGTGAGTAAAAATTTATTGGTAGTTTGTAAACTTACTATCAACTCGCTAACTTTTTGACATGCTGGATCTTTGAACTCTCCATCAGGGCCTATCTGTTGCTCAAGCCACAAACTATCTCTTTTTTCCCATTTCCCAGTCTTCTTAAACTGTAATTCAACATTGTTAGTATAAATGAGGACATAATGTTCTATAAATATCATATGATTTTGTATGAACACGTTAATTTTGACATACCTTTTCTTGGTCGAGCTTCCTATATCCGTCTCGGCCTCCTCTTGATGAGTATTCGTTGTTTGTCCTTATTCCGCTTCCACGATCCGATAGTTGTTGGAATTGTGATGATGTTCTATACTGAACGAATTTCACCCAATCCTCTTCTTCTATATTAGGGTAGAGTTCAATAACTTTTTGCGGCCGTGTCCAAACACTTTCTTCTGTTAAAGCTCCCTCGACAAACGTCTTGTATAGATCATGCCGGAAATTCCGTGCAGCTTCACCACATGATTTTATACACGAATGCCGAAAGCTTTCATCTACGGTGAAAGAAGTAATGGTTTCTTTCCAAACAATTTCTTTCAATCTGTCTAATTCACGAGATCTCCAATCCTGTATCCATATTGGAATGTGCTCTCGAGCGAGCACACCAATCCAACTCATCAATTCGTCACCGTGCTTTCCTTCGGGTTGTCCTTTCTCGTCAAACGTGACGGAAATTCGTTCACCCCTTTTCCTTGCCATGTGGACACGTTTCATTATAGTTGCCTTTCGCTTGCCATCAATATTGGGCTCCGACGGGTTCATCCTTCGTGCTCGTCCCTTTTTGGAATGTTCCATTGTATTCGTTTACCTATAGTTATTGGCAAAAAAGTGAAAATCAATAACAATTATGTCATACCAATATAATCGATTCATTTTAAATTTAATTAAGAATCACACAATACATTAACTTTTCACCCAAACGCAAAGGTGCAGAAACTTATTTAGTTGGAAATTCGTCCATAAAAAGGCTCTTTAACAACCTGAATTTTTTTAAAAAACCAACGGTCGCTAGGCACCCCCCGGGCGCCCAGGCACACCGAGAGGGCGCCTAGCGCCCCCCACCGAGTGGGGGCCAGGCGCCCCCCATGGCCGCCCAGGCGGTAGGGTCCCCCCACGGGCGCCAGGCGCCCCCCACTGAGGGGGCACCAGTCGCGCCCCCCACGGGCGCCAGGCGCCCCCCACCGAGGGGGCACCAGGCGCGCCCCCACGGGCGCCAGGCGCCCCCACCGAGGGGGCACCAGGTACGCCCGAGGGGGCGCTAGGCGCCCCCCACGGGCTCGCCGGTGCCCCCACGGGTGCCAGGCGTCCGTCGTTAAAAGTGACGGTCATAGGCCGTTTTGATGCATTATTTTTGTATTTTCATGCTAGAAGACTTCATGTAATCTTGCTATAGTTATGCTGTCAATATTGATCAAATTCTTTTCTCTTTTTCGAAAAGAAAAACTCATTATGGCATTCCGTCGAGCATGTTGTGTGCGAAAAATAAAACATGTTCATAAATGTGTGTAAAGTGTAAAAAGTAACGATCCACGTTAATTTTTCTCTGCTACAAAGAGAAATATTAAAAACAAACACACTCATTTGCAACAAGAATTCTTTAACTCCTGAAAGAACCAAATGTGGTTTAGTTTATATACGAAGTCACCTTACTTTTCTCTGAAAAAGACTAGTCACGCACGTACAATGCAAGAAGGAGGCGGCGGCGGCAATGACGGCAATGGCGGATTGACCGGATTTTAAACGAGAAGTATCGGCGGGTTGGTGAAGTATGTGTGGGTACTTGGAAAAATTAGAGAGTGTTAAGAGAAAAATGTAGATGCGAGAGAAATTTTGAACAGAAATGAAGAGGAAAGTTGTATTTAAGTACTTGGTTTTCGCGCGGAATTTGAAAATGAAAAGTGAAAATTTTTAAAAATTTGAGCATTACACGACGGGTAAGAAAAAACCGTCGACTAAAAACCGTTCATTACATAGGCGCGCGCCCGCGCGGCGCGGGCACCGCATGAGACGCGCGGGCGCGCGCCTAGTTCGGCCTGACGAGTAGCAGGCGCGCGCCCGCGCGGCGTGGGCGCACGCATGAGACGCGCGGGCGCGCGCCTATCTCGGCCTTTTCCCGGTGAATACACGACGGTCCCGGAAGGGACCGTCGTGAAATCCACAAAGACCGGTGGATTTCACGACGGTCCATCCCGGAACCGTCGTGTATTCACCGGGAATACACGACGGTCCCGGGAGGGACCGTCGTGAAATCGACCAATCGTGGATTTCACGACGGTCCCTTCCGAGACCGTCGTGTATTCCCGGTGAATACACGACGGTCCCTTCCGGGACCGTCGTGAAATCCACCGGTCTTTGTAGATTTCACGACGGTCCCTTCCGGGACCGTCGTGTATTCACCGGGAAAAGGCCGAGATAGGCGCGCGCCCGCGCGTCTCATGCGGGCGGGCGCGCGCCTATCTCGGCCTGCTGCGTAAGAATACACGACGGTCCCTTCCGGGACCGTCGTGAAATCCACCAAGCCCGGCCAATTTCACGACGGTCCCGGAAGGGACCGTCGTGTATTCTCACGCAGCAGGGAATATAGGCTATCTCGGCATACACGACGGTCCCTTCCGGGACCGTCGTGAAATCACGGGAATACACGACGGTCCCTCCCGGGACCGTCGTGAAATCGACCAAGCCCGGTGGATTTCACGACGGTCCCTTCCGGGACCGTCGTGTATTCTAACGCAGCAGGCCGAGATAGGCGCGCGCCCGCGCCTCTCGTGCGGGCGCCCACGCCGCGCGGGCGCGCGCCTATCTCGGCCTGCTGCGTAAGAATACACGACGGTCCTTTCCGGGACCGTCGTGAAATCCACCAAGCCCTGCCAATTTCACGACGGTCCCGGAAGGGACCGTCGTGTATTCTTACGCAGCAGGCCGAGAAAGGCGCGCGCCCGCGCGTCTCATGCGGGCGCCCACGCCGCGCGGGCGCGCGCCTGCGTGAGAATACACGACGGTTCCTTCTGGGACCGTCGTGTATTCTCCATACCATTTACCCAAAATCTGAAACTTCTTTATCTAATAACCCTGTTTTATTTACCAAATTTTCACATATATATGTACTACTGTTGTGGCTTGGATCGAAATTAATAGTCACGGTATATATATATATAAAGCAATGAACATAACAAAATAAATATATAATACTATTAGGAATATAATATAAATAAAGTAATGTTTTGTACAAAATAAAGGGCATAATGTTCAAGTTTTTTTCTTTTTTCTTTTTGCTTGCTCAACACGGGTCCATTCAATATCCGGTCGAAGCAAGTGGGAAACATCATCATCGAGCACGTCAATCTCCTCAACCGGTGGCAATCCCTGTGTGAAAGGAGGAATGTCGGAGCAATCTTCCTCATCTTCTTGACCATGGAGAATTTTTTGCTGCATCGGTACTACTAGGAACAACTCTAAATTGCTGGGATCCGTTGTATAAAATACTTGGAGTGCCTGTGATGCCATAATGAATGGATCATTTTTGTATCCCAATCGTCTAAAGTCCACTACTGTGATGCCATCACTGTCGGTCCATACATAATTATTGTCGGCCCATTTGCACTTAAATAGTGCTATATGTAACCCACAGTAATCGAGTTCCCAAATATCTTCAATAAACCCGAAGTAGTTCATAGTTCCATAAACTGGATTCTTGTCCTTTGCAGATGAAATATGCATTGACTTGGCTCGGATACTAACACCACTATTTTGAACAGGATGCTTCTCATCTCTTTCGCGAGTGTAGAATGTATAACCATTGACGAAGTATGATGTATAACGTGTAACAACGGTCGACGGTCCTCTAGCGAGGTTCATTAACTCCTGTGAAAAGCTGTCATTCTGTAAGACATGTCTTCGGAGCCACTGACGAAACGTCCGATTATGTTCATCTACAAGCAACTTTTCATGTCTTCCTCTTCTTGGATTGCTATCTCTTAATTCCTGTAGGTGAACCTCAATAAAGGGCTCAACTTCAACCCTATTTTGTAAGGTATAGAGACAAGCTTTTTCCCATTCACCTCGATCAACCGAAGATGGAATACCGACAGATAGTCCTTTCCAGTCAATGTTTGTAGTCTTTGGCAACCCAATCGCTTCCGCGGTGGACAAATACTCGGAGCAAAATTCGACGGATTCTTCTGCAATGTAGCTTTCTACTATACATCCTTCTGGCCTATTTCGGTTCTTGACATAACCCTTCAAAACCTTCATGTACCTTTCAAAAGGATACATCCATCTCAAGTAAACCGGTCCACATAGCTTCACTTCCCGGACTAAGTGCACCGTTAGATGAATCATTATGTCAAAAAATGAGGGTGGAAAGTACTTCTCAAGCAAGCACAACGTCTTAACTAACTCTGATTGTAGCAAATCTAGTGTCAATGGATCAATTACCTTAGAGCAAATCGAGTTGAAAAAAGAGCATAATTTGGTAATTGCGAATCTTACATCCTTCGTTAAAACTCCTCGTAATGCCAGCGGTAATAACTGTTGCATCAAGATATGACAATCATGTGTTTTCATTCCAATCAGCCTCAAATCCTTCATAGACACCAACCTTTTGATGTTGGAAGAATACCCGTTGGGCACTTTAACAGAAGACAGCCACTCACAAAGCTTTCTTTTTTCCTGTCTCGATAACGTGTACTTCGCCGGAGGTAAGTAAGTTGCATTCCCTTTTTTCGTAGGGATCAAGTTAGGTCTAATCTTCAAATCCTTAAGATCTAACCGTGCTTTTTCACCGTCTTTGCTCTTATTAGGAATGTCTAGCAACGTGCCCACAATTGATTCACAAACGTTTTTCTCAATATGCATGACATCCAAGCAATGACGAACAAAAAGTGTCCTCCAATATGGAAGTTCGTAGAAGATTGACCGCTTTTTCCAAGGTCCATCAACCACGGGATCGTTGTTACGCCGCTTTCTTTTCCCGAGAACCACTTTCAATTCCTTAACCATCTCATAAACGTCTTCACCCGTCAAAACCCGCGGAGGGGCTCTTTCTTCTGTATTACCATCAAAAGCCTTTTTCTGTTTGCGGTATCGATGATTTTGTGGTAAGAATCTCCTATGACCAAGGTAAACGGTTTTCTTACCATTCTTCAATCGGATGGAAGATGTTTCTTTCATACAAACAGGACAGCCGATAGAACTCTTGACTGAATAACCAGATAGATTACCATAAGCAGGAAAGTCATTAATTGTCCACATCAACATTGCACGGAGTGTGAATGTCTCTTGACGGAACGCATCTCTAACCTCGATCCCCTTTTCCCATAAACTCTTTAGATCATCGATTAGTGGTGCTAAGTACACATCAATGTCATTCCCTGGTTGTTGAGGACCTGATATCAATAATGTCAACATTAAGAACTTCCGCTTCATGCTCAACTTCGGGGGGAGATTGTAGTTGACAAGTATGACGGGCCAAGTACTATGCCTACTACTCATATTACCATGTGGGTTCATTCCGTCTGCCGACAAACCAAGACGTAGATTCCGTGGTTCCGAACTAAATTCAGGATGATCAGCATCAAAGGTCTTCCATTGTGGTGCATCTGCTGGATGTCTAAGCATGCCATCTTCAACACGTTTATCATGATGCCAAGTCAAATTCTTGGCATGCTCGGCATTACGGAATAAACGCCGCAGACGTGGTGCCGGAGGAATGTACCATAACACCTTTGCCGGCACACCTTTACTGCAATTCGTTGGATTCTTGCCTTTCTTCCACCTTGACTCCTTACAAACCGGACATTCATCCAAATCCGCGTACGCATCTCGCTAAAGGGCGCAATCATTTGGACATGCATGAATTTTTTCATATTCCATTCCCAAAGTGCTCAACGTCTTCTTAGCTTCGTACATACTAGAGGGTATTTTATTATCAACCGGTAGAACCTCTCTTAGAAATTCTAAAAGAGCCGTGAAACTAGAATTTGTCCAACCTCCCGATGCCTTCATGTTCCATAATTTGACCAAAGCGGACAATTTCGTATATTTACTACACCCGTCATACAAGGGCATCTCGACATCATTCACCATTGCTTCAAATAACTCCGGACGATGCACAAACTGTTCTTCCAAATCATTAACCATATCAAACAAATTATCTCCTACCCCTTCCTCAACAATAGGTTCTTTCGCTTTATTCTTCGATGATGGATTAAAACACATTTCACCGTGTAAATACCATGTTTGGTAGGAACAAATAATCCCACGGGCAAGCAAGTGTCTTCTAACTTCATCAACTGAATGGGATCTATGATTTCCACAATCCACACAAGGACATCGAATCTTTTCATTCTTCATGTGAATTTCGGCAAATGATAAAAATTCTTCAACACCATCTCGATATTTTCTTGTCAATCTATTAGCCCACATCCATTTTCGATCCATTTCCAAGAACCCGTCCTAAATCGATAATAAATATATCATACAATTTATTCAATAATCAAGTTTTTGCATTTAAACCCACATTATATATATATATATATATATATATGAAGCTATTGAAAAAATTCAACAAATAATTAATCATTCTTTCAAGAAGAAGAAAAAATATACCATTTTTGACATTTACTAAAAGTAAAAAAAATCGAATAACTAAAAAAAGAGTAAGTAATAATCACTATACTTACAAAAAACCGTCAAAGTGTGATTCGCAGGAGGAGATGTTGGTTCGTAGTAGAGGAGCCGTGGATTCGCAGGTTTCTGTGATATTTTTCGCGGCTGCGCGATAGTTCTGTGAGATAAAATGAGGGCTGCTGGAAAAACAGAATTAATAATACACATTGAAACTTTACACGACGGTTTCTTGGAACCGTCGTGTAAAGTATCACTTTAAACGACGGTTTCTTGGAACCGTCGTGTAAAGTGTGTGCGAATCCCACTTTACACGACGGTTTCTTAGAACCGTCGTGTAAAGCGCGACACTTTACACGACGGTTCCAAGAAACCGTCGTGTAAACTTGACTTTACACGACGGTTCAAAGAAACCGTCGTGTAATGTGTGTGCGAAACACACTTTACACGACGGTTTCTTAGAACCGTCGTGTAAAGCGCGACACTTTACACGACGGTTCCAAGAAACCGTCGTGTAAACTTGACTTTACACGACGGTTCAAAGAAACCGTCGTGTAATGTGTGTGCGAAACACACTTTACACGACGGTTTCTTAGAACCGTCGTGTAAAGTCAAGTTTACACGACGGTTTCTTGTAACCGTCGTGTAAAGTCAAGTTTACACGACGGTTTCTTGTAACCGTCGTGTAAAGTCAAGTTTACACGACGGTTTCTTGGAACCGTCGTGTAATCTCTGTCGTGTAATCTACATTTTGTAGTAGTGAATATGGGAACTTCTAGTTCTGCAGCACTGCTTCATGGTGGAAGTTCTTATGGCACCAACCGCTCCCGTCAAAGATTAAAATCTTCAAGTGGAAATGTTTTCATGATTTCCTGTCAACTTACACCAATCTTCGTGCTCGACATGTGGACAGCAGTGCTGTTTTAAAAAATTGCCAAGATGGTGATGAGTCCACCTTCCATGCCCTGGTGAGTTGTGCTTCGGTTGCTGAGATATGAGCTGGTAGTGTTTTGTCAGCTAGTTTAGTCAAGTTCAGGGGTGAGTCTTGCAAAGATTTCCTGTTATTCATGAAAGGACTTGTGGATAAAAATGATTATGTAGTTTTCCTCGCTTTATTGTGGAATACTTGGTTTGAGAGGTACAAATTTATCCATGGAGGGAGACTAAAGCCAGCCAAGAGAATTATTGAAGACATTGGCCATTGGCTTTTCAACTATGAGGAGGCCCAAACCAGAAGGGTAGTTGTTTCTCCAAGCTCGTCCTCATATCAAAAACGTTGGAAAGCTCCTGATCCGGGGTGCCTTAACCTGAATGTAGACGATTGAGTTGTTGAAAGGATGGACGTTGTAGGGGCTTGGTACGGTCATTCGAGATGAGGATGGTTTTGTTACGGCAGCAATGGCAAAAAAGGTTGATGGTCTCTTCTCTCCCTTCATTGCAGAATGTTTGGCTGCTAGGGAGGGCCTTCTTTTGGCAAACAAAATCGGGCTTCGAGTGCAATGTGTCGAAACAGATTGTCTCCAGGTTGCTAACTGTGTGCTTAAAAGGGAGGCTCTCGCCCCTGAATTCCCTCTAATTGAGGACATTACTGGTCTTTTAGGTGGCCAGCTTGGTGGTGGTTCCTGTTGTGCCATTTCTCGTTTAGCTAATGCTGCAGCCCACGCACTAGTAAGCCACTCTTTATCTCTCAATGATGAGCGCGTTTGGCTGAAAAAAGTACCTGAGTGTATTTCTAATGTTGTTATAAGTAACTTGATTTAGAATCAATAAAATTAGCCACGAATTTTTCTCAAAAAAAAAAAAAAAAAAAACGTTGCATCACAAAATTATTTATAAATTTATTTCAATAGGATAAATAATAAATTCATTTAAAATGACCACTTTGACAAAGTAATTTATTAGACCACTGTAACGAAAACATTTAAATTGGAACATACTTAAAAAAAATCTTTTAAAAGGGAATCAATTAGAACAAAAATGCATTTCAATTATATAATATATAAGCTTTCTAATTTTAATTATATAATAAAAAATTATCTAAAAAAAATTCCTAAAAAGTTAGAAAACAGAAAGAAGCAAAAATAAGTGCTTAGGCCAGCCAAAGGGGGGATGAGGTGCCAAAGGAGGGTGACTCCTTACTTAGCCTCTTTTTTCGTCTACCCAGGTTCGATTCCCATGGAACTCCCATATAACCTATTCTACAGCTTTAGCTGTGGATGTATTGGGTTCGTGATGTTCTGGATAGGACCTAGATTGACAGCCGTAAGAGGCTTGATTATAGGCTCATCTCTTCTTTACCATTCTCAAGAAAGTATAATCATGTCTGTATGGCTGAAAATGGGCGATGAAGGGGCCAACACCAGAGCTTTTATTCATAAAAAAAAAAAAAAAAAAAAAAAAAAAAAAAAAAAAAACGCTGAGAGTGAGTAAAAGGGAAAATAAAGTTTTAAAAAATTGTTATTGTGAAAAGAAGAAAAAATAAATAAAAACGTAAGAACATGAAAGCGGAAAAAGAGCAAAAAGAAGAAAATGAGTTAGAGGTCAAAGCAAAAAAGAGGAAAAGATGGTACAAAGATTTGAATGTCCCTTACGTTTCTGCAAATCTAGTACGCAATCATTGCCTCATCCGCAATGTGAGTGGTCGGCGGCGGTGCCGGGGCCCCGGGGGGGGGGGCGGGGGGGGGGGCGGGGGTTTGGGGGGTGGGGTTGGGGTGGTTGGGTTTGTGATGGAAAGCAAAAAGAAGAAAATGAGTAAAGTACAAAGAAAAGGTGAGGTACAAAGATTTGAATGTGTTTTATGTTTACGCAAATCTCGTAAGCCCTTCCAATCAGAGGGAATTATTGCCTCACCCGATTTAGAAGAGTTGACTACCGATTTTAATGGGAATGATAACTCGATTCCCTACTAAAAAACAGAAGGTATCACCTGACAAACATGTGCCCTCACGTGATAAAACGAGGTCGTCTAGTGAGCCAGAAGGTTTTTTTTTTTTTTTTTTTTTTTTTTTTTTTTCATTTTTGGTAAAATGATGAAAGGAAAACAAATAATGACGGAAGAAATGAGAACACTCTAATTAGATTGGCACCCTCAACTAATCCTAACTCGATTTGTATTAAATTAAAAAAAATTACAAAATAACATAAAATTGAAGGTAGCAGGCCAGAAGGGTAATAAATTGATGCAGTATATATAGATAAGATAATTAGAAAGATTATTTTAATTTTAAAAGCTTATCTTTATTTAAATTATTAGTAGATTACCTTTATTTGAATTATTTAAGAACTAGCTTATGAAGTTTAAATTCTATGAGTTATTTTTAGTTTTTGAATTTGAATAGTTTAGGATTAGAATTTAGGTTACTACTTAAAGGCTTGTTTATTATTTTGCTATCAGAGTTTTTATCATTGTCGATAACATCTTTTTGAAAGTTCTCTCAATTGATTTGCGTGATTTTTCGGTATTCTACTTAGAATCAATGAATTTGACGTAACCTATCTTGTATATTTTCGTATATTTTGTAAGAATCAACAAATTTGAGTATTTATTTTACACTTCCACTATGTCATAAATACAGTTGAAAAGTAAAACATATACAAGACATATGTTCAATTTAACAATTTTTAGTCACAAAATAAATTATTCTTAAATTTGTGGAATATGAAAATTTTACTAATTAAACAAAAATAGGGATATTTGTTGAAATTGTGCTTTAAAAGTGTTATTTTGCACATATCTCAACAATAAAATTGTATGGCTCTATATCATGAAGGGAAAAAAAAAAACTCCACATAACCTGTATCCATGCAATTATCGAATTCAGATGTGTTAAATGAGTTGTCAAAGTAGAAGATGTTTTGCTAACGTTGCAAGAGATTAAAATATTTTTTTCCCTCATTTACTGTTCCTTTGTACTATTTTAAGTTTAGAATTTGACCACATTATAAAAACTAAAAAAGACTGATGTAAATAAATAAATTAACGTTAAAACATATATAGTAATGTGATATAACAAATTGGACCAGACAACGAGACTTTTTGCAAATGCCAACGCTTATGTATCTCTGTGCATGTTTGTATGTGCATATAAATAGTAGTATTTTGTTCTTACAGATTCGCTTGAACTTGTCCTTCAATTCCGGCATGTGCTCGCTCTTAGTGACTCGGTAATAAACGTATGCTGGCTTTGCCTTGCGCTCTTTGTGCCTCTAATATTTTTCAGCGACATTGCTTTCTATTTTTATTATTTATTTATTTTTTTTTTGTTTTGAAGGACTTTTTGAATCAGCTCTCTGGCTATATATATATATATATATATATGGAAGAGTATAGCAATAAAAGTATAGGACTACTGACAACATAATAGAAGAAATACTTTTGAAAAAAAAAAGGGCATAATTTTGTAAAAATGAAAAGTACATTACAGAGAGCGGAAATGGAAACTAGTAGATATAAGAAATAAGGAAATGCAATCGGAATTGGAATCCGAAATTCCTAGTTCAACTTATTACAAAAACGTGAATTACTAAAAATCGGAAAAAAAAAAAAAAAAAAAAAAAAAAAACCTTATTGAAGATCTAAACGATGGAATTTATCCGAAAAACAACATAGGTCGTACCAGAAAATTGCCTTATTTGACCTTAAGATGACCGAACCTGAGGAAAAGGCACGCTAGCTAATAGCCATCTGCTTGCATATAGCTAGCTAATAGCCAGAAGCTACAACGTTGCGTAAGACAATGGTCTCCACAGTGAGACCAGGCCCAAATGCCAACAAAACTCCCCACTCCAACCCGTCCTCGGTGGTCGCCTTCATGTCATCTGACGTCTTCTTCCTCATCTCATCCAGCACAAAAAGCACCGTCGAACTCCACATGTTGCCATACTCACTCAGCACGTGCCTACTCGCTCTGAGCTTCTCAGCTTTCAGACCCAAAACTTCTTCCACTTTATCAAGCACTGCTCGACCCCCGGGATGCAGCACATAGAAGAGAGAGTTCCAATCACTAATAATACCAATCTCACCAAGAGCATGTTCTAGAATCTTCTCTATATTTTCTCCAATATATAAAGGTATGTTCCGTGACAGTGAATAAACTAGGCCCATTTCACCCAATTGTCCAGCTATCGCATCTCGCGAGTCAGGAATGAAATTTTGTGTTGCCGACACCATACAAAACAACGGCTTCTCCGTGGCATAATCTTCTGAAGTAGTACTAATAGCGCCAACTATAACAGCAGCCGCGCCGTCCCCAAATATGGCCTGGCCGACCAACATGCCCATGCTGGTGTCGGATGGGGCGGAGAAACAGATGGACATGTTTTCCGAGCATACCACGAGCACGCGAGCGCCATTGTTGTTCTCGGCAAGGTCCTTGGCGAGGCGAAGAGCAGTGCCGCCGGCGAAGCAGCCCTGGTTGTAGATCATAAATCTTGCGACGAAGGGTTGAAGTTTTAGGAGATTCGCGATTTGGTAATCGGCGCTAGGGGCGTCGATGCCGGTGGAGGTGACGAATATGAGGTGTGTTATTTTTGAGATGGGTTGGCCCCATTCTCTTATGGCTTTCAGTGCAGCTTCTTTGCCGAGTTCTGGAACGTCTTTCAATACTATTTCTTGACGTGTGGTTAGTGATGGGACCGTGTTGGAGTAGAGATTTGGGTTTTGTTTAATAATTTCTTCCGTCAAGTGCATGTAACGTTTCTTTATGTCTGATCTCTCACCTGTAATAATCAAAGAATATGCAAACATAATTTTAGAAACAAAAATTTTTGCGAACGTACATCATTACAAATTTGTCAATAAACGACAGTCTTAATACGACAATTTTTTAAAAATCATTGTCTAAACTAGAGTAACAACGGAAGCCACTGTTATGAAAACCGTTGTCTGTGCAGATTCTCAAGAACATTTTTGATCAAAGGAATATAAATTTACTACCAGGACTGCTTATTTGGTTTAACAATATATGTATTCGTATAAATATTTATTGTAAAACCATTATAAGAAAACAAGTGACATAAGAGGAAATAAGAACATCCAAACTAAATTGACACCCCCGATTTGCTACCTCATTATACACCAAACCCGCAACTCGATTTAGATTAAATAAAAGAAAATGACAAAGTAACAAAAAAGGAAGGTATAGGAGGTCGTAAGGGTAATAAATTCAACTGAGAGGCAAGACATATACAATGTATGCTCACTTCAACAATTTTCAATCACGTACTAATTTATTCTTACGCTTATACAATATGAAATTTTGTTAATGGAACAAAAATAGGGATATTTGTTAAAATTTAGAAGTGTTATTGTATGGTTCCACACCATGAAAAAAACCTCCATACAACCTGCACCCCACACAATATCGAGTTCAGATCTGTTAAATGAATCGTGAAAATTAGTAGAAGATGTTGCTAATGTGCCAACACTCATGTATCTCTGTGCGTGTTTGTACGTGCATATATATATATATATATATATTTATATAGCATTTTGTTCTTACAGATTCGCTTGAACTTGTCCTTCAATTCCGACATGTGCTCGCTCTTGGTGACTCGGAAATAAAAGTCAGGATAGTCAGATTGGTAGAAGCAGTTAGGTGGAGTTGCAGTGCCAATGGCAAGTATGCTGGCCGTGCCTCGCGCTCTCTGTACCTCTCTAATATTTTCTAGTGACATTGTTTTATTTATTTCTTTCTTTCTTCATAAGGATTTGTCGAATCTGCTTCTAGCCATGAAACAATATCTCTAACTTTATATAGAATTAAGTGGCGATGGCATTTGTACTTTTGCATTTCAACCTTTTAATCTAAGGGTTCAAACTTATTCTTTTTCCATTTAATTCAAATCTAATGGTTTACATAAAATCCACTTGGCTTGTTGATCATCTCACACCTCACATTACTCTCACACTTACACACCAATTTGTCTTCTATGTCTGCTTGCACATCTACTATGTTGTGTGTGTGTATATATATATATATTTTTTCTTTTTTTTTTTATGAGTGTGTATATAAATTCAAGTTATAATTTAAAATATTTTCCTCACCTAGGCAGAAGAAAAAAAATATTACAAAAAAATTAAGATTATATTAATGTCTGTTCAGAAAAAAAAAAAAAAAAAAAACCAGTAGTTTGAGATACACACACACATATCTTTAAGGTGTCTAAAAAACGAAAAATAAGAATTTCTTTTTGTAACCCCATGTCAATTACAAAATAAGATGCATTATATATATATATATATATATATTGCTTAAAATGCATTATACGTATTTCCTTTAAGCTTATATTTGCAAAAACTGTATCTACTCTTTTTTATTTCTAAATTTTTTAGAGTTTATTGGTAAATTTTCTTTATAATCTCTTCTTTCACTAAATTTTTATCCCCTCAATAATTTAAAAGATTATGTTCCTTTTCTAAAATAAAGTTACCCAAGGCACTTATTAAATTAACAGCACACAAGTCCACAAGGACAAAAAAAAAAAAAAAAGAAGCAGACAAGTGATGTAGGCACTATCACAAACTAGTGTTAAAAAAAAAAAGGCAGATGGACAACTGACAACATGCAGAACAAATACTTTTGCAAAAAAAAAAATAATAATAACAATAATAATAATAATGAGGAATATGTGGTAGATACCTTTCTATGGTCTTTATCGGTAAAGTCGTTTTTAGACCGTTTAGATTCAATCGAACGGTTAAAACATTAATGGTGTACGATACTTATCATACACCTTACCTCACATAATCCTTCCCACCTAAAATCTTCTCCGTCGCCGGTGATTTTCTAACTGCCGGCGACTCACCCCGACACCGGCGACCTACCTCCGGCCCCCATAGTCCCGGACGCCGGCCGCCGGTCGCCGGTGATTATTTTCTCTCTCTTCCCCTTTCTCTCTCTTCTCTTCTCTCTTTCCCCTCTCTCTTCCCCTTTCTCTCTCTTCTCCTCACCCTCGCCGCCGGTGACCCACCTCCGGCCCCCACAGTCCTGAACGCCGGACGCCGGCCGCTGGCGACCATTTTCTCTCTCTTCCCCTTTCTCTCTCTTCTCCTCTCCCCCGACACCGGCGACCCACCTCCAGCCCCCCCACCACCGGTCCCAGCCCCGGCCGGCTGGCCGCCGGTGACATCCCTCTCTCTCTTCCCCTCTCTCCCACCGCCCCGCCCCCTAGCCCCACCATGTGCCCCCCCTCCCCCGGTCTCCCCCCACCCCCTGCCCCCCGGGCACCCCCTCCCATCGACCCTGCGAAGAGACAGAGAGAAGAGAGGAAAAGAGAGAGAAAGCGGAAGAGAAAGAGGGGGGATCGTCGGGGGGGAGGCCAGGGGAGGGGCGGCGCACGGGGGGCTGGGGGTGAGGGCCGGGGGTGTGGGGTGGCGGGAGAGAGGGGAAGAGAAAGAGAAGAGAAGAGAGAGAAAGGGGAAGAGAGAGAGGAAGGTCGCCGGCGGCCGGCCGGCCCTGGGACCAGTGGTGGAGGGGCCGGAGGTGGGTCGCCGGCGTCGGGGGAGAGGAGAAGAGAGAGAAAGGGGAAGAGAGAAGGGAAGAGAGAGAAAATAGTCGCCGGTGGCCGGAGTTCGGGACTGGGGGCCGGAGGTGAGTCACCGGTATCGGGGGTGAGTCGCTGGTGTCGAGGGTGAATCACCGTCGTCCGTCACCGGTGGCAAAAAGATCGCCGGCGACGGAGAAGACTCTGGATAGGAAGGATTATGTAAGGTAAGGTGTATGATAAGTATTATACATCATCAATTTTTTAACCGTTCGATTGAATCTCAACGGTCTAAAAAAGGACTTTACCGGTAGAGATCATAGAAAGGTCTCTACCACATACTCCCCCAATAATAATAAGGTAAATAATAATAATCTCATGACAATAATAATAAAAAAGTACATTATAATAATCTCACGATGAAACTTCCATGGTAGGGTACAACTACTTTTCCCTAAGAGTGGGCGTTGGGTTGAAACCAACTTTTTTTCAAGTGGTTCTATTTATACATCCATCAAAATATGAATACCTCCACCAAATTATAAACTGTTTTTATCACAATTTTATCCCCTAATAAAATTACATTAAAACCCATTAGAAATACATCCTTATACACCGCCACATTAATTAATTATAAATACATGTAATATGCTTTTTAGAGTTTAAAAAAAATCATACCTCCACATTAACTATAAATAGAATTTTTTTAATTGAGTAAAAAAAAAATACCCCACATCTTTGATTATCCCGAATTTCTTTCTTTTTTTTTTTCTTTTTTAGGGAGATTACCCCGAATTTCAATTCTATGTGGAACTCAAACTTTTCCCTATGATATTCTTCTTCAGAAATAAAAAATTAAAAAAAAACTTTCTTAAAGAGTCAATATAAAGTATGTATTTTTAACGTTTTCATACCCAATTTATCAAACATTTAATGTAAATTCTTCTTATTTTGTGATTGTTGAATGACGTAGCGGAAGCATAAAAATTTGTAAACGAGATAAGTTGGAACACCGATAATAAAAGTAAAAGATAGAAAATAAAACATAGATTAAAAAGGACAAGGGAGGGATATATTATTATAAATATTCTCAAAATCATTATTCATCCGGAATGCCGGATAATAGTACTTACATTAACCTGTTGATTAACCCATACTGGTTGGAAAATAGGCATAAAACACTCATTCATTCACATATAATTCCGAGAGAATTTATGAAATAAGAAGACTAAATACTCTAATATCACTCTGAAAAAATTTTCCTCTTACATATAATTAGATTAAAAAATTAATAGGCTAAACTACCTCAAACAGAATGGGAAACTACAATAAAAATTAGGAAGCTAAATGATTCCGAATTAAAAATAAAAATAAGAAAATAATATATATTTGACCCAAGAATTAAGCAAAAATTTGACTTTAACTTTCTAATTATACTAATATACTAAAGGAATGGATGCTTTTCGTTGTTTTTTCTATAGTATTGCACAGTATTTTTTTTTTTTTTTGCTCACTCCACCGATTCTCGCGCTATAGTACCATACAGTAATGTACAGTATTTTTGGTGTGAAATTATGTTTTTGCCCCTCTCTTCCTTTAGCCGGTTGAGTTGCCCACATCAAATGGACGATTTTGCCCTCATTTTATTGTGAAGACGGTTTTGCCCTTGGTTTTTGACTGCCGGCTCCCCTCCTCCACAGTGGATGGATGGTTTTGCCCTCCAAACCCTAATTTCCCTATTCTCTTCTTTCTTCCGCTGCCCACTCTCCCTCTTGATTTTTTCTCTCTATCTTTCATCTTTTGACTCTCTCTCTCTCTCTACCGCTCTATCTCCCTCTCTCACTCTCCCTCTTAATTTTCTCTCTCTATCTTTCATCTTTCAACTCTCTATCTCTCTCTACCGCTCTGCCTCTCTCTTTTCTTCTTCTTCGGATTTTTGACTTCTAAACCCTAGATTTTTGGTTTATTTTGTTCTTTTGGCCACTCATTCTTTCCTTTTTGGTTTCGGTTGCTATTGTTGATGATCTCTTCGCTGGTGTGTTTGTTTTCTTGGGCTCCGGAAGTTTGGTTTTGTTCTTCATTTTTGTTTTTTTTTTTCTTTTTTGATGTTGTTGGGTTATTATGTTGAAGGTTTAGATATATTTTTGTGTTGCAGGTTTTGGTTTTGATTTTTGTGTTGTTGTTTTGTTCTTCGTTACTGTTTTCGAAGTTTTTTTTCCGGTTCTTTTGTTATTTTTTAACTCAGTCATGTATTTTTCTCTCCTGGGTCTTTTTTTTTTTCCCGAATGTTGAGTTCTGATCTTTGGAATTTTTTTTTAATTTTCATTTTCCCTCTTTTTTGTTGTTGTTTTCGAATGCTAAAATTTGTATTTTTTCCTCCGGTTTATTTTTTGGTTGGGATTTTAGATTGTTATTATTGTTGTGGTTTTTTGTGTTTTTTGTTTGTTGTTTCTTTTTCCCTTTTCCCTTTTTTCTTTTTTTGGGTTTTTTTGTTAATTTTTTTTATCTATTGTTTTTTGAGATATTCGGTCTCCAAACCCTAGATATTAGTATTTTTTATTCTCTCGATCACTCATTCTCTCTTTTTATTTTTGGTTTCTATTGTTGAGGCTCTTCTTTTTTGTGTGTCTATTTTCTCTGAATCCTAAAATCTAGGGGGGTTTTTTTTTTTAATGCTCTTAGGGTTTTTTGTTGAAGGTTTAGATGTATTTTTATGTTAAAAGTTTGGATTTTGAATTTTAAAATTTTTTCTTCTTTATTATTGTTTCCGAGTTCCCCTTTTTTTTTCCCTACTATTTTTTGTTATTTTCTAACTTACTATTGATTTTCTCTACTGCATTTTCTCTTTTTCATTTTTTCCGAATGGTGAGATTTGATTTTTATTTTTTTTAATGTCCTGTTTCTGAATCCTAATTTTTTATTATTTTTTTTTCTTTTCCTGGTATATTTTTTTTGTTGGAAGTGTACATTTTAATCTTTAGTATGCAACTTTTTTCATTATTGTATCTGTTTGCCCTTTTTTTCACCCCTCGGATTTTGGTTTTAATTTTTGCCTACTGTTTATATTTTTCTTTCTTTTTTTGTCATGAGTATTTTTTGATTTATTTTCCAAAGTTTTTGAAAACAAATTCAGAGTACTAAAAAACGTTAACAAAAGTTATGGTATGTTGATTTTTTTCTCTCTCCTTTATTTCGGTACTGTTTTTGTCTCTTTTTTTTTAATGATATATGATTGTTGCTAATTACCTTTTGTAGATTGGAATAATAATTATGGCAAGATGAACGAATTCAAGTGTCAAGTGGAATATTGAAGATTTTTTCTCTGTTAGTTTGTATCTTTGTAATTTTTTTTCTTTTTTTCTTATACAAAATGTTCAATAAGTTTCTTTTATATTTATATCTATAATCTTTAGAAATAAATTTTTTAAAATTTATATTCATTTTTACGTTTATTTGTTAATTTAATTGGTTTTTATTTTATTAAATTTACCCCGTAACTTTGTTATCCCTTCGATTTTTCAAATTTTTTTAATTTTATTTGTTATTTATACTTTTTTATTTTAAGAAAATTATGCTTAATAAATATGAATGTATGTATTTTAAATTATAATAGTAAATATTAAAAAAATATACTTACTGTAATTATAATCTATATCTTAATTAATTATTTTTATTATATAATATTTAATTTTTTTTCATTTTTGTTTTTTCTTCGTTGGTATTAAACTCGTAATCACGGAAGGAAACTTTTTAATTGTAAATTATCGAATTAATTATTTTGAAGCCTCCAAGAATGTAATTCCTTTTACAACAATTGTCACTACTACAATCTATGTAATTAGCAAGCACTTTTGTCGCTAATGCGCAATAATATGCGACATCACGACGTTGCTAATATTCAAATCGTTTCCAAGACCCATTGTTGTCACAAAAACTAATTACGATTTGCGATGACATGCCACCAAAAAAATGAAAAATAAAAGATATCATATTTACGACGACACTGTGAACGTAAGTAATAATGGTGCCATATCATTACTGGTTGGAGCAAAATGGAGCCAAAGATAGCTATTTGTGACAACAATGTCGTCGCAAATAAATCAGTATTTGATAGCTGGCGGCATTTAACTATTAATTTAATGGGAAAGGATTAGTGACCTCCAAGTCGTCGCAAATAGTTGGAATTTAATTTTTTTGCAAAAAAACAGACAGTCAAATTGGCGGTTTCCGAAATATTATTTGCGACGACACTTCTATATTGTCATTGCAAATAATGTTTCAGGAATGTTCCCCATAATTAAGGTAGTTTTATTAAAATTTGTGAAATTTTTAATGTATTTCTTCACAAATACTGCATATTCGATAAGATTCTTGAGGATATATTTTTAAGAGACAACGTTGTTTCTAATGTTATTTGCAAAGACTAGAAAAGGGTATTAGCACCGACATTGTCATCACAAATACTAATGGGTATAACCCAGATCAGACAACCTTCTTCTCCATTTTTCTGTGAGAGTTTTCTCCTCTTCCCCATTGATTCTCTCCCTCTACCTGTCCAATTATCGCCTTCTTGCTCTCCAATATTCTCCATCTCCCTCTCCCATTTCTTGTCCATATTTCTCCCACATTTTACCCCAAAAAAATCCGTCCCCCTCAGCCTCTCGATCGGAATCCGATCTCCCTCCACTGGAAAAAAAAGGCATTTGGTCACCGTTGGAGCCTCGTTACCGAGCCCGCCGAACCTCCCCCTTCGCTGCCGATGGGTTTGGTGGCTTTTTGGTGTTTTTTATATTGAAGTTTTTGATGGAATAATGATGTTGATGATGATGATGATGTGATTTGTTGTTTTCTTATGTTGAATATTTTTGGATGGAATGGTAATGTTGATGATGATGATGATGTGGTTTGTTGTTTTTTTTTATGTTGAAATATTTTTTTGCTGGTTTAAAAATTTTATATAAAATAAAAATTAATTTTAGAATTATCTGGAAAAAAAATTCCTTAACATATTGAAATAAAATGTAAAAAAAATATAATTTTTAAAAAATTAAAAAATAATAAAAATTAATTTTAAAATATTTAGATTAATCTTAAAAAAATTTAAAACTTTAGTCAATATTTAAGAAATTAATAAAAATTAATAAATTAATAATATATAATATGTTAATATAACTTAACAAGTTATTATTTATTAAGAATACTTAAGAAGTAATAACAATTAACAACTTAATAATAATTAAAACATTAGTGAAAATTAATTAATTAAGGAATAATTAAGGAATAATAAAAATAATTAAATTAATAATAATTCATAAAATATTAATTATTGATTAATAAATTAATAATAAATAATATGTAAATATAAATTAACAAAATACTATTAATTAAAAAAATTTAAAATACATAAGAAATTAACAATAATTAACAAATTAATAATAATCAAGAAATTAATGAAAATTTATTAATTAATATAAATAAGGAATTAATAATAATAAGTAAATTGATATTAATTAATAAATTAATAATAAATAAGATATTACTAAAAATTAATATATTGATAATAATTAATAAATTAATTATAATCAACAAATTAATAATCATTAAGAAATTATTAAAAATTTAGTAATTAATACTAATTAAGGAATTAGTAATAATTAAGAAATTAATAAGATATGTTTTGATATGTGGCTATACAGTCAAAGAAATAGCTTACACGCATACAAATTTATGTTTTCATTTTGCATATGCATTCATAAATAGCCCTTAGACCTATTCGAGGATTAGTAGTAACCGATGCTAGAATTGTCCTGCTGGACAGTTTGATATTGTAGTTTGTGTATTGTCATTCAATTGGGAGGGATTATGTGCTTTTATTGATTTTGCTAAAGAGCATGCAAACGGTAATGGTTGTATCAGTTGTCCTTGCCAAATTGATTGAATCAGGAGATGCTGCCAATAGAAATTGCACATACATCGATTTGGTTTTAATACACTGTACATGAAGTGGAGTTATCATAGTGAAATAGAAGTAGTTCAAAGTAATGAGAATGTTGTGAGAGAACCTATGGATGAGATGCTGGGGTCCATATTAGGGACGCATTTGAGCCCTTCCACAATACTTGGAAGCAAATGGACGCCGATTCAAAGAAGCTCATTCCGGAGCGGATGACGATAATAATTTCTGAATATTGTAATTTAAATGAATTAGATATATTAAATTTTTAAATAAATGAAAATGCTCTGATAGCGTTGTTGCATGGTTGGTGTAATTTCGACTTGGATATGAATGGTGGATTGATCTGGTCTATCATCTACTGCAATTGCGCAAAGTGCTACAAAGATTGGATCTTTGTAAGAACGATCTCCACAACTACTTCAAAGATCTTAGAGGTACTTATCAGAGCTCACCGCCCGCCGCCACCCCCCCCCCCCCCCCCCCCCCTCCGGTGGCCCTTAAAAATGAATAGCATAGGGGCCATTGCTGCAACAAGTTTATGACCAACAAGTTTAAGGTTAGAAACAGTTATTAAATCTTTTATGATTTGATATGTATAATTTACTCTAATCAAATGTGCTAAAACTGTAATGGACTATTTGTAGAAAACATTGGCAACAAATTCAAAGAACCACCACAATCATAAGTGAGAGAGTTTTCAAGGTAGAACCTCATACGCATACTACTGTAATAAGAAGGTGAGACTTTTACATAAGTGGATTTTTCTAAATTTAAATATGTTAATGAATTACACACATATATATATATATATATATATATTCTAATAAAATCAATTTGTTGTACAGTCAAATATACAGACCCAGTAGTAATAGCCGTTGATCGATAAATAGGATGAGATGCATCGTCACAGGGCAAACTGGGTTAACCCCCAACCTGAGTAAACGTTTGTAAGTATTTATATTTATTACTTTTACTTATTCAATTAGCATTTTATTAACAAAATCGTGCAGAATTTGATGGAGGGTGATAGAGCAACTCAAATGTCTCTTTGATGCCCGAGAAATTCCTATACTTGATTTCATGAATTATTATCATGTATTTTATTCATTAATATACTTCGAATGAATTATTTTAATGAATATCAAATTTTAAGATTATGAATGAATTTTTATTTATCATCCATATGATGATGGCGATGCTCTATCAATATTGAACTTCTCTATTCAAATGAGAAATTATAAATACATAGAAAATATGTCAAACAACATAAATTTATGAAAAATTTATTATGTCGTATTAGAGAATCACAATTACTCTTAATAGGTTAATTTGATGACCATAGTATTTATTTTGGTCATACCAATATTTAAGTTTTCAGAGTATGATTGGGAAAAATCAATGTGTCACATAGATAGGAGATGAATGATTAGGATTTATTCTTAGTAAATCTAAAGGTGGAAAATTGATCAAGAATTGTGCTTAGATTTGAAATCAATTGTGTTGATTTTATGTTAAAGGATCCGAGACAAATCAATGGCTAAGTTTTGGATGATAAGGGACCAATGATACTTTAAGGTAAGGAATGGTGTGATGGAAGTCTCGATTAAAGATGACAACCTTTGATCAACAGGGAGGGGGGAATTAGAAGAAAGGAAAACAAAAAAAAAATGAAAAATTGGGAGGGATATCCGGATTGTTGTGGTCAAAAGCAAGAAGAAATTTGATCAAATGAAAAAAATGGTATGTTATGCATGTATGCAAAATCAAGTAAGGAATTGTTTGGGTAGTTTTGGCAATATGATACAAACAAGGTATAAGTGAAAATGACCACTTGTCTTACAACTTGTAGAACAAAATTCTCAAACCAAACCCCCCACAAAGTGACGACAACTCAAGGAGAGAATCAGCTAATATTTTTCACTATTACCCCTTAAAAGACAACCCCATTTAAGACACATATTGGCTGAAAATAATCATAACATCTTATTTTATTCTCATACAAGTTAAGCTCAAAAACCTAGCTTATCTAGCTACCACCAAGCTCAAAAAACTACCAATACTATTCTCCATCTCCAACACTCCTCTAGCACACTCCTCCATCCATTTCAAGCTCCAAGCAACCCCATTACCAAGTTCGAAGGAGTGTGACATGGAGTTAAGGATGTGTTATTAGAGGTAACCTAGTAGTTTTCTTTATATTTTAGTCATATTTGGAAAACTAAAGCATGTTATTTAGTTATAATTTTAATGTTAGACTTCTTCTTACTTAATAAAATGTTTTGGAAAGAACTTTGAAGGTTCGAGGTCTTATAAGATCCACCGAGCATTTCAGTAAGATATACAAACTTTTTCAGAACTTGTGGTTATTATGATGATATGACATAAATTAGAAACTTTGACATTAAAAATAAATGAGAAAGAATATTTAAAGAATATAATTAATTATTGAGGATATAATTATTAATTAATTATGTAATTGATTTATCATTTCTCAATTAAGTAATAATTTAGAATTACCTAATTAATTAATTAACTAATTAATTAGTTAGTTATTTAATTAATTGATTAATTAATCAATTAAATTAAACTAAATTAATGATAATTAGTAGAATTTTCTTTTACATTTAATAATTATATAAATTAATTATTAAGGTTAGTTATGATACAAGTAAATGAAGTTCACCTTAATTTATAAAACAAAATACAAAATATATATAATCATGATTTACTCTGATCAAGAATTGTAAAATTAGGACATTTTCCCGAATTTACTTAGTATGAGTTACAATTCCTGAAATTTAAGTACATAAGACAAATGAAATACAAACATCACCTACAGTCTGGAACAAAATATTTTTATTTATTAATGTTCTATGTTTGCTATGATTTGCCTTAATGATGTAATGAGTATATGAGTTATATTTATTGTTTTAATTAAGCATTTGGCGTGCATAATTTTTCTTATATTGACATGATCGACACACCTCACATATATTTATGCCATAATGATATGATATAAAGTAGCATGTAAATCTACACATTGTCACAATTAATAAGAATGAGGCAAATAAAAGATAGGATTAAGTGTCATACTAATGTCAAATTAGTTAGAGGATATAATAAGAACGAAAGTTATAAGTTATAACCTCAGAAGTTGTTGGAGAGTTGCTCCCCCAACTCTCCATTGGTTGCGCTCATATGAATACAACATAGGGACCATTTAGTAAAATATATATATATATAATAAAACATATTTGAACACATATCGATCATATGTATTTTAAACATTTATGTTGTAATGTGTGATGATATGATTTATGAAAATATTTTGTGAGCTATAGTTTGTGCTTGCTGAGCAAAAACTCATATGTGCGTGTTTGTGCTTTAGGTAACATGGGCAAATAATCCACCACTTAGATATTTTCTAGACTGATGAAATGGTGCGGATACAATGAAGGAAGGGAGTGAAATACTATCACGAATTTAATTTTCACATTTAGACATCCTAAATTATTTTGTATCGATTATCTTTAAAACTATGTTTTCAATATTTTGATACTACTAAACTAGTAAGAGTACTTAAAGACTTTAAGGTATTTCGTTTTAACTCATATGACGTTATAGCTTTTTAAATACTATCTAAGTACGAATTTGAATGTGATATTTATTATTTAAAAATTTTAATTTCTTAGTTAAAATTTTAGTTTATTAAACTCTTCAAGTACAAGTATAATCTGTATGTTAAAAAATATATATATTCAATTTCCTTAGTTAAAATTTTAATTTATTAAATACTTCAAGTACAAGTATAATTTGTATGTAAAAAAAAAATACTCTATATTTTTTGAAATCAAACATAAACAAGTATTAAGATTATATTAACTAAGAATGAGTAAGTTAGTTAACGGTCTGAAAAACCCAGTCAGTACACAATTTGATCCTCATCTTTAAAAAAAAAAAAAACTAAAACTAAAAACTCTCTTAACTCATTAAAAAGGTGCAGATTCGTTCATTTCACTAACAGATGTTTAATGTTTGAAAAAATATGACAGTGAACCTTAAATTTAAATTAACAGCTATTGTCCTTTTTTATATCTCTTATTGTAAATAATAGCATACATTTTAAGATAAATCTTTAGATTTTTTTGGTAAATCATTAGATATTTTGGTAAATCCTTCCTTAAAGTTTCTATAAAATAACGAATTTAGGATTATCTTTTGATAGTAAATTTATATGCATAGTTTCATGTTAAAGAGAGAAAGAGAGAGCAAGAAGAATGAAAATCTTGTTTTGGTATTATGTGATTATAAATTTTAAGAATGTTATTTATCATTATATTTAAAATTTTATTATATAATTTACTATTACTGTTTTTTGATAATTGTGATTTTGCTCTTTCTTCTTTTATTAAGCATGTGACGCCCTTGGATTGGCTTGGGTTGTAGGCTGTTTGGGACAAAGTCCATCCTAATTACCTTAAATAACTTCCTTTTGCTATAATATCGGCCCAAGGCCCAACCTGAGGCTAGTCACCTTAGTATTCTCTCTCTCCCGCTGTGTTCATAAGCTTTACTGGCATGGACAATCGTTAAAGTTGTAGTTTTAAAAATTAAAATCGAAAATGTATATTTGATTAAAGTGTGAATTGAAAATAAACTTAGATATAGGAAATATTATAAAAATTTAAATTTTTTTTTGGAAAAAAAATATACAATATGACTCTTATTTTGTTTATTTGGTCATTGTGATAATCGAACACAATAATCATCTCATTTCAACTTAAAATTTAAAAAAATTATAGACTTTTAGATTTTGAAGTTTATGAAAACTTAAGAGAAAGAAAGTAAGATATAAATTTAAAAGTTTTCGAATTGAATACGAAAAATTCGTTCTTCAATCCAAAAGGCCCTTAAATATAGTTGATGTAGCAGCTCTACTCAATATTAGATTTATATACTGGTCTTTGTGAGTGTCTGAGAGGATCATGTTTCTTTGCCCACTAGTAATATAGAATAAATGAACGTGATAAGAAAGGAGGGAAAAATTTTTCAAAAAGTTAACAGATGTATATTAACTACGATAATAAATAGCTTGTTTTGGTCAAACTTAACACTATGTTATGTTATCATCTCATGGGGTATGTGTTTTATTTTGTTTTCATTTAGTTTTTTAGTTTTTTTTTTTCCAATAAGTATTTGTCAGACTTTTCCAAAACTTTTAAGACTTATTTATTGATACGACTGTTTCTCTCCAAATACGTACATGCAATTTTGAACAACATGAACAAGGAAATACGTACATACAAAAGAAGGATTTTTTTTTTTTTTTGTCTTTTTCTTTTTCACATTTTGAAGGAAAGAGAAAGATCAACTAACTTTGATCAAGCAAAGTAGTTCGAGTGATAATTTCATATCTCACTCCACTGTAAGAGTCCGGGCTCGAATCCTTGCTCATCTTAAAAAAAAAAAAAAAAAAAACTACCATCTCACGGTTAAAACACATTCTAACTAAGTTGGCAACAGTTACATTTTCTTTCCTCTACTTGTTGGAGGAAAATTAGCTAAGAGTCCTTCATATTATACACACCATATCTTTGCACATCATTAAATCAAAGACCTTGATCAGATGCAAAATCACCGTCTGATGAACACTCTGAGTTGGAAGCTCGGTTGGAATTATCAACTGTGCCATATAAATATGGCGTATTAACATGCATCCAATCAGGGCAGTCCATCTGTTCAGTGCTGGGAAGGTAGCAGCCCACAGTACTCATCATAGATTTGTCATCCGTTTGGTGCCCATTTTGCTCAATTCCTTTTATCATCATTCCTTGATGAGCAATGACAGGATTTTGCTGGTCAATTATTTCACCTGTCAAAACATAGTTTCAAAGTTCATTTATTACTACTATTATTGTGTTAAAAAATTGCATCAGTAAAGATTAATGTCACGTAATTATGAACAAGATATTGCATTTGTTAAGAAAAACAATGACAACTCAAAGTCTCACACTGAGTTTAAAATTTGAGGTTAAAATTGACGTCTCTAGTATGATTTTTTTTAGTTTTTGATTATTGTAGATTAAATTCATTAAATTTACTCTTTGGAAGTTTTCCAATTATACTAATGTTTATATGAGAATTTTAATCAAGTAATTCTGTCGTGATCCAATTTTTAACCATCAAGTATCTCATATTTTAAACCCAAAATGTCAAATAAACCAAAAAACCAACTTATTTAAAAGTTTACAATTAGTTGGTTATAAGCTTTAAAAATGAATTAACGAAAGATAGTTGCAATTACAATTTTATTTCAAATTATATGGTCTTTTTTTTTTTTTTTTTCCTAATGCATTATGCGTTTCACATGCTTAAAAAATAAAATTAAAAATTAAAAAAAAAAACACTAACTAACTAACTGCAGCAATGGCTATACACACTCTCTGCAGGTTTCAACTTTCTTAGGATGTACTAAAATGTGTTCTCTCCTTTTTCTTTTTTCTTTTTTCTTTTTTTCCTTTTTTTTGGCAAAAAAAGAATATATAAATGTAAGTAAAAGTGACTAAATATCGTATATATATTTATACCTTGTGTTAATAGGGCAGGCTCATGTATAATTCCTTCCACCACTTCTAGCAGATTCCAGTTGTCATACGCTTCCTTTACCAAATTTTCAACATAACCCTGCAAATGTTAAAGATCATATTCATCAATATATACATATAAAAATATATAATACACACATATACATATATAAAAGAAGGATGGAAGAATGATACAGAATATATATTGAGGTTATACATACCCTATTAAAATGGTAGCTTATTTCCCGAGTAGAGTAAACTTGTCCATTATTCTCGATCCTAATAACTTGACAAATAGAGTTCATCACAACAGATAAATCGTCTCTTCGACGGAAAATATGCCATTTGTGACCAATTTCGCATGTTTTTGCATGCTTTATAGTCACTTCCCACATTCTCTCGGACATCCCAACGCCTAAAATCTGATTTTATCAAGAAGAAACGAGAACAAGTAGTTAATTAATTTGCCATGCCACTAGCTTATTTATTAACCGCTATATTTTGGAATGTTTAATCAACATGTAACTAAAATAGGGTACTTTTATAGTAGGTCACGTTTTCTTGTCCTATCAATGGAATAAGTGCTTCTAGTTTTTTGATTAAATTTTAATGATCGAATATTCTTGAATCTGATCATTAAAAATTTAACCAGATAACTGAAAATACTTACTCCATTAGTACGTAAAAACAACATTACCTACATACCCCTAAAGTAATGTTTGTAAATAAAATACTATCTGTTTATGAACAAATAAAGAAGATCAAGCTTTAAATATTGCTTACTTTTCTAAGCCTTTGCGTGTCGATAACAGACAACTTTAGAAAGTCTTGCACTGTGTTAATGCCAACTGAGGAGAGCTTTTTGTGAAAAGCTCCCTCTTTGCCAATCTTTTCCAGCCTCCAAACTTCATCTTCCAACTTGGGTGGGTGATGCTTTTTATATACTAAAAAAAAAAAAATTCGAATCCATAAATCAATATCAACAGATTTATTTATATGTCATGCTAATAGTTAGTGAAGGATTCTTTATATTTTTATACATTATAGGACTATCAAAAAATTATTATTATAAACTATCTCACATTTTTACTTTTCTATTTTCAATTTATGTTCAGTGTTTACATTTTCTGGGTCAATTTTCATGTGGTCCAAAAGAGAGATAAGCACCCTTAAAAAAGAAAAAGACAACGAAAATGAAAAACGAAAAGACTAAATTACTTGTTTAGTCTCTAAATTTTAATATTTGTGTAACTTTGGTGTCGACTCTTTTTTCATAACTTGAACGATCCAAAATTATTAAATATTGCTACTTCTATCAATAATTTGATCAAAAAGTGATACTAACTAACAAATTCTACCTAAAAATTAATAGAAACGAGTATTTTAATAATGTTTTTAATAGTTTATGGACACTACAGCAACAAAAAAAATAGGAACCAGAGTTGGACAAACTTAAAAATATTTGGACTAACTTAGTAATTTAATCATAAGTAAAAGTGATTTAGATTTTTATTTATTTTTTCATTATCGAATTAATATTTTACACAAAGAGATTATGATTTAAGATGAACTTGAAATATTAAAGTATAAATGTAAAAAAAAATTAAATCGAAACATTTATATACACATGAAAGAAAGAAAGTGAATTAAAGTGTATTTGTTCATGATGGCATAAAACTTTTTCAACTCTCTTGACCTCTAAAGTTTTGGCCGGCCAACTGTGTGATAAATGAACAAAGAAAAGCTGGCAAACGACAAAAGGCATGTGCGAGAAATCTGGACCACATATATATGTAATGGGAATTGCAATCATGGACTTATCAAATAGTTAAACTGTTGTTGACTGAAAAGTCACCTGTTTTAAAAGTGAAAAAGACATTGCCCCTTTTTAATTGAGTGATGTGTTAATTATAAATTTGGTCCCTCTTCTTATCACACGACATGATTTATTTCTTAGAAATTTGAATTTGAACTTAAAATTGTGTCTATTTCAGCTATACTATAATTTGAAGGCTACTATTTGATAATGAATGTCCCTATTTGTTATAAATGTCGAAAAAAATCCAAGCAAAAAAAAAAAAAAAAACAAAAGAAAGTTAAAAAGGAAACAAATCAACTAAGACCCAAAAAAAAGAACGTTAAAAAGGAAAAAATCAACTAAGACAAAAAAAAAATCAACTAAGACCAAAAAAAAAAAGAAAGTTAAAAAGGAAAAAATCAACTAAGACCAAAAAAAAAAACAAAAAACAAAAACAAAAACAAAACAAAACAAAACATGGTGGGTTTGTGTTTGTTACGGTTGACTTAATAAATAAAACTCGGTACGAGTTGGTGAGGGCAAGTGGGCTTCCAACTCGCTAATAATAAATCAACAAAATAATAATTAATTAATTATAAGGAGAATAAAAGATATGATTAGTTGCTGCAACACGCACTTGGTACTTCATCCCAAATTGCTCGAAAAGCGGTTTAGTTTTATTATAATAATATATAAATATATATAGCCTTTTAACTAAAGTAATATTACTTAAATCTTGTTGGTTCATCTTGTCTCTTTAATTAACTTGAAGCCTGTACTTCATTGTTACAACTGTATAAGTACTTTGTTTACTAAAATCTTTCTAAACAATCTACTTCAATATTTTTAAGTTTCATTTTGAATAAAAGTATATTTTTTGTGATATAAAAGTACAAGTAGCGGAACTTATAATATTTATTCTAAACAGAATTATTTCATTATTGATCATATGGGCCATTAAATATTCAAATCAAAATATGGGCTAACTTATATTCAAACATGAAGCCGATAAAACAGTATATAAGGTGCTTTGTAATCTGCAAAGCACATAATTTTTGTCTTCCTAATTAAGTGAGCAAGAAGTTCAATAAATAAATTGTAGCAAAGCTAAGATGTTAGTTTTAATGGGGGGAAAAAAAAAATCTCATGTAGTTTTAAAAGTCTAATTAAAATGGTAAGAAAATAAAAGCGCATAAGAAACTTACATTCTCCACGGTGATCTTTGACAACAAAAGCCTCGGTTATGGCCTCACGGACGCTCAAACCCTGAGAGCTCGTCCCGGAGACCACCCTGGCGCCAATTCTAAACTTGCGGCTCCGAATCCAGCTGGAGTTATCGGTGAACTCGATATCTCCGATCACCGCCGTGCCTTCCCTCAAAGTGACGGTCAAGTCTCCGTGAAGCAACGGCCGCTTCCCGGTTCTCTCCTTGACAATGCTGCTCTCAAATTGGTCAATCGTCCAAGTATCATCCCTCGGAGGAAAATCGCCATCAAGAACAACAAGTTCTATTTTCGTCGGGTGAGGGAGGGAAACAGGCACCATTGGATTGCCGTTACTTCTGTCGACGACAAGGATTTGAAGGGGGTTTCCATCACCGCCGAGTATCTTGCTTCCGGTGAAGATTGGAAGTGAGAGATTGTTCAAGAAAACTAGTTGTAGGCTTGACTGTTCGAGGGCTTGGATTCGCAGCGACTGAGACCGAGTGATAGAGCGAGTGCAGCGCGTTAGAACTTGCTCTACTTCTTCATGCACCTAAATTAGAACATTGAAACGAAAACTTCCATAAGAAAAGTATATACATATACATAAGTTTATCTCACATCGCTGAGTAACTGGATTGTTCTGATATTTATATGATTTTACATGTCGGAAATAAAAGATATTTTTGGAATTTAACGTCTTCATGTACACAGATAACTATATATACACATATATAAATATGTAAATATCGACTTTATTCATGGTGTACATACCACTCTTCTAAGCAAAGGTTCCAAGGACGAGAAGAGGGAGTTCACCATAACTACTTCTCCAACGACACTGTCAAGATTCAAAAACAACATCGATCGATAATTATCAAACTACACAAACCACAGTATCTTATTGTACTTTTTTGTAAATACTAAATAAATATATATATATACATGTGTGTGTGTGTGTGTGCGCGTATATATATATATACAATTTCTAAGCTAATAATTAAGACATTTGTACTGAGGAATATTCAAAGATATATAAAAACACATACGAAGCTAGAGAAACTCTGGGTCTCTTCCTCCGGAGGTCATCCGGCAGATCTTTGTCGGATGTCGAATCGTTAAAAAAACGTTTTCCAGCCATTTTTTCTTTTTCTTTTTCTTTTTCTTTTTTTTTTTTTTTTTGTTTGGGTATCCAACAATTAACAGAAAGAAAATCAAGAGAACAAGAGAGAGAAAGTGAGATCAAGAATGTCGAGGGAAGGATAGTTTGAGATCATTTGGGGGTTTTTATACTTATAATTTTTCAGAACTTGTAATGGAAGACTGCGAACAAGAAGAGTTTGCAATATATAGTATTGCAAAATAGAAGTTTCCTGGAATGACAGCGGAAACAACTCGGTAAGATCCGTGAAAAAACCAAGTGATGGACGTTATCATCTGATGCAAGACTTTGACGTTAATTCTGTCTAGTCTACCCATATATATCTTTCCTTTTTTTTTTCTTTTTTTATTTATTTATTTTTTAATGTGTATGTTTTTGTGTCTCTTTCGCTATTTTTATTTAAAAAGAAACATAAAATCAGTCGGCTGAAAGGAACGGTTGATTTTTGTGAGGTGTACTGTTTGAGCCGTTGGATATGAGATCTAAATTTGACTATATAAATTTTTCGTGTAGTATACGGGCAGTCCAGGTAGTAAGGTTAAAAAGTCTTATGTTCAACCAAAAAAAATAAAAATAAAAAGTCTATGTGAGTAGCCTTCGTAGAAGGACCCGATGTTCTACGTGGGACCCATGGTGAGGGGAGTAAAAATAACTCGGATTTATTAAAAATAATAATTAATCTAAAAAGTTTTAAACTATAAAAAATATGATAATTTGATTCTTTTTTTTTTTAATTTGATCGAGAAAATCTTAAATATTTTAAAAAATATTTAATAAATAAATTAAATTTGAATTGAGTTAAAATTTTTAAATTTAAGTTAAATTAATTTTTTAAAAATAATTATAAATTTTATTAATTAAAAAAAATAAAAATTAATATAAAAAAATATATAGAATTAAACTTATTACTAAATAAGTTATAAATATTATTAAAATTTATAACGCAATGAATTATGTATAAGAGATGCTGCCTAACATAAAATGATATTTTAGTAATCCATCCCATCAACAACTTTAATTTAAAAAAAAAAAAAACTCATAAACGAAAATAAGAAAGAGAAAAAAAAAAAACCCACCTAGAATTTCTGTCTCCTCTATCCTCTCTCTTTCTCTCCTCTCTTTCTCTCTTAATCCACGATCTCCTCTCTCCGCCTCACAAACTCCACCGCCGCCGGGATCTTAGCCTCGCAATCTTGACCTCACTCACGTGTCTCTCTCTCTTCGCTTGTGGTTTGTCAGTGCTCAGCTTTCGGAGGTAGACCACCAGCGGTGGGGGTTGGTGAAGGAACGCTGATATTTTCAGTTTTCAAGAGTTCTTTTTTTTTTTTTTTAATTTGTGGATTTTGAATATGTGAGTGGCGTCCGGCGTCGGATCTATGGGCGGTAGAGAGAGAAAGAGGTCTGCTTCCGCCGTCGGATCTGTGGGTGATAATGGTGGCCTCTGGCGTCGGATCTTTGGTTGGGGGTGGTGGTGCAAAAAATTTGAAAGAGATTCTCAAAATAAATAGTCTGCAAATTAAAAAATCTGGGGGGGGGGGGGGGGGGGGGGGGTGGGGTGGGTTAGAGCTCGGCGTTGGAGGTGGGGGGTACTCAGTTGGGCGAGATTCCGGGGGGTGGGGGTGTTCTTTCTTTGTTGGGGTGGGGTGGAGGCGCCTAAGCTCGCTGGCGGTGGTCGGGGGTGCTCGGCAATGGAGAAGACAACTGGGGGGCGGGGTTGGATTTGAGTCAGCTCTGTGTCTCTCTCTTTTTTTTTTTTTTTTTTAAATGTATATTAGGTATTTTTTTTAATAAGGATATTTTTATATTTTAATAATTAATCTAACCGTGTGTGATGGGTCACATAATTTTTTTTTATTAGAAATTTAATAAAATTAATAAAAGACTAGATTATCATATTTAGAGAGTTTAGAATTGTCTCGATAAAATTAAAGAAACAATAATCAAATCATCATCTCTTCAGTAATTTATGGATATTTAGATCAATTATCTTAACAAAAATTATGCCCAATCATCTATGTAAGAGCATGTCCATCCAGTTTCACAATATAATACTTGTTATGACATTTTTACACATAAATATGGACATTCATCTCGTCACTATCACTCCCTAGTACGATGAATATAAGGATATTTTATGGATAAGACAAGTGAGTATGTGAATTAAAATTAATATCCCTGCGGATGTGAGGCATGCATACAGGAAGCTCCCGCACCGCCCAACTCTGTTTATATTTACTCTTATAAATATAATACTACAAATCGATTTTTTTTTATTTGAAATAAAGAAGGAACTTCATAAAGGGGGAAAAAAAAAATCCCTAAACTTGGCATTTTTTTAGTTATATATATTTCTACCTTTTAACTGTGGAAGCTATGAATAAAATTTTATCATTACAGAACTTTTCGTATTTTTTTTCTACTTAACTAATTGGGATAATAAGTTGTTGTAACTATCTTTAATGTTTACTTGTTTCTTTTTTCAAACAGATTAAACAACATCGCCACTTTATTCTAGGATTGAATAAACTCAAATTATGGACGAAAATGAGGTAAATGGAGTATTTGTCTACTCATATTCCTTCTTATTATTTATATAAAATTAATTGAATTTTCTTTTCTTGTTATTTCTCGTCATGATCTAAGTTTTGTCAACTATGATGCCTAAGAGGGATCAAGCATTGAAGCCAAAGAGCTGGTCTAGAATAGCTAAAGAAAGAATAAAGGTTTTGGTATTAATATTTTAATTTGCTGTGTGAATTTTGTATATGAATAAATTATGTATTTTTTTTTATTTACCCATGGATGCGGTTATCCGCGTTACCTCTTCCCCTAATAGGGTGGGTATGTGGATACTATATTATATGGTAAATAGTATTTTTAAAAAAATAATTAAAGTAAATAGGAGGTTTTAAAAATATTTAAAGTAAATAATATATATAATAGGTAAACGAAAATTTTATTAAGTAATTAACATATTTACAAGATGTAAATAAATCATTTATCTGATAAATTTGCCGTATATAATTCAACTATCTAGTAAATATAGGGATGACAATAGGGTGGGGGCGGGTATGATTCCCCCACCTCCATACCCGCCACTCTTTTTACTATATGTTCCGCCTCATATCCATCTAATTTAATGAGGTCGAGTGAATATAATTCCCACTGAGGTGTTATACCCATACTCTACATATTTACTCATTAAGAATTAAAAGAAATATCCAAAACAAATTCGTTAAGGTGTTCATAAACTTTGACAACATAATTACAAATGTAACTGAAATAAATGAAATCTTAAAAGAAATCATGTCTTCAGAAACAATAAATAAATTTAAAAAAAAAACTAAAACATTAATACACTAAATTTAAATTATTACATATAAACATATAAAAATATTTTTTGTAAGTGTAAATATAAGTGGGGTGGGTGCGGGTATGGAGGAGCTTCCACAGCCTCATCCCACACTCAAGCGGGGGTAAATCTTAACCCCCATATCTGCTACATACCCATATATTATCCCCCTTACCCTATCATCTAATGGGGTGGGTCCCCGCATCCATGAGTAAAAATGTTACATAAGGTAAATATATTATTTACTCTAAATATTTTAAAAATCTGTTATTTATTTCAACTATTATCTGAAACACTATTTACTTCTTTTTCCCTTAAATTTAATCAAAATCTTATCGTAATAAGTATATACATGTAAGATCAATAAAACATGATATGTAGATCTATTGCCTAAACCTGTAATCCTATATATCACTAGGTTATTTTTCATATATACGTATCATAGAATTGTTTACAATTATATAATATATGTATATTTATCTACATAGTTTCATGTCGATAGCCACATATGTAACAACAAGATTAATACTTTGTAATACTAATTTATTAACTGTAATATTTTCTCTTGATTCTCATCAGTATTTATAATAAAAGTTCCAAAATATAACATATTACAAAAAAAATTTCATCATGTTATGTTTCATATAGATTATTGTAATAATTATATGAATCTGGAAAAAAAAATTATATACATATATTCGATTTGCATTCGTGAGAATCATCATGTAACTTGAAAATTGGAGAGAATAATATTTTTTCATTTAATTCTGTCTTACATTACAAAGAATATTTAACCGGCCAATTTATAGAGGATAAAATATTAAGAAAATGAAGAAAACTAATAAATAATAAAAACTACCTACTTATCAATAACATGAAACAAACTAAATAGTTTTGAAAAATTACCCAATTCAATATTTAAATACCTGCCCTCAAGTTGGTGCCTCTAAATTGAAAACAAAGATAATTAAATTTTAGAGGCTCACATACTCTATTCAGTCACATAAGTCTCATAGCAGTTTGGCTCAAATTCAAGACTCAAGTATCATGCTCAAATTCACAAGAACTTCATAATACTTAGTAGATTCAAGATTCAAGTGTCATGCTCAAATTCATATGAGCTTCATAATACATGGATTTTTTTTTTTAAACTTTTTTTCTTTTTTTTGGCCTTCTATTATTATTTTTTCACTCTCTCTCTCTCTCTCTTTTGTTACATATATTTTGTGATGCACGTTACGAGAGACAATGAGCACAATCCTTTGCCGCTGCAACACAGCAGTGGCGAGCAAACGGCAATTTCACGATGATGGAAGACTGCAATTTCAACAACGGCGTCGGCAAATTCAATGGGCAAAAACAACAGTGGCAACGATGGCAGATGAAAGATTCCGCATGGCAGACCTTGCAGCAGCCGCTTCAATGGCAGATCAAAGATGGCACTTCGGTATGACACCGGTGGCACGGAGATTTGGCTGGCTTCGACGAGAGTAATGGGTATTTGGTGTTTCAGTGGCACTCTTCGGCTGTGACTTTAATGGGAATGGACTCGAGAAACAAAGACTTAATAATTATATTATATATATATATATATATATATAAATACAGAATTCAAACACGCTTATACCAACTTAAAAATTAAAAATGATAATATATTTTATTTAATTATGTCTCACATTATGAAGAATACTTAATCTTATTTATAAAGGATAAAATATCAAAAAAAAATCAGTAAATGATAGAAACAACCTAATTATCAATAACAAAAACAAACTAAAATAATTTTAAAAAATTATCCAATTCAATATTTAACAATATATATATATATATTTTGAAAACGTATATACATCCTCACTCTACATAATGGTCTATATATACATATATGCATGTGATTATGTAAATGTGAAAATCATTCATTTTGATAGATGATAGTGTTTTTGACTTTTGATAAGTTACCTGCCACTGCTTAATAAATGTACTGAACACCACGCCTTTCACGAAAGCCAAAATAATAAGAAAACAATAATTACGGGGGAAGGGACAAAAAAAAAAAAAAAACAAAGAAAGAAAGAAAACGTTTTTTCATTACATCAGTCCCTAGCCGCCATTTTAACTTAAAAAAAAAAAGAGAGAGAGAGAGAGAGAGAGAAAATAGAAAACTATCTCGATCAGTGATCGTCACTTCTGACTATCACTATATCTATATACGATCACTATCACCTCTAGCTACAAAGGAGAACATATAATAGTGATGATCACTGTTCGAGGAACAGCCTGCACCAAATAATTCACCTCCCATTTGGAGCCTAATAAAAATAAATTTAAAACCAAAGTGTAATGTTACAGAAATGTGTTCTTATATATG